>CAIGQV010003909.1:14448195-14462690 GCA_903798115.1 Danio jaintianensis
TCTCTCTCTCTCTCTCTCTCTCTCTCTCTCTCTCTCTCTCTCTCTCTGTGGGCAGATTGGAGAAACACTGCCATATAAGGTGGTGTGATAGTGGCCTTGTCCATTTTTACCCTGGAACAGCAGCTGCTCCTTTCGCCCCCTCAGTCAAAACAACCAGAAAAACCTTTTCCCCAATGCTCTTTAAATGTTATAGAATTCCTGCCATCTGTGACACATTCTTTGCCTACCTCAATGACCCGTTTCCATTGAGCGGTATCGTTCAGTAAAGTATGGTACACATTTATGTCTGTTTCCACTGTCAAAGGTACCAAAAAGGCAAACTTGGGATCCTTTCCAAAGGCTACCTTGCACAATAGAACTGTATCAATAGGGTGGAGCTTAAATGCTATTGGTTTACAGCGAATCGTCACCAGTGTGTGCCAGGAGAACAACAACACAGGAAGCTCCATTTTTAAATACACAGCCGAGAGAAGACACTAATACAGTGATGGTGCGCAATGAGCCATGGTCCACCCAAGCTCAAACAAACCATGCCGTCTTGTGACAAACAGCCACATGCCAAGAAAAAGAACAGAATCTGTTGTATCCTGTCTATTGTTGTTTATGAAGCCATATAAAAACATGTTTAAAGTATTAGTGATGCCGCTTTCTCTATTTGTGTGTATGCTTGCCCTGTGTCTACATTCGAAATGATGAATTTTAATTTCTGAATAGATGCGATATGTGAACGACCCATACAGCTTTATTCTTTGAGCGAGAATGACGTTGATCACAACTGCTGCTGTACACCACACTTGTCAAGTAATTGCACTATTGACAGTAAAAATGCAAGCTTAAGGTGACCGGTAACGAACCTTACCCTACTGTACTGAACTAAACTGTACCACTCGGTGGAAATGAGCCATTAGTTGATCAGGTGTGGTAAAATGACTGTAGCGCATGAGTGCTTCTGTTAAACAAAACTCTTTCATGATATTGCTGTTGCTGCAGTTTTTTAAGTTCTTGCTAAGGCTGCATTTTTAAATTTTGAATATGTTTTAATATGATGGATGGCAATGCTTAATTTTTAGCGGTCATTACTTTAGGCTTAGAGCGATTCAGTGTTTCGGGATCAGATTTAATAAATGTACTTAAATCTTAGTCATGACTTTGATAATCTGGCTATTTTTGTTTTGGCTGATGAAGTTCTTAATGGCCGGTAACCATTTAGTAGGAAATACCAATGAGGTTTTGACTTGTGAGAGGTTATTTCCAACGTGGCTCATGCTTGATCAAAAGTCATTCTTGTGTGCTGATTTGTTGCATTTATGATCAGTGTTGACAACATTCGTGCTGTTTCATATTTTTGTAGAACACCATGTATTTAATGAGTAAAAAATTAAAAAGAGCAGAATTTATTTTATATAGATTTAAATAGATTTTTTTGACACTTGTAATTCATCCTTGTGGAATAAAATAATTTGTTTTGAAAACATTCTTTATGGTTCATAACAATTTTTTTAAAGAATGAAATTCTTTACAAATCTGTCATAATAGTCAAGTAATAAATCTTTAAAAAATTGTTATTACACATGTGATTTTTTATTTTTATTTTACTGCTTATATAGTGAGAAATGTTATCGGTTGCAGGAAATGAGTCTTAGCAAGTGTAAAAAAACTGCAAGATCTTCATGCTACAGTGACACAGCAGTGCATCTGTCAAACAAATGAAACAACAAAATGTTTTAATTTAAGATTAACTTGATGATTGAAAACTGCATGCTTGATTTACTGAAGTGGTAGTTATCTTTTTTTTTTTCTCTTTCAAAATCTGACAGAAAAACATTGTCAATGCATAATAAACATTTTTATGTTTTTGTAGTAGTGAGTAAACATTGTGAAACGTTGTGCAATTTCAGTATGTGTCCTTTTTCATCATAAAACTTTAATCGTGTAAACATTGATGTTATATCAGCCATCTGCCTCACTTCTAGATACTAGCATCAGTTCAGTTGAGGTGTTTGTCTTGCAAAACAGCTCAACTAAATACAACAGGTTGGGTGAGGAAGGATTCTTTTATTATGCATATAATATAATATGATTTCTCATTTCTACAATGTGTGTAAATGAACTTATCAAATTGTAACATTTGGATTGCTCTGTTGGAGTGCGAGAGATTTACTGTCCATGAAAATGTCATAATTGTTGTTTTGAAGTGTGAGCCACTAAATATCTCTGTTCAGTTTTTTTTGTAAGAGAAATTATATTTGAAAAAATGTCACTCATGATTTTACACATTGATTATATACAGTTAATTGAGAGAGTTGCATTTTAGACCCAATATTGTCATTTTTCCCACCCTTTTTGTCAACAAAAAGTGTTTCAAACAAAGCTAAAGCAAAATATTTATGGATCTCAGATCAATACTGCATAATGCATAGTTTGTGAATGAATCTGTTTTTGAACAAAGCAGTTGAATACATCATTCAATAATTCATTAATAAAGCCAATCACTTGCTTTCTGAATGAATTCCTAATTGAATCAATCACATTGAATGTATTTCAATGTGAATAAATCTGGTGAACCACTCATTAAGACAACATGCATGGATAAATAAATGACACTAAAATCACCTAAAACAGCTTCCAGCACAAAAACACACACTCTGCAAAATATAGTTTAATACCCTTTATCAAAAAATAAAGATTAATGAAAGACACTCCTATTTGCTGCTACATTTGTCACTATAGGTGGTTTAAGTAAATATTTTTGTATTTATAAAAAAAACTTCTCAGCAGTTCAGACTTAAGATTACTGCATTATTGACTGATGCTTATTTAATTTTGCTAAACAGTGACCAGCTGATCACTGTGTAATATCAGTGTTGTGATTGTTGTACGGGGGAGCTAATAAACTGAGAGGTTGTCAGTTGCATGAGGTTTAAAATCTGAGATTAAGGAGGGGTGTGCGAGCGAGAGGATGTCTGCGGCTTTAACTGAAGCATGGATAATCATTTGTCATTATTGCAGTTAGTGTTGGATGTGTGTGTGTGTGTGTGGGTGGGAGTGACTCACAGTTGTGTGTATGTATGTGTGAGGTAATGTTAAAACACAGAGAGATGCAGTATTTTTACCGCCTACTTCTGTTTCAGTGTTTTCATTTTCCTTTTGCATTCACTTATGCATTTCATGTGTCTTTCATAACTGCCATGTTGTTGTTTTTTATAATGTGTGAGACTCTAAACTGAAAATGATAAATCATAAACACGATTACAGTCTTTCATTCAGTAGGTCCTTTCTGGAAATCTGTTCAATTAAATGTAGTAGAAATCTCACAGGACAAGCACTTCATTTAAAAAAAAAATTTTCTTCTACTCATCTATGTTTGAAAGACAGAGAAAATTTTCCCCGACCATGTGCGCAGGTTGTTTCTGGACAATTCTCAAATATTTTAATGGTGCTTCGACCTGCAGACACACTTAATATTGTGGCACACACTTTATTTTATGAATAAATAACGGTGTAAGCAGCTTCATTGCTTTTATTTGGCCTGAATTGCACGCGCTCATTGACCTCTGCTTTTCAAATGACTTTGTTTATAATAATAACACAATGAATAGTCTTTATAATCAACAAATTGTATTAGCAACCCATATATCAGGTTTTATTTCATGTCAAGTATTTTTTTCTTATTATTTTATGTGAATGTGTGTGTGTGTGTATTATGGATTAGATATTAATGGAGAATTTTCACTGACATATGTCATTTATCAGATTCCCTCTTGCATTATATTCATTGTATAAGCTAAAGTACTTTAAACGGCCACTTACACTAATAACACTTACACTTTATTCTACTGGATCTCAAGAAAATCAGAACACACAACTCTCTGTGTTCTGTATGAAAGAATAAACCAATCATATTCTCTGTCTGCAGATCCTTACGATGCACTGAGGTTTTATGAATCAAAACGATCGCTCTGTGCAACAACCTGAATGTTATTTACTTTATAATAGAACTTTATTATCTGTTATTCACATTGCATTTCACATTCTTTTTTCACAGTATATATTGGGGCTGCACAATATATCGTTTGAGCATTAATATCGCAATGTGTGCGTTCGCAAGATATTAAATGTTGAGTTGGGATTATATTTGACCAAAAAACCACAGGTCCAAACACATGAGATTTGTGGAGACACTGCAGAATTTATCCAAAATAGAGTGAAAGTTTATGATCTGCAAAGTGTTTTTAAGGCCTGTGACTGAGCATTCTAAGAGATTTAAAAGCATTTTAATAGCGCATAATGAAGTTTAATAAATATTTATTTTATTGAATAATTTATTATGAAGACTATGCAATTTTATTTTACATTTAATTATTCAGTTTGTGTACCCGGATACTGTTAGACTCTGCCCAGAATACCATAAAGCACTGTTTATTGCACTTTAATATTTGCTCCATTTTGTTTATTTATGGCTGTAGTTTGTTTGTTTATATGTATATAATAAATTACATCACTGCCCTACAAAAAATCATCCCAATAAATCTATATGAATGACTTACCAAATAGAGCTATTTAAGTCATCTGGTGAAATTGTATTTATATCGCAATATATATCGCAGAGAAAAAACAAATATTGCAATGTCAAATTTTTCCTAAATCGTGCAGCGGTAGTATGTATTGCATCTTGTATTTACTTTTTTGTGTGTTGTTTATGAGATGTGGAGGCTGAAGGTCAAGGTTAACCGTTTGCACATCAGCAGGTTTTTTTCAGCTTTGTAAGATCGTACAGTTAAAGGTCAAGATTTAAAAAAATACTTGTCAAGTTAATGTGCAAAATAGCACACATTAGCAGTGCAAAAATTACATGGGTTAAACTTTAATCAAAGCAGAGGCAAGAGCAGTTGAAAGTCTGCATGTGTTAGACTGGAAACAGAGCTGAGGTTTGAAGCTGAAGATGCAGTGTGCTTGTCGAATGTGGGTGTTTGTACAGGTGGTTCACTTGTGTGTCCATGTAACGATGGCCCCTTGTATTTCTGGGCTGAGGAGTGGGCTTTTCAGCACACCTCACTCTATCCCTCATGTTTGCTTTGGTGTGTTTCGGTATGCTCCGTTTCATGTCCGTGCTAAAGAAATGATGTCATCTCGACAGCATGACATTATATTGGTTTGACTGGAGCCTCTGCTGGCAGGTGTCATTTCCTGTCTGTGTGTGCTTTGAGAGGGACATCGCTTTTCCTTAAATAGAAGTTTTATGTGTGAAGTGCTCTGTACTGGGAAATGTTGGGAGTGTTGATTATGGTAAAATGCAACAGACACACGGGAGTATAATATATGTTGTCAACTCTTGTCCTGCATCATCAGAGCAGTTAGTGAATTAGCAAGTTGATCATATGAGTCATTTGAACTGATTCTTTGAATGAGACGACTCCCGAAATAGGCTCCACGTTTTGATTTGCAAATTGTAAGTTGTTGGTTTATTTTTTTTAAATGATTGGTTCTGCTTTATATGATGCGTCTTCAACTTCAAAAGAGTTCTTATTGTAATCATTGTACATTGCATTTGTATGACACTTTTCTAAATCCCAAAGCACTATTTTGTTAGTGTTACAAAACACTTACTGATGTTGCAGGGTTTTTCCTAAATTTAAGGTTTTTTTGGAGGCCACCAAAGTAGGACTGTGCGATTAATCGCAATTGTGATTTGAAACGTTGCGATTAGCTAATCGCAAGAGGCTACGATATGAAATGTATATGTATTATTTAATTTCCTTCACCCAGAGCAAATGTGTGTATGGCGTCTGTGTGTGACAGTCTTACTAGCCAATTGAGTGAGCACACTTTCATTCTGCCCAATCAGAATTGCGCAACCGAACTATGCGGAACGCCCACAAAAAAAAAAAAAAACACAAACAGGAAAGCGTGGACAAGTGGGATGATGGTGTCTGCCACTTTAGAAGCATTAATAGACGAATTAATATAAAAGAAAAACAGGACATCGATAATATGGGAATGTTATGGTTTCAAAGTCACAAAAAATGTAAGTTTGATAACTTCATGTGTATTTCACATGCATTCACGGCTCGCGATGCAGGTATGTGTGTCGACTGTAGTGACTGACTGTAATGTAATGTACTCATTCATTAATTTTCTATTCGGCTTAGTCCCTTTTTTAATCAGGGGTCATGTAATGTACTATAAAAATATAATTTGTCATTTCATTTTCATAGGACAGTTATATATAGATGCATTAGTTGCAGAATTTTAAAGCAGTATAATGATTCAAATGCTTCTTATTGGATATTGTGTCATTCAATGCAACTATACGCATGACTTTACGGAGAGCTTACAACCTACTAACTACGGTTTGCTTTTTAGAACATGTTAATAAATTTAGATACAAACTAGCTAGTAGTTACAAAGCCCCTAGTGTGGACTTTACCTTCCAGTTTAAGAAAGAACTTACGAACAGCTGGTGCAACCCTGCCCAGGAGATAACTAATGCCATAACTCACTACCTCGCTAAAGACACAGTCTCTTTTAATGCAGTGACCAAAGAGGGATTTAAAAAAAAATCATCTAAATGCAGGATAGGAGATAAACACTTCCGTCTCACACCTATTTTAGCCATTTTGGAGTACCACAGCTGTGCGTTTAACATCATGATATTTTGTGTAGCATCTGTGATAATTATTTTGTTTTAGACAATATAAGTTACAGAAATGCTTTTATCAGCCATATTAGTTAGCGTAGAGTGTTCTGTATTTTTATAAAAAAAAAAAAAAATTTTGTATAATAAGCTACACTATCTCCCTAATTTGAGTTCAACTTGTTTACAGAAAGGTAAGGTCATTTTATTTGTGCTTACTGTTTGCTTTAGTGAAAAATGAGTGTTTAATTTCTGAATATATAAAAACAAATTGGAATAAATGTTTAAGTAAGTTAATATCTTTTCAGTTCCTTTTTTAACTAACACTCTCTGCATTTTAGCAGTAAGAAGCTACGATACAGATTATTGAGCTGAAGCTTGACTACAAAATTAAATCGCAAATCAAATCGAAATCGCAATATCTGTCAAAAAAATTGCAATTAGATATTTTTCCCAAATCGCACAGCCCTACACCAAAGTCTTATTTAATCTTATTTACTTCATTCCCCCAATCAGCAGTGTCCAAACCAGCTATGGGTCACGCCCACCATAAACAAACAGGAAAGTTCGGGCTGCGAGTGGGGGAGTCTCCCGTAGAATTTATTCACAGATGAATGAGTTTAACGACCTGTTTTAGGCCTACACTGTTAAAAGGTGCCAGGAAGAACCAATGGGGGGTTTCATGATTCCATTTAAGAAAGCGTTTGGCCTCTCAAAGAAACTTTTAGTGAAAATTTTCCTTAGAGAACCATTTTTTTTCATATTTTCATAGTGAAGAACATTTTAGAGTGTTATAGGCAGTGCTTAATTTTAGCCCAATCTTGCCGGATCCTGTCAGATTGTTTTGCGTTCCAGTATTTATTTTAATTGGTCTCGCATTAACTTGTGCGTGGTGAATACCTCCTCCGTGTGTGTGTGTGTGTGTGTGAGAGAGAGAGAGAGAGAGAAAGTGAATGACCACCACAATTCTTACATTTACAATCCCTCTTATTGATTGGTGATTATTGTTTCGCACGGAGTGAGCAGCGAAAATAAATAATGGCATAGTGGCCTACCTAAATAATATTTGTATTTTCAAAACGGCATATATTAATTTTTTTAAAACCACAAGTAAATCAGATAATCAGCCTGATCAAATGAGATCTCGAGAAGAACTGTGTGCCTTGATCAGGATAGCAGGAGACAAGCAAAACCAGTCAAGTCTGCCAGAAAACATGACGGAAGAGGTAACTGTGGGTTCTTCTTGAAGTTTAGACAGAGTTTGTCATTTAATTATTATATTTTTAATTTGGAAGTGAACTGAATTGTGATGTTTCATAGGTTTATGTTTGTAGCTACGTGTTTGTTTAAAATTGTGAAATTGTGAAATTGTGTGGTGGACGGCAGTCACGGTAACTTTTTATTTTCTGGTTTTGTTCCAGAAATTATTCATTTACAAATTAAGAACTGGTTATAGGCCTAATAAAATAAAAAGAATAAAATAAACAAATCCTCTAGGGACATTTGGGAAGTAACTTTCAAATGTTACTAAAATATAATGTGATTTAAATATAATGTAAAATAAAATGTTAGTAAATGATGAAATCAATATAAGCTAAAAATTTACAATACTTCAACGACTATTACTTAGTCAAAAATGAAATTGTACCATAAATTCCAGTATTCAATTTTCCATTGAAATAAGATGCATATGCGTATTGTTTGTATATGCTCACCCTATTGTTTGTATATCCTCACCCTGTATTTGCTTCAACACTTTATGATTATCTTATCAAAAATAACAATGTTGTAATTGAATGCATGTCTGATTTGCTCATGCTTGGAGGAAAAAGAGCAGAGCTTGTCCATCAAGATTCCACATTATGTAGTGATGACTAGAAAACTGCTGGAAGTTGAAGGTAGTGCAGAAGAGAAAGAGAGAGAGAGGGAGGGAGAGGTGTGGTGCTGGACATTCCCAGTGCTTTTCCGGTAAGGGTTTCCAGCGAGACCGTGCCTGGTATGTCGGTTTACAAGCAGAACAGCGCAGAAAACGCCAGCCGTCACCTCAGTCTGCGTGTGCTGGAACAAATCTATGGGCCTGGTGCTCTCAACATTTGCTTAATTGTTTTAAATGCATTTCCGTTCATTATACGCCACATTCCCCCAGGACAAGACATCATCCAGATGCCCAAAAAAGGTGGAACATGTTCTGGGTAACAAAGGCTGTAATAATAATAAAATGATGGATGACCTGTCAGTTTGGGCTTCGTCATCAGAAGTGGATGTTCTTTTATTATCTACTGATTTGAAGCATTGCTGATTGAATATCTGTTGGCTGGAAGTTTGCCTTGCCATTTAACTTCCTGTCCTTGAAGTATGCCTGTAGATCAAACCACTCAGGGTTTAAATAACAGAGATATTGTTTGTTTTCGTCCATGTCTTCATGAACAGATAAACATTTCCAAAGCAGTAACCAGATGGGATTAGTTTTCTAAATTGCTAAAATATGCTTAGCTGCAATTGTTTACATAAAGTGCCTGACTTATCACTGATTCTCTGCATTTAAATCCATTTATTTTTGTGAATGTAGGCAGTCTTGGTATTGGAGATGTCAGTTTTCACAAATGGCCATGATTGATCATTGTTTAGATTATCGTTCCGTTAGTTGGTCAATGTTAATCTTAATAATTAAAAATGTGTCTACTTAGGTGGCCTGACAGGATGTGCGAATGACACTTAAAACACAAGCATCCTCACCCAAAGGGGAAATAAAAGGAGGATATACAGCACCCGATACTCATATATATATGATATTGTGGAAAGTTTTAATAAACTCATGCATGCTTAATTTTTCCCTCTCATCTGCTGTACGTTTTGTATGTAAGCCACATTTGCCTCAACTGCATGTTGATGATGTCCATGATTAATCTACTATCACTAAGGGCCCGGACACACAAAGCCGGCGCCATACAACAAGCACCAACGAAACCTAAGTGTGTTGTCGCCTCACGTTGGATCATGTCTGGACCAAAAACAGCTGCGCATGAACACACCAAACGGATGTAAGCCGACTGAAACGAGAGCCGCCTTCTGCATCTGCGCAAGAGGACACGTCTTTCCACTCTGTGGGGGGCAGTAGTCTGTTTTTTCGTTCTGCAAAAGAAAACCAAACTTCCGACAATCACAAAGAATAAACAAAGGAGCGTTTAGTGCCATTATCAGAGTAACTGTCGGTCACCATGGAGGGATTTGCTCGTGCAAATATGTCTGATAATCGATATAATGATTATATCATTTGCAAATATTTGAGACATGTTGCGAAATTACAGCTGGCCTTTTTGTGTTTCTACTTGGCTTTAATTGTTTGCTTGCTATGTCACTTCACTGTCACACTCGCGCTCTGATTTGTTGCTGAATAGCCAGTCAGAGCGCTCTCTTCAGCTGATGGTCCGATGCCGATTTTACATGCATAATCGACTGAATCGGTAAAATCAATGAGCTCCGACGAGAGCCGATGTGTGCTAACTGGAAATAGCTTGGTGTCCTGGCCCTAAGTTGTTTCGATTTAAATGGTAATTGATCATATATATGCACACAAATTTACAGAATTCTAGCACAGACCTTCTACCTGTTAAAAATTTACAAAACATTTTCTAAACTTTGTATACAGAGTTGTACAAATTATTATTTTAATATATATCAGATAATCTGAAAAACAAGTGGGTTAGAAAGTGATTTTATTTTTTTTCCTAGTTTGAGCATTAAATAAGATTTTTAGCTGAAAACCATGGACTTTGGTGATTTGATATAATGCAAGTCAGCGGTTATAATTAAGGACAGAAATTAATTACATTTTTTCACTTTCTACATAAAGTTAAAACTTTAAAAAGTTGTTGACAGTTGTAAAAAATTATTATTTTTTATATCAGATAGGATACTGGTGAAAAATCTGAAAAAAAGTGGTCAGAAAATGGATCTAAAATTTGATAAAAAGCCTCAATCCTTAAAGCTTTGTTGATAGCTAATAACTATTTTTGCATTATTTATGGTATTTGGTATGGTCTAATGGGTAAAATGATATGAAAACAGTATATACTTTGCTTTACCTATTTGACTGTGAAGGAAAAACTACTTTTTTATTCATTTCATTTGCACTTTTTAATGTAAATGTCTTACTCAGGCTTTTTTCTTTTTCTTTTTCAGGACTCCATGAATGCCCTGGTTTTAGATCTGGACTTTCCAGCCTTACGTAAAAATAAAAACATCGAGAATTTCTTGAACAGATGTGAGTATCTGCCTTTAAGAGGCCACAGATTCTGTCTGATTGTTGTTCTGTGTTATTGTGTGGCTGAAGGAAATACTTAATGGTGGCATCATGATTTTACAATGAGGCCGCTTCCTGCTGCAACATCAACAGTGTTTATTTGAAATAAATAGTTTTGAGTGGCTCTTCCTAATTTGGGCCCCTCTTTTTACAACACTGAAGCTCATCACATAAATAAAGAGCTGTCAGCACGTATCATGAAAACTGTGCGCGTTAGGTTTTGAAGATATGGCTTGCAAGTTAAACTGACCATTTTAATGCAGTTTTAAAGCAGGAAGCTGTGACTTTTGTTCTAATTAGGTATAGGCCTAATAAAAGTAAAGATATAGTTAACCCTTCAAAAAATGCTGTTATCTGCTCACTCTAGGGCAGTGGTTCTTAAACTGTGGTACTGTTCGGGCTTCCTTCTAGTGGTATGCGGAAGAATCGCTGAATAATAAAAGAATAAAATGAACACACTTTTAACCCTTTGACACGTAAGATAACACCGAGACTCATGTGATCAGACAGCATTGGCTGTTCCCCTTAAGCGTACGATTACACTGGTGTGCTTAGTATGTTTACTTTAGTGCATCACGTCATCAGATGCTAAAAATCAATCTGCATGGCGCAGAGAAAGAGGCGCGAGGCGCTTGCGGAGCAGATACGCGCTAGAGAAGCACTTTTGCAGACCAGTCCTGTTGTGTTGGCATTTCAGTTACTGAAAACTCAGGAATTTCCCCATGTTGCATCATTGGTAAAATAATTATTACAAATGTGTTAAAATATGTGCTCGTAGTTGTGTAAAATAATGTGTGTTTTTGATATATAAAGTAATTTGTTTTGTAAAGTAGCGTGGCTTTCGGTTTAGTTTGTTACCTCAGATTTAAGCTAATTAATTTGGATGTGATTCAAATGGCGCGAGACACAGGACATAGACTCAAGCAACTTTGCCATGCTTGAAGCTTAGAGGTAGAATATAATTAAAGTTAGTCTCCGTGTGCACAGACGGAGGAACCGCGAACTGTACCCGAGTCTGCTTAAAAACAGTGGTCAGTGCGCGGTTGTGATCTCATTCGCACCAAATCAAGCAAATACCGCACAAATGGAATGGTCAATCACTGTATATATGCATTTAATCTATCGCTTTTTGGACACACATAGACCTACTGTAAATGACGTGCAGCAGATCTAATTTCTAATTTAAATGTGTAATTCCTAATCATATTAAAATGCAAGATAATGTTTAGATTTCAAAGATATACAAATATGTCATATGTACATGCAACTAAAATGTATAAAAAATTTGATATATATGGTTATGACATATAGCCTATATTTATCAGGTCCAAGCAACATTTCCAGGTTTTGATGAATAAGCTACTATACATTAATACTTTACAAGTACAGCAGTTTTCTTTTTACTTTTTAAGAACAGTGCCATTTTGAATTAAGTTTTAAAAGCACATTTTAATTTAACAAAATTTTAATTAAATTAAATTTTTTTTTTTTGTCTGCAAGCACAGTTAATGTTCAAACCTTTTATAATGTTTAAAGTAGCTGACAATAATACATATTCTTGATTGTAGTCGTTGGTGATTTGATGTAATGCAAGTCAATGGTTATCTGCCATTTGAGAATCCAAAAACTTTAAGGGATAGTTCACCCAAAAACGAAAATTTTCTCACTATCCACCCCCAAGTAGTTCCAACCCTTTATGAGTTTCTTTATTCTGTTGAACACTAAAGAAAGTGTTTTAACCATGTAACCATTGATTTCCATAGTAGGAAAAAGTAATTCTATGAAATGGTTACCAACATTCTTCAAAATATCTTCTTTTTTGTTCAACAGATGAAAATGAAACAGTCAAATGGGTTTACAAGTAGCGAAGGGAGAGTAAATGTTGGCAGAGCATTAATTTTTAGGTGAACTATCCCTTTAACAGGCGAAACTAACTTACTACACGTGGTTTCTGGTTTTATACTGAGGTCTTTTGAAGGGAAACTATCAGTCTGTGCAAGAAAGTGAACACTGAAGAAAGCCTCTTAAAACCTACATTAACTTACCTTAAGATCTTCTGTAATGTTCTACTGAAGACACAATCTTCGGATGCATCTCAGATGGCCTGAGGGTGAATGAATAAACAACACATTTCCTTTTTTGGGTAAACTGTCACTTTACGAATCTTTCAAGTGTGTTTCATACATGCATAAGCTATGATTCATTGATAATGCTGAAATAATCGTACTTGACGACAACTTTGGTAATTTCTGTGACAGCTGTGCCAGTAATTTAGCATTCAGTTTCTCTATGACTAATGTTATGATATTTGCTTCCATTCATTATCCTGCATGGTGCCTGTGTGAACACATCTGTGTCTGTGTGTTCTGTTCACGCGCTATTAAACTTTTTGACTAATTTTCACATTCTGTTCAGATTTTGTTTCTGATTCCGCCTGTTGTCATGGAGACCATATGGCCATATGGACATTATAATGTGTGGCTTAGAGGAGTGAGTGTGACTCAATAGTCCTCTCATCCAGACTCTCTGTGCTGGCCTTTGGTAATTGTCATTCATGATGGAGATGTTGCACTAAACATGAATAATTACTAAACTTCAGCATTTATACTCAATATTTTTGAGTGCTTTTTTGAAGAAAACAACAGTGATGCATTGTTTAGTAGTATAGTAGTACTTGTCCACAGTACGTTTTTTTTTTTGTTTAATTGACAGTGACTATATTTAAAAAACATTACATCACAGGTGGATAATGTAAATGTGTGTGTGTGTACACAGGTAATTTACACAATAAAGATAATATTTAGTACTATCAAAAGTTGGTAAAGAATATGTACACACAATTTGGTCAAAAAGTAACAAATAAAATATATATATATGGCTATTGACCAACTAAAGCGATTGTTTAACCTTATTTTCCTTATTTATTCTCCCCCAAAAACTGTTTGACTTTCTTTCTTCTGTTGAGCAGAATATTTTGAAGAAAGCTGGTAACCATTTAGTTACATAGTATTTGTTTTCCCCACTATGGGGGAAACCTAACCTGTCAGTGGTAGAGGTTTTTAGCTTTCTTCCAAATATCTTCTTTTGAGTTTCTTTCTTCTGTTGAACACAAATGTATGGAACCACTTGAGGTTGCGTAAATAGTCAATACATTTTCACTTTTGGGTGAACTATTGCTTATGAATGGCATTTGATAGTTTCACCAGAAAAATTATTCTATTTTATCAGTTATGATGTGACCCGGGTAATGTGGTTTTGCTGTGTTGTGTGCGCAGATGAGAAAGTCATGAACCATATAAGGGAGCTCCAGATGAAGCCAGAGGATTTTGACCGAGTGAAGGTGATTGGTAGAGGAGCATTCGGGGAAGTCCAGCTGGTGAGCAAATTTAATTTCATTATATGCATGTGCGGTGAATCTCCTTGTTACTAGATGGTTTGGTTTATGGCTTACAACACACATTTTTTTAAATCACAATGGAAAAAAATGAATTGGAAAAAAAATCTTATTTTCAATGAATTAAAAAAAGTACTACTACTTGAGATATATATATATATATA
>CAIGQV010003909.1:14463090-14490781 GCA_903798115.1 Danio jaintianensis
ATAATTCGATTACTGATGTCCATGTAAGCGTAGTCACTGATGATGCGCGAAATTCAGATGGAGGGCTGGAAGTGATTCTTCTACATAGGAATCGCTATCAGAACATCAATATATTTCTGTTTTATGTTGTTTATAATTGTTTAAATCGGGCAAAATAAGAAATGCCGAACAGCTTTTATAGACTTCCAAAAAGTAAGTTCAAGAAATTGTCTGAAAAACGGAAGAAAAGGCGGCATATAATAAACATTCATTCAATACATCCATGTGTACCAACTTTTTTTTTTGAACGCGATAATTCGTTTGACAGCACCAATAAAGATTATATACAGGCCTAACTATGTGTATAAATAGGTTAATGTGTTATATGAAATCTGAATTTCGCGCGTCACCAGAACCACGTGATTGAAAACAACCTATTAGAATGATTTCTGAAGAATCACGTGACATAATATTATGTGAAATTCAGCTTTACCATATAAATTCTACAACACATTTAAAAAGTTATGTTTGTTGTTTGTTCAAACTGCCTATTTAAAATGAGCCTAAACAACACAATTCTTAAAGGGTTTTTGGGGACAACTTAATTGTTTTATGTTCACTCCACTTAAATTTAAACTAAGAAGTTAACTTAGTTCCTTCATGTTGTCCCAACACAATGTATATAGAAATAGAAAGCAATTCGTTTAAACTGTGATATTATTATGACCTGTTTTTTAATGTGTTTTTAAATTCAATAAGTGTCACCTTGGAGAGCGTAAAGAACTTCTTTAAAAACATTCTAAAATATTACTTAAACTCCAAACAGTAGTGTATATTTTACTGGTTCTTGTAATGATATTTTTAAAATAATTTAATCAGACACTTAATTTGAAATTTTGATTTTGTGAAGGAGTATTCTGCGTTTTAAAGTTCAGATTTTAAGCTTTTAAATTGCCATCTATAACTTTGCATCTCTTTAATTTTTCGTGATTCATTGGCCAGCTGTTTTTGTTAAAATGTTAAAGGGATAGTTCACCCCAAAAAAAAGATTCTGCCATCATTTATTCTCCCTTGTTTTTAACCTGTTTGACTGACTTTCTTCTTTGGAACACAAAAGAAGATATTTTGAAGAAAGCTCGTTACCATTGACTTCCAAAGTATTTCGTTTTTTTCTAATATGGAAGTCAATGGTTACAGGTTTTCAGGTTTCTTTAGAATATTTATTTTGTGTTCTACAGAAGAAAGCAACTCATAATGTTTTAAAAACACTTGAGCTTGAGTAAATAGTGAGTAAATGTTCATTGTAGGGTGATCTATCCGTTTAATAGTTTAAATTAGGCTATATTTATTGGACTAGAATTATTATATCAGTATATCCCTATGCACACTCTGTCAGAATTTAAGGGTAACGAAAACAACACTAAATATTTTCTCGTGTTTTCCTCTTTTCTTTCTTCTTCTTTTCCCCTAAGCTGTGCTGTGCGTTCCAGGATGACCGCTCTCTCTACATGGTAATGGAGTACATGCCAGGAGGAGATCTAGTCAATCTCACCAGCACATATGATGTCCCAGAGAAGTGGGCAAAGTTTTACACAGCAGAGGTGGTGTTGGCTCTAGATGCCATTCACTCCATGGGCTTCATTCATCGAGACGTCAAACCAGACAACATGCTGCTGGACCGCTACGGACACCTCAAACTCGCAGACTTCGGGACCTGCATGAAAATGGATGGGGTGAGGGATCAACTGCTTATTGCACTTCCAAGGTTTCAGTGGTTCTCCGGCTTGAGCTTTTTGAGTACAGGGATTTTTAGGTCACCCCTGAATGTAATTGCAAGTCAAATACCTTGAACGCATGCCAGTTCTTGTCCAGACTCATGAGAGCAAATGAAAAATGTCTGTCTTCCTCTGATTCCTCTGTGTGAGTGAGGAAGACCTCAGGTGGGTTCAGAGGTCACAGGGTCAAACTGAGGCTAAGAAGCACTTGTGTTTTAAAAATGCTCAGCTTATGTTGACTGAAGATTAAATGTGGCCAGATTTGGCTTTTTTTCCCCCATTTGTTTTAGTTTTGTAGCTTGTTTGTTAGCACTGGTGGAAATGAGAATAATAGTTCAGTTAATGTGTTTGATGGGATTGATCCTACTCTCATGGTTTCTGCTTTATTTACATTAATATGGGGTATTTATAGAGAAATAATGCCATAAATTGTTGAGAATTGTCAGTTTCTTTGGATTTGCAGGATTTATTAAGTATGGGTTTGAGTAAAATGTTAATTTTTGTTGTAGTCTGGAAAATTTGGATATAATTTCTTCAGATTGTATAGAAAATATGGACATTTAGAACTTAACAAATGTATTAATTTGTTTTGATTGAAAATCAGGGTTATTCCACCAAATTTTGATTTCTTAACTCTTCCGAACAGTGGTATATGCTTGTCTAGAAACATGTCTGAAGCTTTTTTGTTATTTTATGCTGTAAATAACATTTTTATTTTAAATGTCATCTTAGCACTTTAGGTTGGATGTAGATTATTTTATAATGTTAATAATATATTATTTATTTAAATATTTTTAAGTAATCCTATTCGTGTATGACTGTTAGCTGAGGACCTCTGCCCTTACTTTCTGATTGAGAGCCACTGTGCTAAACTACCACCATATCCAATGCAGAAGTAGCTTAATTGTCAAGAATATTGTAATTAAACACTTTGCAGGGATTGTTTACAAATGAGCTATTCACTGAACTACAATGACCAGAAATGGTAATATGTGATAGTTTCAATGCTGAAACTCAACTAGATAGTCCTAAAATAGACTGTTATGAAATGCTTCACGTTATGTAACAGATACCAGCACATGTAAATCATTACAGGAGCTTTTTTTTTTGTTGTTGTTTTTTTGCTCCACTTTTTACATATGTGGGGCATTTTTGTCAACTTTTATTGCCAGTTTTTCCACTCAAGTCCTGGTTAAATTCTGACTGCCCTTGAAAGCCACAATCTGGCCACCGAAATGAGGCTGGACACACTACTTGTGATTTTATACTGCCATCTAGAGTAAAGAAATAGAAGTACACATTGAGAACATTTTTTTTCAGTAATAATTTTCCCAGAAAAGATTTTAAAATTTGCCACATTAATTTAAAATTTTAATTTATTTTTTAAAAATTATTTTTTTTTACTTGCTTGCTTTTTATTTTGTGTTTGGATTGCAGTAAATATTTCATTAGATTCTGACATGGCACATGACAACCACTACTTTTACTTTCATTCATTTAAATGAATCATTTAAAATCCTGTTTGAATGAATGATTCATTAACACTCATTTGTTTCCTTACTGAATAAATAAGCATTTCTTCTTTCACAAATTATACATTGATGCATACATTAAGTTACTTTAAATGTTTGTAAAACCAAAAATACAATACTGTGTGATTCAAAAGACTGAAGCTGTTTTATAATTCTACATGACCGCTGCTTTCTGTGTATTAAACAGATCTGTATCCTCTGCTGTGATGGCATTTGTCAAGAGTTTTAAGATCATGCATCTCTAGTACATCGTGTATATCAGCGTTTCTCAACTACGTTCCTGGAGGACCACCAACGCTGCATGTTTTGGATGTCTTTTTCGTCTGTCACACCCATTACAGGTCTTTCAGTCTCTGCTAAGGAGCTGATGGTCTGAATCAGATGTGTTTGGTTAAGGAGACATGTAAAATGTGCAGAGCTGGTGGTCCTCCAGGAACGTGGTTGAGAAACACTAGTGTATATTACACTATGTAGTCCAGATAGACAGTAGAGCTCATGTTTTGACTTGTTTTGATTGGTGGATTGATTACAGACGGGGATGGTTCATTGTGACACCGCTGTAGGAACCCCAGACTACATTTCGCCGGAGGTTTTGAAGTCTCAGGGAGGAGACGGATACTATGGTCGCGAGTGTGACTGGTGGTCAGTGGGAGTGTTTATCTATGAGATGCTGGTTGGTGAGTGAAAAGATTTGAATGTCTGTGTGTGTGTGTTTTACTGTTTTTCTACAGTATGCTGTGATATTGACTTGAATGAGATGAATGTTTGCAGGTGATACACCATTCTATGCCGATTCTCTGGTGGGAACATACAGCAAGATTATGGACCATAAGAACTCTCTCAACTTCCCTGGTGATGTTGAGATCTCTCAAGAAGCCAAAAACATTATCTGTGCCTTCCTTACTGATAGGTGAGCCTTTGTGTGTAGTTTTCCATATGCATGATCAGCTGCTATCATTCATGTGTTTGCTGATGTGTTTGCCGATGTCTGTGTTTGGTAGGGAGGTTCGCCTGGGCCGAAGTGGCGTAGAAGAAATTAAAAGACATCCTTTCTTTAGAAATGACCAGTGGACCTTCAACACTATTAGAGAGAGTGAGTAAAACTCCTGATCCTTCCATCAAATCACTAAAGATGTTGATAAAATAAAAAGGTTAAATTACGTAAAATAGTTTACCACACTTGGGTACACATTTAAAAAGTTGTACTTGAAAGTACTCAATAATATTTAATAAGTCTTTCTTTACATAATGTTTAGGTGTGCTTTACATACTAACTGTTAAGAATATGTGCTCGATTAAAGGTTTAACTTTAAAGTTACTACTAACATTTAAAGGTAATATATAATATAAGGGATAGTTCACTCAAATATTACTCACCCTTTATTTGTTCAAAACTTAAGAGTTTCTTTTTTTTTGGTGAACACAAAAGAATACATTTTGAAAAATGTAAGTGGGTAAAAAAATATATTTGAAGTTCAGCTTTAAACATGCTATAAAATATATATATATATATATTTTTTTTTTCATTTTTTACTTCTTTTTTTTTTTAAGTGTGCTAAAATGTCCTTTGACAAGTATTCATAGCATTCTTTGAAGAGCAAAAGCATTCTTTCAAGGGATCTCTCTATGAAACTATGACATATGGCAAAAAAATACATATTTGAACTATTTCTGTTGCATTTCAATGAGTGTTAATGTATGAAAACAAACCTAACTAAACTGAAATTGGAATTCTAAATCCATAAAATATTTGGTATTAACACCATTGTTCACTGAAAGTAAAGCAAGCCTGTAACAATCTGATCATTGTTAGGTATTGTACATCTCTACCCTTTATCTCAGCACATATAAATGCACAATACAGTTAACTTTTGCGCTTTTCTCCTGTTCTGTTTTCAGCTGCAGCTCCTGTGGTTCCAGAGCTGAGCAGTGACATAGACACCAGTAATTTTGATGAAATTGAGGAGGATAAAGGAGAAGTGGAGACCTTTCCCACACCCAAAGCCTTTGTTGGCAATCAGCTGCCCTTTGTGGGATTCACCTACTTCAAAGAGGACCAGTAAGAGATTTCTTATCTCACTTTTGTGCAGTAAACTGCTTTTTTGGGACTATAGTGACTCTGAAGCTGAAGCCAAACCAATTGATATCTGCAATTACAGATTATCTGATATGTTTGTGTGCAGGTTGTTGAATGCTGTCAACAGTTCAGCAATGAAAAATGACCACCCAGTATCTAACAGAGAGGTACACTAAAACATATTTTTTTAAATTGACCCTGACAAAAGAAACCAGAATAACAGAACTACAAGTGTGAACACAGTGTTGACATTATGCTGTAGTTTTTTTTAGAGACTTTGTTTGTAACTTTTTCTATATTCTATTTTTTTTTAACCCACAGGACAATTTAGCAGTAAGTGTTTCCCCTCTCTCAATACAGCTTATTAAGTAATTTATGGTTTGCATATTCAGTAAAGATTGCCTCATTTTCCACTCAGCTCCAGAAGAAGCTTCACTGTCTAGAAGAGCAGCTCAATAATGAAATGCAGGCCAAAGATGAGCTGGAGCAGAAATACAGAAGCAACAGTAACCGCCTGGAAAAGATCACCAAAGAGCTCGATGAAGAGGTGAGTGTTACTAAATTAGAACAACAGATTCGAACTGGTCTCCTTTATTGCATGACCGCCATGGCCGTTCACAAATAAAACAATAACTCCCGCTTACCCCGGAAGTGACCATTATTTAACATAACATAAAAGTCTGCACTTTCCTTTCCATGGGCTACATACATATCAAAGATTGTCATAACCAAAAATCCAACTTAACAGTGAGTGCGTGTTTCATGTCTAAGACCTCGGCGAAGTTGCATGTAGGAATACTTAAAGCTTGCTCTTGTGTGTTGTAGATGAATAGCAGGAAAGGTCTGGAGTCTACTTTGAGACAGCTGGAGAGAGAGAAGGCTCTGCTGCAGCACAAGAGTGTGGAGAGTCACCGCAGGGCCGAGAGCGAAGCTGACCGCAAACGCTGCCTGGAGAATGAAGTCAACGGTCTGAGGGATCAGCTGGATGAAATGAAGAAGAAGAACCAGAACTCACACATCTCCAACGAGAAGAACATCCACCTGCAGAAACAGGTTTGTACATCTGATCCAGGGAGCCCATGAACCCGAAAAATGGCACACACACACACACACACACACACACACACACACACACACACACACTAATAGGCCTATATAAACATGAGCATATTGACAAGACAACATTAAAAAATCCAACAGTCTAGCAACTATGTATTTTGTTATAGTCATTTATTCATTTGTTTAATTTCAACATTAACCTCATTTTATGAGATAGGTGGGCACAATGCAGTCCGATGGGCAAAAAGAAAAATTTGAAAGACTTATGTTTTTTTTATTTCCATATTGTTTTTTTAACGTAACTTACTATAGTTATGGATAAAATATAGTAATTCTAATAGTTTAATAAAGTTTATTTGATTTTTGGAAATCACCATGGGACTTTTTTTTTTTAAAAAGAAATGTATACTTTTGTTTAACTCATTAAATGCATCAAATGTAATGGTAAAGACCTTCATGTTATTACACAATATTTAAATTAAATATAAATGCTATTGTTGTGAATTTTATATTGATTATAGAATCCAAAAATATATAGATAGACAATGTAATATTTAGCAGCACAGCTGTTTCAACATTGAAAGTGAATGTTTCTTGCGTGTCAAAGCTTTAGATTGATTTCTGAAGGATCATTTATCAATAGTTGGCTCCTGAAAATTCAACTTTGCTGTGAAAACAATAATTACATTCTAAAATATATTGTAGATTACAGTTCTTTAAATAATGAAATAAAATCTTAAAATACAAATGTTTTAAATGACATTTGAAAATATTACTCCTATATATTTTATTTATACTTTTTGTAAACTTTCTTTTACTTTCTAATTGTTTTTTATTGTTTGGATGGCAAGTAAGGCAAACAAGTATTCATTCACAAGACATTTATAAGAAAAATAATTAAAACTAAACGACAAAAAAATAATAATAATACGAGTCAACATTATGCATATTTCTTATATGTAATCAGTAGTATAGTGATTCTATAGTGGTAATATATTTTAATTTCCCCTTTGGCGAACACGTGTGTCTCTCTTTGGCAGCTGGATGAGGCTAATGCTTTACTGCGGGCAGAATCTGATGTGGCCACACGGATGCGTAAAACTCAGACGGAGAGCTCCAAACAGCTGCAGCAGCTGGAGGCGCATGTGAGAGAACTGCAGGACAAATGCTGTATGCTGGAGAACAGCAAGCTCACGCTGGAGAGGGAGAACATCAGCCTGCAGGCTGCGCTGGACACCGAGAAACGAGAGCAGACGCAAGGATCTGAGACCATCTCTGATCTACAGGGTGAGTGTGTCTGTCATGATTTTCATGTGTCTTATTAATTCACATGCAACTGTGGTTATTGACTTTC
Organism: Danio jaintianensis; assembly: GCA_903798115.1. NCBI lineage: Eukaryota > Metazoa > Chordata > Actinopteri > Cypriniformes > Danionidae > Danio > Danio jaintianensis. The sequence goes on from CAIGQV010003909.1 coordinate 14,470,867, forward strand.
TGCTTCTAATCCATAGCACGAATCTCTGGTATGGAGGATGAAGTGAGGCAAATGAGACAGGCCCTATCTAAGACTGAGATGGAGAAAAGGCAACTTCAGGAGAAGCTCACAGATATGGAGAAGGTAAACACATGCAGTCATTTTTTTTTTATTATAGGGAATTAGTTGCACTTGACTCTAAAATTCCTTTCACATACAGAGTTGAGGCCAAACTACACTAGGCCAAAATTGGATTATTGAGAGAATAAAAACACAGATGAGTTGCGCTAGTGTAGAGTTAAATTTTTTTTAGCCCTAAATAAAACCAAACATTTATTGCATTGAATTTAAAGTCTTAAATGTCATTGTCATTTTCTGTATATAATAAAATTATGGACACTGACAATAATGGATAATTTATGAACTTTCTAAACATGTGTTCATGTTCATCTCACTCCACAACAAAAAACAGTATTCAGAACAGAAAAAAGCAATAAAGCATAACTTTATTTCATGTTCTTAATCTCTCCCTTGTAGGAATGTGCAGTATAGATAAGTAGTTATATATCAAACTTATTTTTTTCCTTAAATATTTGGCAGAGAGTTTCCATCCCGCAAGTCTTTTGTTAAAGTGAAAGTGACTGTCTTTGTAAATTTCTTTGAATTATGGACTTATTTATTATTTAAAAATAATAAATTGATTCGGGAACAAAACACTGCTCTGAAACATAAATGATTTGCTTAGATTTGTATCAATAATGCTAACTTCTTTTTTTTGTTAAACTGTAGTAGAAAATAAATATCACATTTGCGCATTTATTCACGTGCTAATTTTTATCCACTTTTGGTTGTTTGAAATAACTTTTAAATGCTTTTGGATTAAAGGTGTGCAGTTAAAGTCACAATTATCAGCCCTCCTGTAGATTTTTTTGTTTTTTAAATATTGCCCAAACAATGATTAACAGAGCAAGGAATTTTGTATTTCCTATATATTTTTTCTTCTGGAGAAAGTCTTATTTGTTTTATTTTGGCTACAATAAAAAGCGGAACAAGGCTAAAGTTGCAGCTTTCCTGTTGTTACAGGGACTGACCTGACATTTGCGCTTGTGGAGAGATATTAAATTATTGTATTAGTCTCTAATGGTAGAAATGTATTCACAGAATGATATGTGAATAAGAATCAGGAGGTATGAGAATCAGGAGGTGTTTCTGTAGTGAAAGTAAACCCAGAGACGATTTAAATCAGTTTGTAGGTAGCAAACCTCCGATATTTTTGTTTGCTCAAAATTATAAAACTTAGTGTTGTTAAAATCATTAATTTCAGTATTTATCATTCATCAAAAATCTCAAACCTTGATTTATTATTTTTTTATTTCTTATTTTTTTAAAACGTATGTTTAAACTGATTGCATATTTTTCAACTTCGACGCTCCTTTTCTCTGAAATAGATTATGCAACTTTAGCCATGGTTTCACATATTTATATAGATGGTGTATGTCAGATGGCTGTTAGAAAGCTACTGATTTACTTTAAAGGTTGCATTTTATTTCCATCCTTTCTTCTAATGTCCATCCTTTCTTCTAATGTCCCTCCCCCTCTGTGTACTTGGCCAATAGGAGAAGAGCAATAACCAGATTGACATGACCTATAAGCTGAAGATGTTGCAGCAGGGTTTGGAGCAGGAGGAGGCGGCACACAAGGCCACAAAAGCTCGACTCGCTGACAAGAACAAGATCAGCGAGTCCATCGAAGGAGCCAAATCTGAGGCTGTAAAAGGTATGAGAGTTTGAGGTCAAATATGCCATGGAACATCAATTTTGAATGTAGTGTCATCTATTAAAACAGCAGGTTCACCCTTATTTAAGTTGACAGAAGCTCCAGTGTTTTTAATTTTAAGAACAGTGCATGACGGTGTAGTCAGCTATGAATGCATTGGCGTATGTCTTGATTTCGAATGAAAAAGAGAGTTTTCTGAATGAACAGGTTTGTTTAACTTGTTTGTCTGTGTGTTCACTCAGAGCTGGAGCAGAAGCTGCAGGAGGAACGTTCCTCTAAACAGCGTGTGGAGAACAGGGTGTTAGAACTGGAGAAGAAGAACTCCATGCTCGACTGCGACTATAAACAATCGCTCCAAAAACTAGAGGAACTGCGACGACACAAGGAGAGACTCACAGAAGAGGTGCATGAGGCGTGGATATGTTTTTGCCACTCCATTGTGTTACTTGAGTTTTAGTTTTGCCTAGATAACTCTTTCAGACTGTTACATATACTGCACAAATGTATTAGACCAACTGTCATAAGAGAAAACACACATATTTTAGAAATTTACCATTAAATTGTCATTTATTTGGCAAATGACAAACTGGAACAACTAAATGGTCACAATGGTATTAGTTGTTTTCACTGAAAATGCATTATTATAATTTGTTTCTTTATTTTTATTTGATTTTTTTTGTTAAAATGTTTTACCGTTTGATTTTCTATGGGAAAGAAATCACTTTTTGCCCCATCACAATATGGGAAATCATCAAACCGCTACAGCTCTTTTCTTGGTACGTAGTTTTTGTTTATAGATCTTCTCATGGTTCTTCTCTGTCTTTCTCTAGGTGAAGAATCTGACCCTGAAGATTGAACAAGAGGTTCAGAAACGCACTTTGACTCAGAATGATCTGAAGGTTCAGAACCAGCAGCTCAGTACCCTAAGAACGTCAGAGAAACAGCTCAAACAGGAGATCAACCACCTTCTGGAAATCAAACGCAGCCTGGAAAAACAAAACATGGAACTGCGCAAGTATGCAGCGAGCATTGATATGAGCTCTTTCAGTATTCATTACCCACTTATATATGCATTTTAAAATAGATAGTTCACCCAAAAATGAAATTCTGTCATAATTGACTCACCCTTCACTTCTTCCAAACCTTTATTCTTTTGAACACAAAACAAGATATTTTAAAGAAAGCTGAAAACATGTAACCATTTATTTCCACAGTATGAAAAACAAATACCATGGAAGTGAATGGTTATTGGTTTTTCTTGCTTTCTTCAGTATACCTTTTTTGTGTTCAAAAGAAAACTCATCAAGATTTAAAACAAGTTTCACTTTGAGTGAAAATTTCACGGTTTTCTTTTTTTTTTTTTTTTTTTTTTTTTTTTTTTTTTTTTTTTTTTTTTTTCATTTTAACTTTGGGTGAACTATCCCTTTAATTAACCTGTGGTTCTGTTTATGCAAATATAATAAAAGTATTTATATATAGAATAATTGTCAACGTGTGTTTCTAGGGAACGTCAGGATTCTGATGGACAGATGAAGGAACTGCAGGATCAGTTGGAGGCAGAGCAGTATTTCTCTGTAAGAAGTCTGAATTCTTTCTCTTAGGGAAAATAAACAAATACTCAAAAGTCTTAAGGCCAAAATACAGTAAACTTCTATTTTTACTCCTTCCCAAGGGTCTGTATGCTCATTCACTAAGAATTTACACATGCAATTTTTTAATTTATCCAAAAGATGTCAATAAAGAGCCAGGCCCTTAATTCACAGAAAAAAATTGGGTCCCTCTTTATATAAGTGGCGTTAATTACTATGTACTTGCATGAGAAAATAAATATAATGCTTACTGTGTTCATATCGTATTGCACAACACTTCTGGTGCTCTTGAAGTTGGATATGGGTAAGGTTAGGGACATGTTTTTGGGTATGGATAGTTTTAAGGTTCTGTTAAGGTAAGGGCTGGGTCAACATTGTAATTCTGAATGTAATTACAGAATTTAATTACAAACGTAATTACAAGCATAGCATTTGTATGTAAACCATAATCTATTTAAGATGACAGAAACAGTAGATGTCCATATTGATGAGCAATTGTGTAAAGGGGACAAATATATACCCGCAACTCTCCTTTAAAAGCATTTAAAGACAATTTTATTGCTCATCATTTTTGAAGAGAAAAAGCACACACTGGATGAGAATGAATCTGTCTAGTGCACCTGTATTGAGCGCTGCTGTTCATGCATGCTAGCAATTATTTGCAAAATGTTGTGTGCTGAGGTGTTTGTGTAGTTAGTGTAAAAACAAATACGCTGTGTTTGGACTTTACAATTCTTTGTGTATGTATGTGTGTAGACGCTGTATAAGACACAGGTGCGAGAGCTGAAGGAAGAGTGTGAGGAGAAAACTAAACTTCATAAAGACGTGCAGGAGAATCTACAGGAGCTGCAGGAGGAAAGGTGAGATTTATTTCCAATAACAATCAAATTTCAAATTCACATTTTTGTATCTAATTTGCTGTATTTTTTAATCAAAAGTAAACCTTAAAAAATCTGTTTTAAATTTTTATCTTCTGTTTTATTATTTGCTGTTGTTGTCTTTTTATTGTTACTTTTTTATTATTATAGAAAAGTAATATTTATAAAATGTTGTAAATTTGATCTGGTTTTAAATGATCAATGTTATTTCAATTCCTCTGTTTCTCAGGGATTCTCTTGCAGCCCAGTTGGAGATCACGCTAACCAAAGCAGACTCTGAGCAGCTGGCACGCTCTATAGCGGAGGAGCAGTATTCAGACCTGGAGAAGGAGAAGATTATGAAGGAGCTGGAGATCAAGGAGATGATGGCCAGACACCGGCAGGAGCTCGCTGAGAAAGACACCACCATCGGCTCGGTGAGTTTATCCGTGACTTTTGCTGCAGTCTTGAAGAACATAGATGGCAATGGTGTTAACTGTACTGTGTTTTCTACAGTTAGAGGAAGCGAATCGCACATTGACCAATGATGTGGCAAACCTGGCCAATGAGAAAGAAGAATTCAACAACAAGCTGAAGGAGGCAGAGGACTGTAAGTTAACATAATCTTACCTCAATTTCCAACAATTTTTCATTCTTGCCTGTACAGAAACACACTCAAAACACTGCTAATATACAAAATAATATGTTTTGCAATTATTTGGAAAATTTAGTGCCAACTTGAAACTCACAGGCACTGAAAAATTGACTAGATATTATAGCAGTGTATAGTCTGTGAATATTTTGTGTAAACCAGATACTAATTGATACTGGATTATTTAGGTTATTATATGTAAAGAATTGTAATGTAAGTATAAAGAAAATTAAATAAATTGTTTTTATTTTCAGAGTTATGTTCATTTACAGATTTATGTTGCTTAAATTGCTTTTCTTACCAAATGTCTAAAAGTTCTTAAATCAGGAAGCATTTTCTAGACAAGCGGAAAAAATATAGTTTCACTTTCAGAAATAATAAGTCAGAATTAAGTTTGTTAAACAAGCAAAATAATCAACCAATGGGGTAAGTAAAATAATCCTATTTTAAAACCAAAAACAAGACTATTTTACTTATACACTGTAAAACCCTAGAAGTTAAGGTAACTCAAATCATTTGAGGAAACCGATTGCAGCAAACCATTTAAAGTTCAAAAACTAATCTATATGAGTACTGTGAACGTACAAGTACTGAACACCTGATGAACAGCTGCTGTTAAGAAACAAAGTTACTGAAGAGAAACAAAAAAACTACAGCTGACTTCAGTTACAGCCTTAAAAGAAATAAAACACATTCAATCCATCAGAATCTCAGCAGAGGATCATTAAACAACTCCACAAACAGTATCAACAGCTTCACTTATTACTTACTGGTTTATCTTTGTCAGATGTCTGAAATTTTGAGAGATGGAATGCGTTTTATTTTCTGTTGATTTGATTATTTCTTTTAAGGCTGTGACAAAAATCAGCTGTAGTTTAGAGTTTCTCTTCAGTAATTATACTTGTAGGTGTTCATCGGTAATGCTCAATCAACATGTAATTAGTCACTTAATTAACTTATTAATTTCAACACTGAGTTCAAAACTCTTTTCAAATGAGTAGAATTACCATCCAGTAAATTTTGAGTTAACTACACTCATTTCGTTTGGTAAATTTGACTGTTGGGTTTTACACTATACACCATTGGCAGATTATTTTGCTTTGAGTTTTCCCTAAAACACTTAATTTTTACTTATTATTTCTGAAATCAAAACATTTTTATTTGTGAAGAAAATGTTTCTTGATTTAAGATTTTTTTGGGGATTTACACATTTTCGCACTGTGTACAAAAAGATGTTTAGTGCAATTATCAATTCATTTACTTCTGATTCAGCATATTTATTTTATTTTCTGCATACTTATGTATATCGTTACTGCTTTAAAAAATCATTGACCAGTAGATTGCCATCAGATGAAAACCCTTGGCAGGTTTTACAGTGGCTGAAGGTTTGTGTCTTTGTGATCACGGACCGCATTTTTACAATTTTTATCTTTCAGACCTGCAGAATCTGAAGAATGAAGAGCAATCCATCACTCAGGTCAAGCTAGCGCTGGAGAAACAACTGCAGTCAGAGAGAACCCTCAAAACACAGGTAATACCACAACAGTTTCTCTACAGCAGATCTGACTCAAACCGAGCTTGATTTATTTGCTCAGTCACGCATTTTTCTCCCCGTTCCATCAGGCGGTGAACAAGCTGGCAGAGATCATGAACAGAAAGGAGGTCAGAGGTGGTGGCAGCCGCCGTGGAAATGATACAGACGTGAGGAGGAAGGAGAAAGAAAACAGGAAGCTGCAGCTGGAGCTTCGTTCAGAGAGAGAGAAGCTCAACAGCACCATCATCAAATACCAGAGAGAGATCAACGACATGCAAGCGGTAGGAACTCTAATCAGAGTCTGAATGACATTGAAGACTTGATTCTGTGCTCAGATTGATCACAGATGGCCAATAATCACATGTAAATCACTTACAACCTTTCACATGGCAAGTTGTCATACAGTATTTTCATATGAGAGCATACTAGATGCCTGAAAACTTGTGGTTTATGTTTTATGTCATGTGGTTGTTGTTGCTACATGTGTGTTTGTGTTGCGTTATGCCATGTATTAGGACTCTTGACTGCAGAACAAATCTACCTTTGGTACTAATAGGACAGCAGTAATAGCCACCCAAAACATGAGAGAAATAAATGTAAATAACACTGAAAAAAATCTAATTAATTATAAAAAATGAAAACCTTATTTATACATATTTAGACACTATAATAAAGTGCAGGATATAATAACTAAATAAAATGACAGCCATTATTATTATTATTATTAATAATTACTAACCCACTAGGTTAATGGGCATTTGAGCATTGTATGTTCTTTCCTTACAAACTTTTTTGTTATAAGATGGATATTATTTGTGTAAGCCTATATACATATACATTCACAATGCAGTAAAAAAAGATTGTAAAAATGCTGCACTTGTTTATATTTCAAAAGCTAATGTATTACTGGAACGGTAAAAATGAATTACGTCATCATTAATCCAGTTTAAGGACTTTTTCATTTATTTTGCTTTATTTATATAAGCTTTTACTTTCTCTAGTAAAGTCTCTCTTGTCTCTTCTGATCAATTTATTTAATCTTTGCTTTGTTGAGTGAGCATCACTATAAATAATGCCACAGCATATGATGAAATGAAGGCTTCAAATTGACCGCATGACTGGCATTGGTATCAGCTGACCATACTTTCACAAAATTGGTGATTTGTCATGACTGGCCCTAAAAATCCAGATCTGACCACGCTTATTTTTTACTATGGTTATTGCATTGTATTTACTATATTATGGTGTTATTATAAATGGTATGGTAATGTAAAACTATGCAGTCAAATGTATCTGAAAACTGATCAATGAAGCTACCACTGTGTTTTTTTTGCGGGGTTTTTTTAGCAACTGTTGGATGAGTCTCAGGTGCGCATCGAGCTTCAGATGGCTCTGGACAGTAAAGACAGTGATATTGAGCAGCTGCGGAGTCTGCTGAACTCACTCAACGTCCAGTCGCTGGACTCGGCGAGTATAAGCAGCGGTCCAGACATGGACACCGATGAGTCTCTGCTTGGTACGGTTACAAATCTCTGCTCTTTCTGATTTCCTCTTTACTCTTTCATGCATTCTGTTCACTTTGCTCTTTGTGCTCTTTTCCACATCATTCTACGACACACTCTCTTCTTCCTGCTTAGTTTTGGTCTGGTTTTCAGTTCAACTTTTGGTCTTTCACCCTTTACTTCAGGTGACCTGCATGGTGTTCAGTGCATGAGTTTACACCTCTTAAAACTTGACTGGACCTCATGCTTTACCATGACAGGTGTGTTTCATAAAGCAGTTTTATAATTCATATCTTCCTCTGTTTGTCGTGCAGAGATCAGATTGGAGGGTTGGCTGTCTTTACCTGTCAGGAACAACACCAAACGCTTTGGATGGGAAAGAAAGGTATGTTTTTAAAAGTATAGTATATGTTTGGCTAACGTATAAATTGATGGTACACTGTTAAATAGTACAATACTAGTGACATGAGCATGATGTCACAATTAACCAATAATTTGAGTAATCAGGGCTTTATGTTGTTTCCAGATTATTCAGAATGAAACAATTGCAACAAAATATGTAATTAGATAATGCGAAATATACAAGTTAAAGGAATGTTGTTACTTATTACTGAAGTTTTTACTATATCCTATAATTGATCTGCTGTGAAATTGTATCACATAACCCTTTAACATCATAACATAACATATAATGATAACATCATTATAATTGCTTAATGTTAAATGTAATTTTCACTAATTGAAACAAAGCTGTGACAAATTAAATATACAAAAGTGAATTTATATACAATAAAACATTTAATACAAGTATATTTTTTGTTTTAATGTATTAAATAATTTTTGTGGTGATTTAAAGTCAAAATTTGTGTCAAATAATGACACAGCATGACTTGAAATATATAAAAGAAAAAGTGAGCATACTGAATTGTATATTTTAAATAATGTAAAAAACTAAAGCCCACTGGAATGAAGGATAATGGGAAAATATCAAAACTTTGAATGACAGTTAATTAATAATTTGTAGCTGTGCTGTGAAGTTAAAGTACTAAAATTCCTGAAGCTATAAGATTTATAAATATGTGTACAAATAAAGCTACGAGAAATATTTAACAAATCAATATATAGCTATTTCTAGACATTCATACATTTTTAATAGTACATAAATAATACTAAAATAAAACAGGGTTGTAATGACTGAATAAACTAAACTGGTTTGATTTTTAATTAACCAGTCTCATGTTGCCTACTAATAGCCAGGAGTAAACCTCAAGTGACTTTATCAACTAGTTGAGGTCTTTGCTGGCAGACACAAGTCATGAAAGCCCTGCATCAGAAATCCCATCTCAGCCCATAATGCAGCATTCAGTGAGTCTTTTGCTCTTTCTCTCATCTCTAGTATGTTGTGGTGAGCAGCAAGAAGATCCTCTTCTACAACAGTGAGCAGGACAAAGAGCACTCCAACCCATACATGGTGTTGGACATAGAGTGAGTCCTGTCACCCTTCAAACCCATCTCAAAACCAATACATGCAAACTTAGTCCTGGAGACAGTTTTCTAGTCCTGGAAAAACAATGGAAAATGTAATGGAAAAAAATTGTTATCGTCATTTAAGTGTTTTTGTTCCATGAAGAACAGTGTGTGTTCGGTCTATTAGTAACAGAAACTGCTTTGTTCAGAGTTTCTGAGTTTTGCAAACTAATTGTTTTGAAATTCATACAAGGCATCTGCATGGCAAACTACAGAATCTATGAGGGAATTTCGTAATATTTTAATTTTATTTTTAGAAATGTAAATGCATTTTTTTTTTTTTTTTTTTTTGCATCTCAATGACAAATAGTTTTTCAAGACATGCATAGACATTCAGCATAAATCTGTTTTTTGGAATTCTTAACATTACGTAAGTCTAAATAAGATGCTTCCATGATGCACAGCAAATCATACATTTGATATTTATCATAAATAACTGGGCCAGTTTGAATTACAGTTGAAATACAGTAGGTAGTACTTGTATAAAACTTCACAGAAGCACCTTTTGCAGATGTTCTAACACTTCACTAAACAGGAAATTAATTTCCTAACTTCCTTTTTCTCAATTTCTATTACCAAACAAAAGAAAGCAGAACATTTCTTAGCAACACACACTAGTGTTTAATAACCGAATGAATTTTTGAACAAATCATTTCATAGTGATTCCTGTTAATAAAGTGTTTTAACATTAGAAGCACTGTGTGTTTGGATATTTGGTATATTTTGGATCTTATAGTAAAGTCTTATCCATAAACTACACATTTTAAAGAAAATATATTACTTTAGGCTGTGAATCTTTTTTATTCCCATCTAACAAATTTGACTCCTGGAAAATGATCTCTGAAAAAGAGTAAGAAAGCTTGTCTTTTTAACTCCCTTAATTCATCTTGATTCCTCTGTTATTCTCTCAACAGTAAACTTTTCCATGTGCGCTCGGTAACCCAGACGGACGTTTATCGCGCTGACGCCAAAGAAATCCCCAGAATATTCCAGGTATAATGGCAAACCGCAGAATGCACAGACAATATGTTGCTGTGCTTGTAGACATTTCATGCTATTATATGCTATAAGCAAATGTGTCACGACTAGTCATTGCTTTCCTCAGATCTTGTATGCTAATGAGGGCGAGAGCAAGAAAGAGCAGGAACTGGAGCCTCTTCCAGGTGACAAGTCCAGCTACATTTGCCATAAGGGTCACGAGTTCATCCCCACCCTCTATCACTTCCCCACCAACTGTGAAGCCTGTACCAAACCCCTGTGGAACGTGTTCAAGCCGCCGCCGGCCCTCGAATGCAGACGATGCCACATCAAGTGCCACAAAGACCACATGGATAAGAAAGAGGAAGTCATCGCACCCTGCAGAGGTGAGGAGAAGAGCTCTGCTTACTGCACTCACAGCCAGTCGTTTTACAGTTAAAGGGACAGTTCACCCAAAAATGAAAATTCTGTTGTCATTTACAGTACTCACACTCCACTTCTTCCAAATCTGCTTGAGTTTCTGTTGAACATAAAGGAGGATTGTAGATTGTAGGAAAAGTCTGACTTCCGTAGTATTTGTTTTTGTTCTTACTGCTGCTTTTTTCCAACATTCCTCAAAATATCTTGTTTTGTGTTCAAATTTTCAAAAGAAATTTGTTTAAAACCGCTTGAGTGAGAGTAAATGATGAGAAAATGAATATTCTGAAAACATATATTTGAGCAGATTCACATGGGGGATTTTAGTTTCATACAAACAAAGACAACAACAGCAAACAAACAAATCTGGGAACAGTTCGTAAAATTAACATTCACCAAGCATCAAATGTAAGCTGATGAGATAAGAAACTTGACCAGAAGCTTTGTATTAATTCTGATGATAGAGAATGGTATCCAGGATGGTATGTCCAGATTGACAAATTGCACAAAAAAAAAAAAAAGGCATTTTATAGAAATCTGCATAATGTTTTTTTTTATAAAACATGCGCAGCTCATGATAACAGTGTTTTCAGTGGCTCCGTTTAGAGGGAATGCTTTTTCACACAAACTCCATCTCTCATGCGTTTCAGTCATTTATAACCTGAATCTGAGAATGCATAAAAAGTCAAACATATTGTGAACTTTACAGTTTCATGACTGGTCATTTTTCTCAAGTGCTTTTAGCAAATGAAGCAAAATGACAGATTTAGGCCCTGTCTGGGAATTTTTTCAAATATACCTATACAGAATATTAGAAGAAATAATCCAAGTAGAAATTAATCCTGTTACTTGGCAAAATGTAGTGTTAAATTGCTAAAGAAAAAAAAAAAAAAACCCTAAATTATTTATTACAATTTTAATCACACAAAATCATGGAATAGTTGTTGATCAGAAAACTATGGAAGTTCTGAAATACAAAACTTTCATTCATTTATTTTCCTTCGGCTTAGTCCCTTATTTATCAGGGGTCGCCACAGCGGAATGAACCGCCAACTATTCCAGCATATGTTTTACACAGCGGATGCCTTTCCAGCCACAACCCAATACTGGCAACCACCAATACACTCTCTCATTCACACAGACACTCATACACTATGGCCAATTTTGTTTATCCAATTCACCTATAGCGGATGTCTTTGGACTGTGGGGGAAACAGGAACACCCGGAGGAAACCCACGCGAACATGGGGAGAACATGCAAACTCCACACAGAAATGCCAACTGGTCCAGCCGGGACTCAAACCAGCGACCTTCTTGCTGTGAGGCAACAGTGCTAACCACTGAGCCACCATGCTGCTTAAATATAACGCTTTTTTTATCATAATATCACCAACCTCAAAGCTTTGAACAGCATTGCATGTTTGAATTAAACTGACCCATTCTAATGTTTTCTGTGCTTTCTTTCTTTACCCTCAGTCGACATGTCTACGGCTAAGAATCTGCTGCTGTTAGCTTCGTCTCAGGAGGACCAGCAGAAGTGGGTTAGTCGTCTAATGAAGAAGATCCCCAAAAAACCTCCAGCCCCAGAAGCCCCTCACCGCTCCTCTCCCAGAGTCCCTGTCAAAGTACAAAGCAGTCAATCCATGAGGAGACCCAGCCGGCAGATACCCGCCGGCAAACCCAGGTGAGCTCGGAGTCTCATTTTTATGCACAATCATGTGGCCGTGTTCATCCTGTTTTTTCATGTGGCAGATGTAACGTTTACTCTGTGTCAGTTCAAAGACACTGTGCAGAATGTTGTTCATCAGAGTCTGTCTCTAGAGTAAGACGATTACTTAAAGGCCTGCTTCATGTTCACGTCTGGTGGCCAGATCATGAAAAATGAAATCTGTTTGTCATCATTTACTCATCCTCATGACATTCCAGTATGACACAGGAGGAGGAATTTAGCAGAATGTCCAAGCTACTCTTTCACATGCAACACAAAATGATACACATTTTTGAAGGATGTATAAAAAGCATTAGAGAACTTTAGAAATAGTTTTGCAGCTATTAATAATATGTCTTTTTTTTCCTGTAAGTCACAATTAATTTAGTTGTCAAAGTTGATGTCAAATCCACAATTTTGGAAAATCTATTTTACACATCTCCAAGTCCAATTTGTGCTGTTAAAACCCCCCAGATAAATTGCATTGCGCATAAAATATTTTTGAATGTTATTTAGAAATCATGTAAAATATGCAGTAGCAGTAGCCCTAAATAAAACGTATTCCGTAAAATATTTAAGTAGGAAACAAACTTAAATTATAGACATTCATTTATTATAAACGTCAAGCCTAAACAAATTTCAGTGCAAAATATTGACTTGTTTTTCTCCAATATAAATGTGTGCTGCTTCAGTTTTGTTGTGTTGACGTTAATTGCGTTACATAAAATGCACCACATTTAAGATGATGTATGTTATGAAAAATACGGTTTTGTATTTTTATTTGCATTTCATTGTGGAGATGACATCACACATGAAAAATACTTTCTAGTTAATAATTTACTTTCTAGTAAATAATTTCTAGTTAATAACACTAATAATATAGTGTTTTCGTACCATACTACATACAGTAAAGTACTTGAATTAATCTTTTGTGGTAATTCTGTAGTTGCTATGGTAATGACTATTACCAACACTATTGACCTTATTCTTCACATACGAGCGGGCGCAGCCATTGGAATAGTTTTGGCTCAAGACTTCCTGTCTCATTCACTTCCATTGGTTTTTAGACGTTAAAAACAGCTAGTTATGGTGCAACTGATATTTTCTTATTATAATATTCAACTTTTTATGTATATTCATGAACACACTTGTTTGTAGAGCAAGTAGTTTGACTGTTTTCTGACGTTTATTATTCCTAGTCATTTCTCCCATAGATGACTGAATCGGAAGTTCTAATAATCGCAATAAATCTAAAAACTGTACAAACTTTTCTACAAATCTAAGGTGTATTAAACTATTACACCACCGTTTACTGTAGTAAAAACTAAAGTATACTTAAAGTATTTATTTCTTTTATTAGTTTACTACAGTATTTCATTTGATCATTTTCTATAGTTAATACAGGGCGGCACAGTGGCTCAGTGGTTAGCACTGTTGCCTCACAGCAAGAAGGTCGCTGGTTCGAGTCCCAGCTGGGCCAGTTGGCATTTCTGTCTGGAGTTTGCATGTTCTCCCCGTGTTCGTGTGGGTTTCCTCTGGGTGCTCCGGTTTCCCCCACAGTCCAAAGACATGCGCTATAGGTGAATTGGATTAACTAAATTGGCCATATGATTGTGTGTGAATGAGAGTGTATGGGTGTTTCTCAGTACTGGGTTGCGGCTGGAAGGGCATCCGCTGCGTAAAACATATGCTGAAATAGTTGGCGGTTCATTCCACTGTGGCGACCCCTGATAAATAAGGGACTAAGCCGAAGGAAAATAAATCAATATAGTTAATACAGTATGCTGTAGCATTTATTAGCAAAGTGTTGTAAATACTATCATATATGCAGTATATTGTTATTGTACTATAATAAATACAGTATTGTTTTATGAACAAAATCGGCTTGGACATTTAGTAAAAGATCTCCTTTTTACATTGCATGGAAGAAATTGATTCGTTGGAATTCAAAACAACATGAGTTTGAGTGAATAATGACAATTTCAGTGATTCTTTTACCATCTTAAGTGTAAATTCTGATTCCAAGATGGCTGTGCATAAAATCAATGCAGACGCTTTGGCCCCAGTTACACACTAGAGTGCTGCTCTATATGACACACAGGTTTGTGCACAGCGTAACGGAACCAGCAGCGTGTACGGAGAAATCAGGCTTCATCTACCACAAGGGTCATGAGTTTATCCTTTTATTCTTCCACTTCCCCGCCAACTGCGAGGCCTGTCCCAAACCCCTGTGGAACATGTTCAAACCTCCCCTGGCTCTGGAATGCCAGAGATGTCAGATCAAATGCCACAAAGAGCACATGGACAAGCATGAAGACTGTCTTAAACCCTGCACAGACCAGTTCAACCCCCAGTTCAACACGGGGTGAGAGGAGAAACACGCCCCTGCTGGAAGTTGGACGGAGATTGTATTGATATTTATTGGCGACTGCTTTAGGATTCTTCAGAAACATTTTTCAGTCAAGGTTTCAATCGCGGTGCTTTACTAGCAGAATAACATCCGTGGTCTCTGCAGATGGTGGCTAACTGGATTTTAAGCTTGAACAGTGTTACGCTGGGCTACTTTTGAAACTTGGGATGCAAGATAACATCTTGGGAATTAACAAAGCACTTTTTTTCTTTTGTATTAAACTCAGGTTTACGAATATTAACACTGAATTTAAAGGCTACGATTTATATTGTCTCATTTAGAGATTTAAATCTTCAACTTTATTACTCGTAATAGACCTAAGGTATATTTAGATTTTATTATTATTATTATTGCATATGCTAGGATATGCTAGTTCACACGTGTGCACTGAATCATCAAAAAAGGAAAAACAATATTTACAAAAACTGCAGATGCCCATGTTGAAGATTATTCGGAACTCTGTTATTCGCAACTCTAAATTTCATAGGAATTCATACACAAGATTGCTGTCAAAATGATGATAGTGCATATCCTGAAAAGTGAAGCCAAAACTCTGTGATCGCCCCCTGGTGGCTGGCTGCAGTATAGATTATAAACCCCATGTAAACAAACAACAACAAAAACAAAAAAAATCTAAATATATATATATTTTTTCATTCTGATGTATGTTCAAGTTGTACTTTTAATAAGATGTTTTATTTGTATTTTTTTTTTATGCTATAAAAATGGGGTGTGATGTCATCATTGCATGTTAGTGATTGGATCTGCAAGCGTTTGGGTGGGATTTTGATGCTGCGGCTTCCTCTTTTGGTCACTTCTGCACAGACTCAGGCTCCAGATAGCATCATTGACACAAAACGGCAGCAGCCACACCTTAGAAATTTTGGCTTCACTTTTCTGCATTGGAACTAAAATGAAACGTACCATTCATCTCCATCATATGCTACCGTATACATAAAAAAAAAGTACTTTAAGCTTTAATACACAACTCGAGATGCCTACAGATACACTTAAGAGTGAGTTAATAGTGCAATATTTTTTTTCTTTGAGTGAAGTAAACTATAAAAGTATATGGTTGAGCTCTGTTATTATAATTAGCTCTAGTGTGCTAAGGTGTAGCTCCAGACCTCAGTGAGTGGTGCCGGCTTGATTCAATGATCTCTCCTCCACTCTGCAGGCCTCTGGATCTGGAGCTTCAGGACTGGCACTGGGCTCTGGATGACGTGGATGATGTAGATTATGACCATGAGTTTAATTTCTAAGGAGCATGAGTAGGGTTAAACAGGGTAACCGCTTACATAGCACCTCTGTTCCAAAACCTCATAAGCACCTACTTAGGTTATTTGCCATCATCTTATACACACCGTTTTTTGTTTTTTTTACAATATTGTCTTAACTAGAGGTAAATATTATATTTAGCTCCTCTAAAAATTTATATCACTACATGTACAATACAACATAGAAATTTGATACCTAAATTAGTTTTTCAATAATTTAATTGTTTTATATTAAAACACAACTGTTAAAAGGTTGTCATAGATATGATTTTCTGTTTTTGAAAAGTCTGGGTGTATTTATTAGATAAAATATACCACAAAAACACTATTATTGTGAAATATAACACAACTGCTGCTTTTTTAATGATTTCTATTATCATATTTTAAAGTAGTTTTTTATTCCAATGAATCAGAGCTAGATTTCTAGAATAATTACTCCAGTTTTCAGTGTCACAAAACCGTTTTAGTGCTTAATCTTGGTTTGAAAACAGATATGGAAATATAAATATAACACAAAAGTCCTTACTGTCACTTTTGATCAATTAAAAAAAATCGAATAAACCATTATCGACATATAATCCATTCAAAATCTCAAACAAAATGAGATAGGAGTATTAATTATTTACTAAAACATATCAAATTAAGAATGAACTGTTTTATTCAGTATTTGTATATCACACTAAATCCTAGGCTGCTCGCATGTTTTGGAACAAAGTCAGTGAGTGTCTGTTTTTGAGTGCAGTGGGATTTGTTTCTGTTGAAGTAAACTTAAGCCTGCATGACTATTTTGTGTGAGCGATACGGCCAAGATGGGATTTGAAGAATTTCCCATAACCCAACAAACGTTTCTGTGAAAATTCCTCTGCTCATACACACCCTCTTCACCCTCCTTCAAAACAATCATTTCTCATTTATCACTGATTGAGAGGGGTGTGTTCAGAGAACTGGGCTGCATCCTAAATCGCATATACGCCTACTATTTAACTGTAGGTCTGAATTCACAATACTAATAAAAGAGTAGTGAAAAATGACCAATCACATGTAGGTGTGACTGTACCAACATGGCAAATGTAGTACCCCCAAATCTCAAGTCTTACTACACACATTCCTACTATAGTACATCCTTTTTTAATTATTGCAAATACTTAAAATAAGAATGCACTCAAGCCAATATGTGATTCGGGATGCAGCTGAGGTGCTTGGGGTGCTTGTGTTTCTTATTTGACCTCTGAACCTCTTGCCCTAGTCCCCCTCGACTGGACCCTCCAAAGATGAGGCGACAGGACTCCTCCAACAGCCTTCTCAACAACTGAGTTTACAAACTGTCTGTCAAGACGACATGTCAACTGTACTGTGCAAAAAAAAAAAAAAAAAAAACACACAATGTGTATCAAAACAGTATTTTTTTTTTTTTTAGGTCTTTTTTGTTTCCTTTTGCAATAAAAGTTTGCAACCTGTCGTGAGTTTGCTTCTCTTGAGCATGCAGTGCTGTGGTGCTTATATCATCATCATCATCATTTCTTTTCTCTTGGGTGAAAATATGGGAAAACTAACTTTCTCTTTCTCGATTTCTCCCTCATTTTCTAGTTAACCTTGTATTGGGATTCTGGTGCTGCTACATGGTGATTTGGGGGTTCTTCCTGTCACGCCAACACAAGACCTTTGTCGTAAACTTTTTCGCACATTTTGGCAAATCCAAAAAGAGTGAGAGATGCACAAATGTTGATGAAGGCTTTGCTGTGGTGATTTGGCTTTTATTCTCGGGGTTGCTTCAACCTGAAGAGCACAACAGAACTGAAAGCTCGAACTTCACACCAATCTTCTAATTGATTCAAGGCCAGAGCTGAGCTGAACGCGATGACTGAACCCACTGGAGTGAGTGAGTGAGCGAGCGACCGGACTGTGTGGACGACAGCTGGTTTGTCTGTTTTTTTTTGGGTTGAATTCAATGGCTGAATATATACGGTAGAGCAACACCACATAAACGGCTAGAAAACACCACTACATATGTTTCTCATAAGTGCAACTGTAGTGTTATTCCTGTAGAGTTTTTTTTTTTTTTTTACCTTTGTCTACCCCACTGTGCGATCAAAGCTTGATTTAACCCTCATAAATACATCCCATAATGCTCTCCTGCTCACTGTGTATCGTATGAGTTGAATGTAATAAACAGGACAAGACGGTTACATCGAGACGTGAGCTGTGCGTGTGGACCGGAGTTTCGCTAACATTTCTAATAGTTGATCTTCAGTCAGATTTTTTTTGGCCAGTCATGATTTAATTCAGCTGTTAAAAGTTGAAATGTTGAGTCTCATGCTACGACTTCAGCTAAAACCGATTTCATCTTGCAAGCACATAATGTTCATAAGACAGTGGAATGTGTGAAGAACCATGTTTAATTTCACTACAAGTATTTTTTTTTTTTCCGTAGATTTGTGTGTGTGTGTGTGTGTGTGTGTGTGTGTGTGTGTGTGTGTGTGTTATTTTTTTTTTTTTAAATTTTATTCTTTTTTTGTGTTTGTGCGTGTCTTCACCCTAGCAAACAGTGTGTATATCTGGGTGTGCAGTGAATGCATATCTGTGTTCTTTTACACGTTATATTATAAAAATATATATATTCTCATATATATGAGAATATACAGCGTATATGTGACCTGCCATCTTACCAGTTGGTTTGCTATTTATACAGGTCTGGGCACTTTTTTTATTTTTATTTTAAAGCGCTGCCTCCAGATTTGCATGTTTTATATTGATGTACTGTTTGACCATAAAATGAAAAGCCTATGTAGCCGTGTTGTTTGGAGACCCTGTATAACATTTGCTTATTTTTGTAAACAAAACTAGTCAGTTAAATAGATGTATAGCTGTGAATGTAGTAAAAGTACAGTTTTAATATAAATAATGTGGTCTTTTTGTCTGCTTTAATTATATGATATAGATTTCTGATACACATATATAACATCTCTACTGTTTCCTGCATGCACACAGAAAAGATGCTTATAAAATAAAATGAAGAATTCTTTGATTAAAGTGCATATACACACACACACACACGTTTTGATTGATTTTCAAAAATTTTCCACAAAAAAATCATTTTTGAATTGATTTACGAAATATCAAAACAAAAGTCACTGACATGTTCATATTAACTTTTAATAATCATCTTTTACTAGAAGCATATTGACGTGTGTGGAGTTTAAAAGGGTTTACTGGTTTATTGCATTAATATTATTACGTGAACCAGCTTATCACATCAATGATCGTTATAACAGAACACTACATACAATATTTCAGCATATGTAAACATCATCCCTGAATGAACGACTACAGTCTGTTCAGTAACCTGACAACATTATTTTTAACAGTCGTTTAGCTGAAAATTGGTCCAAAACACCAAATTTGCATCACACCAAACTATTTTACAGTATATCATAAAAACCATAACAGAACTTACAAACAGAAACCTCAAGCAACTGGAAGTACAGGAGAGAATCCTCGCTGGAATGATAAGGAAGTGTTAAGGTAAAACGAGAGAATGTCTACACTTTCATAACACTTATGGTCATACATCTGCTATGACTAAAGCAATTCATCAGTTTAAACATTGCCATCTTGTTTTTTTTCTTCTTCATGGAAATATTAGATTGAAAAAATTGTTCTGCATAGACACCAGATTTAGAATTTGAATTTCTCCAAAAAAAAAAAAAAAA
>CAIGQV010003909.1:14490791-14506873 GCA_903798115.1 Danio jaintianensis
AAAAAAAAAAAAAGTATATTTAAAGCACCTCTAAAGTACTGATTATTTGATGTAAAACTGAGTAAATAGAATGCATTCTAATAACAATGGGTTTGCTTGTAGTACAGACTCACTCAGAGTCAGTGAATCTTAAAGGGATAGTTCACCCAAAAATAAAACTTCTGTTGTTTTTTTTTTTTTTTTACTCTCCCTCCACTTGTTCCAAACCTGTTTGAGTTTCTTTCTTCCGATGAACGCAAAAGAAGATCATTTGAAGAATGTTGGAAACCGATGGCGTCATTTTTTTTTTTTTTCATAGTATTGCCATTTCCTTCACTGTAAAAAAATGCCGGGTTCCACACAATCGATTTGTGTTGGGGCAACATGAAGGAATTCAATGAACTTTTTAGTTTTTACAAATATAAGTGGATGTACCCCCAAAAACCTCAAAGATTGTATTGTTTCAGCTCACTTTATATAAGCAGTTTGAACAAACAGCAAACATAAACAAACAGTGTTCTATAGATGTCAAATTATCTTGTTTTTGTGTTCAACCGATGAAAGAAACTCATAAATGTTAAGCAGCACCTGAGTGTTAGCAAATGGGTACATTTTCATTTTTAGATGAACCATCCCTTTAACATATTTTACGCAGAAACAAAAAAGTGCTCAATCCAAACAGCACATAACCTTTTGTCTTAATCCTGTTTGACTGCTCGAGGTTTGTAGTAGATGACTGTAGCCGTAACCCACATGTTCAGAATGGTCATGACGATAAACCGAACCAGCACTGAAAAAGAAAGACAAAAAACAAGTGAGAAATGTCCATCTATCGCAAACAAATGATCCCATCCCATCAGAAAACTCTGACTGACCTTGTGTGTCTCCTGTGGTGATGATGGTGGTGAAGATCCGCGCTGTGAAGGACAGAAAACACTCCATATCAGCACGACAGACTGGAGAAGTGTTTCATTCTTGGTTTGTGTGTCTTACCCATGCATGTGTATGTGGCCAGAGCCCATGTGAGAGAGCTGACCTGACCAGAGTCCTTG
This sequence comes from Danio jaintianensis, assembly GCA_903798115.1. Lineage (NCBI taxonomy): Eukaryota > Metazoa > Chordata > Actinopteri > Cypriniformes > Danionidae > Danio > Danio jaintianensis. Next base: position 14,491,823 of record CAIGQV010003909.1, read on the forward strand.
GAGCTCCACAAACACTGAAGCTGAGCCAGTTTACTGCTGCCGCTGATCAGCGTACACAGACTCTGACAGAGAACACTCAATCAGTCAATACTGCTGGTCAAATGAATGCTAAACTACTGCTGCAGAGAAAGATCCGCTTCACCTTCATTAATCTATTACAGTTGAAGTCAAAATGATTAGACTTCCTGTGAATTAGTTTTTTTTTTTATTCTTTATCAAATATTTCCCAAATGATGAAAAATATACAGGAGGGCTAATTATTCAGACTTCAACTGTAAGTTCAACTAATAGGCTTTTTTCAAATGGTAACAGTCATTCTAATTGTTGAACATCAGGTTAAAAAAAATACTTTTTAGGGCTTTTAATACAGAAATTCGTTGTTTTTTTATTTAGTAGCTAATTCATTTTAATTTGTCAGATCTTATTTGTACATTTTACTATGATTTGATCTCCCAATGAGAAGTAGGGGTTGGTTTTAGGCACGTGGCTAAGCATATTTCAGCCAAGCCGTCAAACTGACATCATCAGAGAAAGACTGCCGTTCCAGAGCAGAAGCAAATGGTTAGATTTTGATTGAAGATTACCAAAACAAACCGCTTTTTTCAGTGGATTAACTTCAGTACAGAATAATTGTTCACTTTAAGATTAATAATGTATGCTAACAGACATTCACGCAGACTTTAATTTCCACAGAGCAGCCAATAACAGCATGTTCTCACCATGGCCAAATCAATCACCCACTTCTTTACTGTGAGCAGCTGCCATCCACCCACAAACCTGATACGCACAGTCAAGGAAATAGAAGCTCATCAAATATGTTTTAAATCTGGCAGGTTTTGATGTTATTGAGACAATATTTCTGACAATAATGAGCTTGAAGGATACAGTGCGGCGTATATGAGACTGTGCTTGAGGTTTCTGTTATAATGCAGGATCAACAGGAGCACGATGACATCTGTAGACACACAAGGAGGAACTGAAACACCCACAATCCAAAGCGACGAAGCATCAGAAAGCACACTCACTCACCTTGTGCAATGAGGATGGGGTACTCCAGGTAGGTGAGCGGTGGGTATTCATAATACATCTGATAGGACATGAACACTATGAACCTACACAAACACACACAAAATGAAGAGAAAGAACTGAACTGGAAACTTTTCGCCTATCATGAGAAGAACACATATTTGATATTTAAAACCAATTATTATTACTTTTTCTTCAACATTCATTTAACATGTAATTAATATGGTGACACGGTGGCTCAGTGGTTAGCACTGTCGCCTCACAGTAAGAAGGTCGCTGGTTCGAGTCCCAGCTGGGTCAGTTGGCATTTCTGTGTGGAGTTTGCATGTTCTCCCCGCGTCGGCGTGGGTTTTCTCCGGGTGCTCCAGTTTCCCCCACATGCGCTATAGGTGAATTGAATGAACTAAATTGGCCATAGTGTATGTGTGTGAATGAGTGTGTATGGATGTTTCCCAGTACTGGGTTGCAGCTGGAAGGGCATCCGCTGTGAAAAAACATATGCTGAATAAGTTGGCGGTTCATTCCGCTGTGGCAACCCCTCATGAACAAAGGGACTAAGCCAAAGGAAAATGAATGAATGTAATTAATATATAATATTAATAATAACAAAACATATAACGATTCATTATATATTAAATATATTATATTCAGTATTTTAAAACTAAAATTAAGTCATTCATTAAAATTGGCAATGTTTTTATTAGTTTAAGTCAATTTAATTTAAGTTATTTTAGTGCATCATTACAAACAAAATACAATGAAATATTTTGGCAACTAGCTGTACCAAATATCTTTTATATTTTATATCAATTGACATTTATTTTGTTTCAAGTTATGTTTTACAGATTTTGTTTCATTTAATCATTCATTTTCTTTTCGGTTTAGTCCCTTTATTAATCTGGGGTCGCCACAGCGGAATGAACCGTCAACTTATCCAGCATATGTTCCACGCAGCGGATGCCCTTCCAGCTGCAACTCATCACTGGGAAACATCCATACACACTCATTCACACACATACACTATGGTCAATTTAGCTTACCCAATTCACCTATACTTGTCTTTGGACTTGTGGGGGAAACTGGAGCACCCGGAGGAAACCCACGCCAACACGGGGAGAACATGCAAACTCCACACAGAAATGCCAACTGACCCAGCCGAGGCTCGAACCAGCGACCTTCTTGCTGTGAGGCGATTGTGTTACCCACTGCACCACCGTGACGCCCAGATTTAGTTTCATTTTTAATAATTGCTTTTTAGTAGTTTTGTCAGGGTTCCTTCGCTGCATGTATGGAAAATGTTAATTAAATGAATACACCATTTCAAATTCACCAATGGATAAAATCAAGAAAACTGTCATGAAAATGCAACAAAAAATGACAAAACATCACTCACAATGAACAAGACAAAACAAAGTAACAAAACATCAGTCAAACATCACAAAACAAAAGAACATTTTGATGAATTATCATTTTTCTAAAAATTATTTATAATATTTCTTTGTGGAGTTTGCATGTTCTCCCCGTGTTCGCGTGGGTTTCCTCCGGGTGGTCCGGTTTTCCCCACAGTCCAAAGACATGTGCTATAGGTGAATTGGGTAAGCTAAATTGGCCGTGTATGTGTATGAATGCAGGAGTGAATGGGTGTTTCCCAGTGTTGGGTTGGGGATGGAAGGGCATCCGCTGTGTAAAACATATGCTGGATAAGTTGGCGGTTCATTCCGCTGTGGCGACCCCAGATTAATAAAGGGACTAAGCCGAAAAGAAAATGAATGAAGGAATTATTTATAATATATTTCTTTACATTTTACTTTAATAATACTACTTTAATAATTCATATTCATACTAATATGGTAAAACGTTATTTAAAAAGCAGCAATCTTCCTAAGAAACAAATTAGTTAGGTACACTCAAAGAGCTCCTCTGTACAGTGCATCAAGTCCCCCTGGTATGCAAAAGTAAAAATACACCAAAAGTGCATAATAGTAACATTGTGCATGTAATAAACTGATCATATTTAATTAAACGCATGGTGAAAATGACTCAATTTAGTTGTCACAGCACTTCAATGACAGACTGAAGCTGCTCATTCAGGGGTCTGTTCACACGCTGTTTTCTTTCACTCAGCAGAGGATCTGAATCATCAACTCAGAGTAATGTGATGTATTGCGATGACCTGAGGTAAAGCTGGTTTTATATTCGCACATTCGTTCATTTTAACGGTCCCTTTATTGTTTACCCCGCTAATTTGAACATTCGGTATTTAGGTTTGACTTCAAAATAATTGACTGTAAACAATCTTGTACTTTGAGAGTCATTTGATGTTAATATGACTTCCCTATTTATAATTATAAAAATAATACTTTTCTGAAATTATATTATGAAGGTGAATGTCCGAATGTGCGAATATAAAAGCAACATAACCGCAATATGTGATGTGACGTGATTGTACTGTGTAAGGTGCAGTGAAGTTGCCCTCACCCGAGCAGCTCGAGCAGGAGGCTGTTGAGACTGACTCCCGCAGCGGCTCTGGCCCGCAGCAGCACAAAGATCTGCGGGAACTTCAGCACCATACACACGAATAGGGTGCTGAAGTTCGCCACATGAAGGCTCAGATTCCCGTCCATCTCTGTCTCCGCCAGAGTCCTGCGCCTTTAATCCCGCTCTGTGAATCTGATCCTGGCTGCTGGCACGAAGAGTCTCCAGCTGTTACCATCGGCACTTCCGCACACATCAGCGCGCGAGATTTGACCCTCTACAGCGCCCGTACATCACAGCTCGACTGAAGGATGCTGCTACTACAATACTACTCTTATTTTTGAATACAGACAACAGATCGTTATTTGAAAACAGGGCATCCGTCTTTATTGAACTTTCCTTCAGTTGAGGTAAATAAACAAATGCGGTGGTAATTAAATATTCTGAAATTTGTGTAAAACGCATAATTATACAATCAAAACATAACACATACTAGATGTGATGGACATTTGGAAATCCTTTGCGTTGTATCTCTTCATCAGTATTTGCAGTGTTGGCCCTTCTTTTTCAGGACTTCTGCAATTCGACTGGGCATGCTCTCAATCAACTTCTGGGCCAAATCCTGACTGATAGCAACCCATTCTTTCATAATCACTTCATGGAGTTAGTCAGAATTAGTGGGTTTTTTAATTGTCCACCCGCCTCTTGCTGGATTTCCAGGCCATGGACCCAAAATTTCAACGTTTTGGTCCCCGAGCCACTTAGATATCACTTTTGCCTTATGGCACAGTGCTCCATCGTGCTGGAAAATGCATTGTTCTTCACCAAACTGTTGTTGGATTGTTGGAAGAAGTTGCTGTTGGAGGGTGTTTTGGTACCATTCTTTATACATGGCTGTGCTTTTGGGCAAAATTTTGAGTGATCCCACTCCCTTGGATGAGAAGCAACCCCACACATGAATGGTCTCAGGATGCTTTACTGTTGGCATGACACAGGACTGATGGTAGTGCTCACCTTTTCTTCTCCGGACAAGTCTTTTTCCAGATGCCCCAAACAATCGGAAAGGGGCTTCATCTGAGAATATGGCTTTGCCCCAGTCCTCAGCATTCCATTCACCATACTTTTTGCAGAAGATCAATCTGTCCCTGATGTTTTTTTTGGAGAGAAGTGGCTTCTTTGCTGCCCTTCTTGACACCAGGCCATCTTCCAAAAGTCTTCGCCTCACTGTGCGTGCAGATGCGCTCACACCTGCCTGCTGCCATTCCTGAGCAAGCTCTGCACTGGTGGCACTCCGATCCCGCAGCTGAATCCACTTTAGGAGACGATCCTGGCACTTGCTGGACTTTCTTGGACGCCCTGAAGCCTTCTTAACAAGAATTGAACCTCTTTCCTTGAAGTTCTTGATGATCCTATAAATTGGTGCGATCTTAGTAGCCACAATATCCTTGCCTGTGAAAGCATTTTTATGCAACGCAATGATGGCTGCACGCGTTTCTTTGCAGGTCACCATGGTTAACAATGGAAGAACAATGATTTCAAGCATCACCCTCCTTTTAACATGTCAAGTCTGCCATTCTAACCCAATCAGCCTGACATAATGATCTCCAGCCTTTTGCTCGTCAACATTCTCACCTGAGTTAACAAGACGATTACTGAAATGATCTCAGCAGGTCCTTTAATGACAGCAATGAAATGCAGTGGAAAGTTTTTTTCAGGATTAAGTTAATTTTCATGGCAAAGAAGGACTATGCAATTCATCTGATCACTCTTCATAACATTCTGGAGTATATGCAAATTGCTATCATAAAAACTTAAGCAGCAACTTTTCCATTTTCCAATATTTATGTAATTCTCAAAACTTTTGGCCACAACTGTGTATATATATATACCGATAAATAAATATATACATAAAATAAGCAATTTCATACATTTATATATTTATTTTAGACAGCACAGCACCAGTGTTTTACTTCAGAAGTGTTCAGAATATTAGTTGGAATAACTTCAGTCACACACACAAACAAAAATATTTGCTATTTAGATCAACACAATTCAATAATATTCCTGTTCAAAATGTACATTTAAAATCAGTGTTGTTTTTCAACTTTTAATGATCACATTTAAAAATTGCTTCACTTTAATAATGAAAAACTATTACCATATGCTGTATACACACACACAAGGTAACAAATTAACTAATAAAACAAATGCCATAATATACTGATTTTTGTCTGCTTAAATGGGGTTTTGAGATACTGTTTTTCCCATCAGTCAATAAGTCAATCAATTCAATTAATAAACCAACAAATGAATGAAATAAGCAATCAGAGTAAAAATGACGAGCACTCTTGGAGGAATGAAAATTGGAGTGTGCCTCTATTTATTCAATTTTAATAAGCAATTCACTGGGTTAAACAAATACTGTTACAACACAAAAATGATACATTTTAAAGCAACAAGTTTTATAACAACTTCATAATCAAAAGACAAGTTCATCTTTTTTATTTTACTCTTGCCATTTCCTTCCTTTATTTAGAAAATGAACAAAAACAGACATACTTTTCATCGAGCAGCTTTGCTGCGTCTCTGCTACCCTGTTTAATAAACCATCTCTCTTGCTCTTATTATTTGCAAATGCAAAGGCTTGCCAGTAATAAATAATACTATAAAATGTTCTGCAAGTACACAAAAAAGATTGAGAAACAACAACAAGGGTAAATGTACAAGGTTTGAGGGGTGAAAGGAGCAGAACGGGTGAGGGGCAAATTTAGCAAAATCTTGGATTCATACAGGACAGACAAAGCATCTATACATCCATACTAGCCAGATAACAAAGTTGATTTTATTATTTGTGTGTGTGTTTTTACAAAGTGTGTTTTCAAACAAGCAGGCGTCGTTAATTACAGAGCACAAAGAATTAAGGCAGCTCAAATGTTCGCCTCAAAAAAGTGTAAGATTAGATCCTTAAAAACTGCAGTTTGCTCTTGTTAATTCACAGACACAGAGTGCAGAAGAATTAGTTGTTGCATAATTCTGGCTGTTGACGAAAGCCATCCTCGTAATATCGCCCTCAGGAATGATGAACAGACGGCTACAGGAGTGATGTGATATTACTAACCTTTTGCCTTTTCATCGCACATTGAAATGTCAGTTGTCCAGCGTTGCTGCGATTGTTGTGTTACTCTAATGCTCTGATTGATTGGTTTTACTGGTATTTGAGTTGGACTGAATGGCTTTCTGCATCTCCATCTTGTTTGTGTGCGTGTGGCTGTGTTTTAGCCACAGTCGTGCTCATGTTCCCCCGTCTGATTAAACTGAGGCCCTTCAAACATTTCAGACTGACTCATTTTGGTGAATGGAAAAGCCAAATGCTCTTTCTGAACGCGGCCTGAGGGCTGAAAGACAGTTTGGCCGCTGAAACAGGCGCCTCTCTAGAAGTTCCTTTGAAAGGCTCTTGGATTACAGTATTGCACTCAAGCTCTATGGTTTGTTATTTCAGTTGACTTTAACTCTTTGGGTCTCATCTGTCCTGCTCTAGCTTGCTGATGGAGGAAACTTCACTTCCCTCTAGTGGAGCAATTTTGCCATTTCCCTTTTTTAATAAGCAACTGCCTTTTTTTTTCAATAAGGTTGCTTATTAATATGACAGTTGTTTGGGTGTATTTCAGCAATTTAATACCGGAATACCTTCTTCGATTTATTTGCACTCATTATTATTTTAAATATCCACAAGAACTAATATCTGTACTAAATTTCCTCCCATTGTTTTGTTGTTTTCATATTGAAATACATATTTTTGGGGGATTGACGCTACCATTTAACAGATTGAGGCAAGCAATTTGTGTTATTTTTATTCCACAAGGAAGCATTGGATTGATCAAAATGGCAATTAAAACGTATAATGGCACAAATTATTTAAATTGAAATAAATTAATAATAAATTATGCTTTAAAGTAAATCAAAATAGTAAAGGGTTATTTTAAATGAATAATATTTAACATTTAATTTTATTTAGCTTACATTGGGCAAGTTTTGGGAAAGATCTGGCAACCCGCAAATGGTGACATTGGATATTAGTATTAGCACTAGACAGCAAATCTAATATGATTTTGAACAAATTTCAAAAGAATTTCAATGTGTTTTGTTGACACACAATTTTACAGTGTTTACCATAAGTGCAATGACTATCTCTCCCATGCAACATACACACACAGTGTCTCTCTGTTGTTGTCAAGGACAGCTTCACCACACACACACACACACACACGTTTTTGCTGGTGTCATTGTCTTGTCTGCGTGGGACCGCAGACACTACAACAGTGTTGGGTTTCAGGGCTAAATCTGTCCCGGCCCAGTCTGTGCTGCTCCGGTTACAACAGCAAGGTCACATACGCGCACATGCACACACACACACACACACACAAACCGGGAAGTTAAAAATAATAATAATAATAATAAAAACAGTCATATTTCATGTCTGTGCGATAAGCAGTAACGGGTGTTTGGGTGGTGTGTGATGCAATATGAAGAGTGATTACAGTAAGATGCGACCTTAAATCGTCCTTCATTAAGCCTATCAATCTAAATTTACAGCTTCTTTTAAGAGCACATCATTATGGTGGAAGAATGTATGAAAATGAGTCAAATTGTATCTGAGTAAATCATTTAATCAATAACCTTTTTTTTTTTTTTTTTTTTGAACCTCTGCATATCAAAAGTTTTGACATTCATAACATCAAAATTTTTTATTGTAATTTGACATAATTATGTCTACTAAAAATGTGATTATTTCCTAGCACTGCAACTTGCTTCTGGTAATATTATAATAGACACTTTGTTTATTGTATTTGAGATATTATTTTTCATACCTGCACTTTTATATCTTGCATTATGACTTTATATCTTACACTTCTCAAAACTGCAATTTTATTTTATACAATTGTGACTATAATCAGCCATATATCTAAACTTTACATTTGCATTGAATTTTTGTTACTATGATGTAAAAAAAACAGGCTTCTGTTTCACCACAAGAATAAATAAAATGTCATTTAATTTGAATGATCTCAATTCTGAAGAAAAAAAGACTTGAGTTTGAGATACTCAAATACTCCAAACTGTTTTCAGAAAAACTATTATTGTAGAATTTATTTTCTCGCAGTTGTGAGGTTATAGGCATCATAGGCAGGTAGAGTTCAGTATCACACATATAAGAAAGTTAAATTACTTTAAAAAAAAAAAATAATAATTAGTGTTGTCAAAAATATCTATAAATATCAATACTGAAATATTTAAAACGATACAATCTTGCTTTTGGTTAGTATCGATACTGTCTTTGCTCTCTCGCACTCTCTCTTCTCGCCAGCAGTGAGATGAATAATTAATAATAATATTAAGACTTTAACACTTTTGTTTTCATCAGAAAATAAGATGAGATAACACTAATTTAGCTTTTCTTTGTAATTTATTTCCTTTTGGACTTAAGGACTGTTGACGTACTTGGTATAAGCATTATATGCAATATATTTTGTTTTCCCCCCATTTTTACTGCATTCTTTTAATGTTGTGGAAATTGTTCCCCACAGTATCGAAAATGGTATCGAAGTTGGATATTCCAGTATCTTAACAACACTATTCTAAATAGACAACACAAGCAATTTACTAGAGGTTCTGAAAAACATTTCTTGCAGTCTATTTAAATGTTTCATTAATTTTACTGAATTATTTTTTTTATATCAGATTGCATAAATGATTCACTGACTTGTTTCAGTACTGGATCAAATCAAATAATTTATCGATAATTAATTTTTTAGAATGTCACATGTCGCCACCTACTGACAAAATGTTTATTTAAAGGGCCATTATTATAATTTAATACTTACTGTAGGCCTATCCAGAGTATAAACTTTTATCTTAACAAATTTGCAATAATTTGAATTTCTGTAACTTTCTGCAGTTGAAAAGAAGCAGTTTCGTAACTTTACACGAGACTTGAATCATACTAAAACAGTTCCTAACAGAAGAGAAAACAAACAAGAAAGGAGAAGTGAAAGGGCTGAGTATGAAAGAGAAGGAGAGAGAGGAAAAGCGAGGAAATTTGAGTCAATAATGAGAGCGACATACGATGCTGTTTCTGGCTCCTCATGACCAATCCAGACATGTAATGTACATTTGCTTGTGCCACACACACAGTATCAAAAATCTTCAGATCAACACTGAGATTCACTGTTTCTCCTCTGCGTTCACAAAAACACACACATACACACACATCATGTTTGTGCTCCTCTGACATTTTGCCCTTTTTATCAATCTGCTCTCTGTAACACCTCTATCCAGACGGAGGGTCAGCCAGCCGTATCAGCACTGACAAAATAAATCTGACACAGGAATGTGTGTGTGTTTAAATCTGACACTGGAATGAGACTCCGCCACATACGAACCCCAGAGAGAAATCCAGTCACAATTAGACCTCTGAGCCCACTCTTAAAAAAATATACCGCTGTGAAACTAAATCCTGCTGCAAAAAAAGTACAGAGGGATCGGGTTGGATTGCACTGTTCTTTGTACGTCGTCCAGAAGTAGAGAGTGAGAGAGAGAAAAAATGAGAGGGAACGAGGGAGAGAGAAATGGTAAAGGTCGAAGGGAAGAGAGGGAGATTTTGGGTCACTGCTGGCCAGTTTAACTGAACTTAATTAAACTTAATATTAGAGAAATGAGAAAGAGCAAAAAACAAAACATAAATTTATGAAACACAAAATAAACAAACAAAAAAAAAAACTAAACAATAAAGAAAACAAAAAAATAAAACAAAACAAAGTCATAAAAAGACACAAAAATTATTTCAAATTTATCAAGAAAAAAAATCTCAAGTAAACAAAAATAACATTTTAAAAAGCAAATAAAGTAAAAAAAAGTTGCTGGTCTTAAATTGTTCTCTGATCAAGTTCAAATGGAAGAGTAAACTCTTCATAACATTTATTTAATTTAAATAAAAAATAATCAGTATTTTTTTAATCCGAGAGATTTTTTTTATTTCTGAGACACATTTTTTTACTTCGGTTTAAGACCTTCCAAAATAAACTGGCAAACCTGACCATATTGTTAAACTGAAAACTCTGTTTTGGCCTGCCATCTCCCACATACATACATACACACAGTCTCACACACACACACACACACTTGGCTTTTAGATTCACTTCTCTGCTTTAGTCGAAACAAATGACATATAGACACAGGTGCTAACCATGCATTCGCCTCTTACAGTACTCTGTGAAACTAGAGTTATTTTGGCTCTGTGTCCACCTTGCCAACCCAGTCTACCTGTAAGCTAAATGTTCTTGGCATCTTGTGTAAGTGAACTCTACACTGAGGCACCTTGGAACTAACTAAGACTGTTCCTGTAACCATAGCTGGAAAGGAAGTGATGAACATAATTTAGCACTGATTGGGATTTGGCAAAAAATAAAGCGTAAAAATACAACTGAACCTCAGGAATGCACCACTGACACCAGCTCACTGAAACATTTGCTGACCTCTCTCCCTCTCTGTACTCAGTTTGATTGTACTGCGATAGGAGACCCAGGAGGGAAGTTCTTAAGTAAGAGCACCACAATAAGATGGATACAGATATAAATAATGAGAAATCCAACCCAAATGCCCCTGTGGACACTGATTTCCATCTAGCCGTCTTGATATGTTGGGACACAACCCATCAACTCTTTGTCAAGCCGTGTGGCGTTTCAATGAGCGCGTGTAATTGAACAGACCGGGTGGAGAGTCTCCAAACCAGTGGCCACAATACTAGCAGCCATTTGAACAGTTCGCCAAAATGCTTGCTGAGGCCTGTACCCTGTATAATCCTCAATCAAATCAGTGAGTAAATCAATTTTCATTGCACAATAAACCAGCAAACACTGTTTTCCAGTAGTGCGGACTACTTATCTTCTAGCTTTCTTCTCCAACGGTAGATGAGCTCCTAGGGATGAAATGAAACTTCACCTCATCCCCCTATTTTTTTGAGCTCCTGCTGTGATTTTTGTACTCCCTCCAGGGTGTGTAAGTTTCTCTCTTCCTGTCTTTTTTTGGGTGTCCAGTTCCGGAACACCTCTCCCTCAGAAAGGAGAGAAAGGAAAAAGGTTAAGAAAGAGTACAGAGTGTTTTGCTGGTGTTGCAGATACTGATACACATAGTCAGGGGAAGTGAGTGAGAGAAAGGTTTTGAGCTGAGAGAGTATTCTGTCCATCTTCTAGAGCGGCTTTGCTTCTGCAAGTCTAAAGCATCAGACCTCAAATGTACAGACAGATTAAACTGCGCTTCTTTGAAAAGAAGAAAACTGGTCCATGCTTCTGTGGCAGGAATCGACTGGCCTTGTTCCAAATGTTTGATTGGCAACCTGGGAGAGCTGTTATGTTTGGCATATGCTCCACCTTCTTGGAGATCTGCATATCTACACTGTGGTCTTCCACTGCAATACTGCCTCCAACCAGTAGGCAGAAACTCCTCGCAACAACAAGCTGTGGATGGAGGGGGATCGAGTGCAAAGGATGAGAAATATCTCTTTCCTCAACAAGAAGACTGGGAACAGACTATGCCTGAAGACGCTGAAATTGAAGGTCAAACATCACAGCCGATCTACTTCCCAGATTAACACTTTGTGTCAGTCTTTGTTTAGCCAGAAGGGGTGGAGATGGAGCAGACTACTGTCCCACACCGGATGATCTGTGTGCCTGTTATGTCTGAACGTGTTTGTGCAGGGTTTGAGAAGTGGAAGAAACAAAGTTGACATCTTGATTGGAGATGTCTCTGGGGACGGCGGATGGTCTCTGCTGCAGTGCAGTCCTCTTTATCCCTTTGGTGAGATGTTAATATCTATGGGAAAGAGAGAGAGGGGCGCAAATTAAAGAGATTAAAGGAAGTGATGTGTAAGATATTGCATGCAGCCTTGTTGATTTTTTTCAGATAAGATTGAATGGTTCACTGGACTAAAAGGACTATTCAAAGTTAAATGCAAGTTATTAGCGCTTTAAAGTCGGCATGAAATCAAAATGTACCCTTCTTTTTTTATATGTATATAGTAGTGCCTGTTATAAATGATGTTTCTTTTCTCTTCATTATTTTGTAGAAATTATTTGCCCTCATAATCTTCAATCAAATACCATAATCGTCCCTCGCCCCTTGAAATTACTTTGCAACTACACCGAGGTACATTTACAACATTTATAGCAATTCAAAGCAATCTTAGACTAAAAAATATTAAGAATATTGTCAAACTCAGATTTTCACCTTTCCTCAATTTCACTTGTTCTGATTGCGGATACGCAGACACCTTCTCTTCAGTGGAGGCTCCATTTCCATTGGAACAGTTCCCGTTAATGGGGCTGTCAAGCCACAGGGCAAGATGGCAGCAGTTTTGTCAGCAGGTTTGGGCACGGGTTGAATGACACAGCCAGGTTTGGGCATTAGGGGCAAGGCGTAGGCATGGTCCTCACCAGATGGGTCATCTTCAGGGCTCTGAGGTTTGTCATCCCCTGTTCCTGCAGTAATGGCAGACTGGTCATTTGAACATCTCTTACCTGCCGAGTCTCTTTCTGTGGCCAGGCAGCTGTTCTCTTTCAGGTCCTCTCCTTCTAGATCTGCCCCCGCAGGCTCATCACACACAGTGGCTGTCCTGCGGCAGGTGTCCACCTGAGGGCGTTGCTCTAACGGAGGCGTTCTGATCAAACTCTCTGTTGGAGGCAAATTACAGCTCCCATTAACGATCACATTGCAGGGTGTAGCAGAGCCAGGCTCAGTTTTAGTGATGGTGATGTTGCTAGGGATAGTGGAGGCACTGCATGTGATTGGCTGAGAAAGTGGTGGCGTGCCGCTGCAGTAGGACGGGTCAGCACAAGGCAGAGCTACACTAGCCAATGGGCTTTCAGCATTACTGTATGTGTCTCTGTGGTCATCTTTTGTTGTTCCTGTGCTAGTACTTGTTGACCCATCCAACTCAGTTTCACCTAAAAGTGCAGGCGGTGGACTTAACCCGGGCTCTGCTTTTACCTGCACACAGGTTACAGCCCTCTGGATCACTAGCTGTTGCCGGGAGCGACGACTGGTCGTAAGATCAATGACTCCATCTGCTGGTGTGTCTTTACGTGAGTGTTCAGAGCTTCCTTTACCAGAGTTTTCCATTTTAACCATCAAATCTGCCATGTTTGTCCTACCCTGCTCCGTCTGTTTGGAAAATTCTGGTGAAAGCGTGTCTGAGGAAGGAGGGGCTTTCTGAAAGTCCCTCTCCTCTCCTCGAGAGGAAAATGATGGTGGTGCTTTTGAATCTTTCTGCTTGTTTGCAGTGTTCGGAAGTGTTCCATCATTTCCTGGTCTGTCACCTGACGGCTGCGGATTGAACGGTATGGGTACTGGTATGGGTATGGGGACTGGCAATGGCACAATCACTGGATAGGGCACTAATAATGTTGGTGGAGGCACTAAGGGGGCCAGAGAAGGCATGCCAATATTCATAATGGGTGGAACTGGGATGGGACCAGATGGCATCATGTTAACTGGGGGGAAAGGCAAGCCTGGCATGTGGGCAGCAGGGTGAGGGGGTATTATACCTGGAGGGTTCCCAGAAAGGGTTGGGGTAGAGGAAGGGTGTAAATGGGGGGAAAGGAGTTGGCGGTGCATGGGGCTTAATGGAGGACACAAAGTCCGTGGAGGTGGTGGTGGCCCAATGCCAGGAATCATGGGATTGGAATGAGGGCTGTTGGGGCCTGGGGGGCGTAAAAATGGAGGGCGCATCTGCTGCATCATCTGGTGCTCCATAAAGATAGGGAGAGGAACTGGGCCTCGGGGTGTCATGACCATAGGTGGGCTGCCGGGTGGCATACCCAGAGCTGGATGTAACCCTGTTATAGGTGGTGGATGAGGTGGCGGTAAAGCAGGGCTTTCATGTGGCCGCGGTGTGTGGATTTTCGTTGATGATGATGATGAAGATGATGAGGACGAGGAGGAACACACAGTTCCAGCTTCAGATGGTGACCCCGACGTGGATCCAGAAGGTCCAACTATAGTGGCACCCACTGGTGAAGGTGCCTTTCGACTGCGGAGCTCACTTAGAGGTGCACTCCAAGACTCAGGTGTAAGTAGCTGTACACCCGCACCGTTCTCTGATTTCGTATCACTGGTGGGGAGAGGAGGGTTACACAAACCCCCTGGCAGTGCAGCCTGAGTCTCTTTGTAGAATATGTCCATCTTATATTGGTTCAGACACTTAGCACTGCAAAACTGAAGCCTCCTCTCACCCGCTCCAAAATCCAGGTATTCCTTAGTGTGGCGGATGTGTTTGCACCAATCACAGACCTGCAATATGAACAACCACAAAGTAAACATTATAAACAAAAGAGTAATACTTTACAGCTTATATTTTGAAGCACACAAATTTTAATCCTAACACTCGTCTTGGACTAAGACATCATTAAAGAGTAAAGCTTTCAGTTTTTATGACTTAGCCTGATGACACTGTGTGTGTGTGTGTGTGTGTGTGTGTGTGTGTGTGTGTGTGTGTGT
>CAIGQV010003909.1:14514467-14541050 GCA_903798115.1 Danio jaintianensis
CATGCAAAGTATCAACAGTGTAAAAAACAATTAGCGGAATTTAAAAAAGTGAGTAAAGTTGCTTTAAAATTATTAAGTAAATCAAAATTACATCAAGTTCCAAGTAACAGCGCGTTTACTCACTTTTTAAAGTTGTTTGTCAGTCCACATATCTTTCATTCTACTCATCTGACCATCCATCCATTTTCTGTCAATCCATTTATCCCTGTATCTGCCTACTTGTCCATCCATCAGTCTAATTATCCATCCATCCATTCGAGTCAGTCTATCTAATTATCCAACCATCTATTCATCTATCACTCCATCCATCCACCAGTCTATCTGTCTAATTATCCATCCATCCATCCGAGTCAATCTGTCAATCTATTATCCATCCATCCATCAAAGTCAATCTAACTATCCATCCATCTATCCATCCATTTGTACATCTGTGTCAATCTAACTAATTATCCAACCAACCATCCCTCCATCCATCCGAGTCAATTTATTTCATTATCCAACCAACCATCTATCCATCCATCCATCCATCCATCCATCTGAGTCAATCTAATTATTCATCCATCCATCCATCCATCCATCCACCCACAGTTCATCCATCTGAGTCAATCTAATTATCCATCCATCCATACATCCATCCATCGATCTCTATCTGATTTTACTGTGTCATACAGGGGAAGTTGACATGAAGTCATTAACTCTATATGAGCATTGTTCCTCTGCTCTGACATATTGCCCAGGGTGCGTCCACTAATGTATGAGTGTCTGAGTGCATGTGTGTGAGCGGGATTTAAGAGAGTGTGTGTTTGTTCTCTTGGCTAGCAGCTATGAAATAATCACCCTGCACCGTGAGTCACAACGCCATGGCAACAAGACCCGCAGAAGCAGAGGCCCAGCAGCTTCACAAAGAGTTTGCTTCAGAGACACTGTACTTTTACATGCTAAATATACTGAACATTCATAAGAACGTGACCCTGCTGTAACTACCGTACCGGTTATAGATGTATGCATGAATGCACACTCATTTGTTATGAGTGCATTAATGAGATGTGTATATATAAATCAGCAACACTGTTTAATGGTTAATAATTTACGCTCTGTCAGATTTTAACACTGTAATCAAATTTAACATTTAGAAGAGCTGCAATTTCTCTAGCACCTGACACATACACACACACTGCAGAACAGAAACACAGGCAAACGAAGCATGAATGAATCCGTAGATGATGAATAGAATGAGAAACTCAAAGAACGGATGTTAGAAGCAATGAACTGAAAAGATCCAACACAAACATTTCCGATGACTTACTAAATGATATTTGCTGTCCCCTAAATTTAAAACCATAGCCTTCGAACAAACAGATATTTTCAGAAATTATTATAAATGTTTTCCAAGTTGTTTTCCACATGGGGACCACAATGTTGGCGATTATAGGATTTTTACCTCTTTTCATCTGAGCTAAACATCATTCTGTATGCCGACACACAAAATAATACTGAAGAACATCTACACACACACAGCATATGGCCGTTCAGTCTCAGCTTTTCTCCGATTGACAGAGCTGAATTTAATTCTGTTATATGGCATGAAATACAAACTGACTGTGTGTCTGTGTGTCCATCTGCTTGGCTGTTAAAAAAAGGTTGTTGTTGTTTTTTTTTGCCAAAGAAGGTTTACCTGTACATGTTTTTCTTTAATGATTTTCTTTCTTTCTTTCACTCAAAAGGAAAGTTTAATTAATTTGGACATTTCTGATGTGATGAAATATAACTTTTAGCATTTTGATATACAGTGGAAGCCAGAGTTATTAGCCCTCCTGAATTATAAACCCAACCCCAATTTCTTTCCCTAATTTCTGTTTAACGTAGAGAAGATTTGTTCAACACATTTATAAACATAATTAGTTTATGTTTATATAGTTACATAGTTTTAATAGCTAATTTCTAATAACTGATTTCTTTTCTCTTTGCCATGATGACAGTAAATAATATTTTACTAGATGTTTTTCAAGATACTAGTATTCAGCTTAAAGTGACATTTAAAGGCTTAACTAGGATAATTGAGCAAGTTAGGGTAATTAGGCAAATCATTGTATAACGAATGTTTGTTCTGTATTGCTTAAGGGGCTAATAATATTGACCTTAAAATGGTTAATAAAAAATTTAAACTGCTTTTATTGTAGCCCAAATAAAACAAATAAGACTTTCACCAGAAGCAAAAAAATCTATAGGAAATACTGTGAAAAAAAAAAATATCTTGCTCTGTTAAACATCATTTGGGAAATATTAAAAAAAAGAAAAATTTACAGGAGGGCTGATCATTTTGACTTCAACTGTATACTTATTGTCTTAAGAAATAAACAAGGTTTTGCTTTACAGTTATTTTACTATGGGAAGATGGTTTCTAAATCCTCATTATTGTAAATTCACTTTATTCACAACTTATGCGTAAAATCTGAAAATTGCATAAAATGTTCGCAAATGAAGCACTAAAGCACTTCTATCCCATGGGTTCAAAAGACGAAAATCGTCACTTGCCGAAAAACTGGTGCAAAGCATCCACAGGAAAAAAATATGTTTCTGCACGTGGGGAAACTATTGCAGCTTTTTCTGCCATGTAATATTGAGCTGTGGCTCAGAGCATGCAGAAAAACAAACAATGTCATGTTTCCTTGGTTATATTGTGTTTGGTTCCCTGGACTTAAACTCAAATATTTCTGAATTACTAAAGCAACATTTGAGGTTGTGTGCAAAAAGATTTGTCCACTGGTTAGTCCAGCTATGAAATCACTGAGGCAACATTACTTGTTTGATGCAAATAGAGGAATTTAATCAGTGAATGTGTTTCCATAGTTCATGGGTTGTATGCATTTTTTAGAATTTATGCACATCATGGCTGTAGTTTTATCTGATATCCTAAAAACGGCATAAAAGCAGGTGGATGGAATCATAGCTATTTTTTGATAAATAACTCTTTTTTTTTATAATATAATATAATATAATATGGCGTCTCGGTGGCGCAGTGGGTAGCATGATCGCCTCACAGCAAGAAGGTCGCTGGTTTGAGCCCCGGCTGGGTCAGTCAGAGTTTGCATGTTCTCCCCGTGTTCGCGTGGGTTTCCTTCGGGTGCTCCGGTTTCCCCCACAGTCCAAAGACATGCGGTACAGGTGAATTGAATAAGCTAAATTGGCCGTAGTGTATGTGTGTGAATCCAAGAGTGTATGGGTGTTTCCCAATGTTGGGTTGCGGCTGAAAGGGCATCTGCTGCATAAAACATATGCTGGATAAGTTGGAGGTTCATTCCGCTGTGGCGACCCCAGATTGATAAAGTGACTGAGCCGAAAAGAAAATGAATGAATGAATAGTAATGGTAATACTACCAGTAATTTTCTGTGTCTTTAAGGTTGTCTTTGTATTTATGCTCTTGAAAATCCAGTTGCTACTGAACTCCAACAATAAACTAATAACCGAGTTTGTAACTGAGTTAGACTGACCCAAGTTTTATTCAGCCCCTGTTTCTCACAAACACACATTCAGTCCGATTCCTCTCAGTCCAGAACAAATCACCATATATGGACAAACATCTCAGTATTCCAAATACTCAGTTACTCTAAGGTTTCATGAGGCTAAAAATACGTTGTCAAAATTCATTAGCTCAGCACCTACACACACACACACACACACGCAAATCTGAGGATTTAGACAGTGTAAAACGAGCCCACCGTCTGACACAATAAACACAATACACTAACAATACTGTGTGTGTCTCTGTGTGTGTGCGCGTGCGCGTGTGTGTGTGTGTGTGTGTGTGTGTGTGTGTGTGTGTGTGTGTGTGCGTGCCGGTGTGAGGTTTACCACATTTCCTCTGAGAAGGGCACTCCTTACACATACACACATTTTGTTGATTACATTATGAATTTCAAGCATTTTTTTTTGTTTGTTTTCTAAAATGTTTAATTATGCAAATGAGGTATTCATTAAATGTGTGCTAATTTGAATATATTTCTATCTGATTCTGAACATCGAACAAAGTCAGTTTTAAAATTCTTGTTTCTCTTTTTTTGAGATTGAACGCAAACGTTTTTACAGAGGTGATCTTCATAATTTACAATTTTTCGCAATTAATTTTGTAGAATAAATCAGAAGAATTGTTTTAAAACATTCCTCTTGCAAAAAAAATGAATGTAGATATGAATAAAAGTGTGAAGTTTGGTGTAACTGCTGCTGAAGTGGAGATTTATGGCTCGATAAAGGAGAAACAAAAAACATATATAAAAAAATATATGAGACAAATTGATAAAGCGCTGTAAAATAAATACTTAAAAGTGTATATTTTATGTTTTCTATCCATTAGACTGAAAAAAATGAAATGCCAAAAAGTCTAAAATAATAAAACCGACAGATGGATCAGAAAACAGTGTGTTTGCCTGCAGTCTCACCTTAATGTGGAGGAATTATAATCACCTGAAGCAGCTGTTGTGAGGATGCTGTTCTACCTGAAATGGGCCAGTGGGATGATAGAAGTGTGTATATGTGCATGTGTGTGTATCCTTTCTCTTTTTCCGTTTTGAGTTTTGCAGATGCAGGTATTTAATGCGGTAACACCAGACCACAAGCAAGCAGACCCACCGCCCCTCCCTGTGTCTCATTTCACACACACACAGACACACACTGCTTATCTTCACAGCTGACCTTGTGGTGTACATGACAAAATAGAAAGAGAAAATGTTCATACAATCTCCGAGAGTAACAGAGAGCTCCCCCTGCTTATGAATTATAGAAATGAAGGTGGAGTCGAGGCGGTGGCAGAAAGCCAGGACAGTCGTCAAAAGAGCGAAGTAAACAGCTCTGTGATTGTGGGATTAAATGAACATGCTCCTGCCAGACGTTCATTCCACAGACGCGACTCCTCAGAGAACCAGATACAGCATCCAAACGTCTACAGACGTGCCAGAAGGACCTCACAGTTTACACTATAATCATCACAGACTGAGCAAACTGTAGTCTCGTAACACATGATGTCATTCAGCACACGCTGTTCTCTTCAATATACGTTGGGGGAAAAAGACAGGAAACTGGACTTTAAGAACATGTTTCTGATAAAAACATACGCTTTCAAAATTAGAAAGAAAAATATTTGCAGGTTGCATTCTTCCAGTCATTTCATCTAGACTCTGTTTCTAACTGGTTTTAACATGAGTTTTAGGTGATGAGCTAAAACGCATTACCATTTCCAACTGGTATTACGTCTCCTGTGATCACTTGCTTTCAGATTTTGCCGAAACCCTTTCCTCTTATTTCGCAGGAGTGCTCAGTGTGTTATGGAGATTATGAATGAGAGGGAAGCCATGAAAAGAATATAAATGGTAACTGTGATTTACAGCCCAGGCTCATTGGAAATAGATGTCTCAGCCTACATTTTTGCAAAATGTAAAATGCATTGCTCTGGGTACGTTTTGTTGCATGTTTCAGATGACAAATCCTCTAGAGGGCGCTGTTTACATTTTTGCAAATCTGAAATATGTTACTTAGGGTAAGTTTTGTTACACATACTTTTTGTACACGTCCATTAGAAGGCAGGGCTTAAGTTGTTGAACATATCACTTAGCAAACCACTGACCAAAACCCTTCCCTAAACCAAACTAATAGTGTTTTCAAATGTAAATGTAAGAGAAAAGTACACTGTGACCACTTAATTTTACCTTGAAATTACTTTGCTTTTATCTCTTTTGTGTAACTGTGTTTCACCGGACTCAAACCCAGGCACTTTGCATTACAAGTACAACACTGTAAAAAGTAAGCTACAGAGTAAACTGACCATGACAGAAATGTCATCCATATGGAGATAGATAGGTGAGGTAAACATATTCGATTACAAATCACAGACACCATTAAATTGTTTTGTGGTATTTATTAGATTTTTTTTTTAAACTGCATGAAAATAATCCTTTATTTGTCAATAATATGTCCCTGTAACTATCATTAGTGTGAAAAGGAACTAAAAACATTGGTGTCATACTGCCCCTTAGTGTTTGTTTTATCTAGAAACTGCAGTTAAACGTATGATGTTTTTGCAGTTTCACAAAAATGTAGGCAGAAGCAGATATTTCCAATGACCAGTGAATTTAATTGTAATCTGTGTGCTTTGGTACAATGTGGGAAAGTATAATATATTGTTTGGTGTGTTTTTATACAATACTTCCCAAACCGATTACAGTTTTGGTAAGTTGGCGAAAAGTAGAGAACCTTTTGTGGCTGTTTGAGCACATCTGAGCACATGAGCATTTACACTACCAGACCAATCTGACAGAATGAGTTTCAACTACCTCAGGTAGAAACAGTTTGCACAAAGAAACATTGTACAAAATGTCTAAAAGGGGTAGTTTGCCCCCAAACTATCATACCCTCATATTGTACCTGTAAGAGTTTCTTGCTTCTAATCAACACAAACGACAATGTTTTATAGAATGGTGGTAGCCAGACAGTTAACAGTAGACACTTTTAGAAGAATAAAAAATATTGTGGAAGTCATGGTCTTCAAAATTTCTTCTTTAGTGTTTAATGACTGAAATAACTGGAGAGTCCATAAATGGTGGCAATTTTTTTTTTTTTGGTTGAACTACCCATTGAAAAAAAACAAAAAAGAAAATAAATATATATATATAAAGGAAGCAAAAATAAATGACAGTATTTAATTATTATTATATTTTTTGTAAAAATATTTTTAACTTATTTTTTCATTACATATTAGCACATATTCTCCACAAAAATATCTCATTAGCATGACTTTTTCCAGGCATTTTGTAGGGTTTTCATTCGATTCTCATTCCGGAGTCCAATGTGGTTGTTGTTTTTTTAATCATAAATTCAATTATTTAAATAATGCGTGATTGTTTGTTTATTTATTTATTAAGTTGTTGTTGTTGTTGTTGGATTCCAATACAGTAATGAGAATGAGAATTTCACTATTCACTATGGTTATAATCAAAATTGGGACACTTAATGAATGCTCAGCTGTCATGAAATGTCACAATGCAAAATTAATGATTCATTAAAACAGGCCTCATTTTTGGGACCATTTATTTTCACCAAAAAATAACTACTTTTTTTTGCTAGTTTTTCTAGTTTTTTTTTCCCGATTGCTCATTTTTGCATGCACTTTTTACTTACTCTATACTTCTGTTTGCTTCTCTTTTCTTTTATTAGTTATTTTTAAAAAGGTGTTTGCTTTCAAAATATCAAAAATACAGTATATGTATGCACAACCATGATATAGGTCTTTAAAATCATGTTGCGAATTGGGCAAAAAAAAAAACAATTATGTATATGTATATATATATTTTTTGTAGTGCAATTTTAGCTTAAAGCTCAATGAGTTCTACAGAAAATATAAAACCTCAAGTATGTTGTTTACACCTTTTATGTGCTTCTACAGCATGAGCTCTAAACCCCAGGCATTTTACACCGCTCCACAATTCATGAGATTTACAGTTTGTGCCTGTTGTTGTGTGTGTGTGTGACACAGACAGTGTTTATGTGTGTCTGTGTGTGAGTGGTTGCGTGAATGGTCATGTTTTGTGTGTTTGTTGGTCTCTTCATGCTGCCCACTCGTCCTCAAACACACCACACATTAAGCGAGGGGTGGCTGTGAACAAACATGCATGCATGTAGGAGTGTGTTCGCATGCATGTGAGACTCTTTGGTGTGTGTGTGCGTGTGTGATAGTCGATTTGTGTGTGTGCTTTATGTGTATGTGCATGAGCCTGTGCTTTTATGTGAATGTGTGCATAATGCATGTACGTCTGGGAGTATGTTTGCATGCCTCTATGATAGTATGAGTTCCATCAGTGTGTGAACAAGTGTACAAGAGAGTCTCTAACACACACGAGGAGAGGAGAAATCCAAACACAGTATACTTACACTGCAATTCCTCACATATCCAAGCTTAGATAGAAAAGAAAACACACAATCAATATCTGTCTCACTCTGATGGCATGAGGTCTACATCTAAATGAGAGTCATTGGTCTTGTGTACTGAGCTGAGGTCTGTAATTATAATGAATGCATGAATGTGTGCTCTGTTAAATCCCAGGAAACTAAGCTTTACTTATCATTCGTTTATTGCTATTAATCAATTATTAATAATTATTAAAGTATTACGTATTAATAACTATTACAGTAACATGTTTAGAAAAATGTGAAAGATTTGACAATGTTTTTGAAAGAAGGCTTCTGCTCAACCAGGCTACATTTTTTTCCAACTCCATATATATCAAAACTCAATTTTTGATAAGTAATATGCATTGCTAAGAACTTAATTTGCACAACTTTAAAGGTGATTTTATTCATTTAAAATTCTAGATTTTCAAATAGTTGCATCTCAGCCAAATACTGTCCAATCCAAACAAACCATACATCAACAGAAAGCATATTTATTCCAAATATTGACACTTATGAATGGTTTTGTGGTCCACGATCACAAACAGCAATTCAATTTAAAATAATTGTTTCTATTTGAATACAGTTTACTATGTATTTTACAGTTTCTTCAGTGATCAAATAAAAATGTCTTTACTATCACAATCACACAAACCTTTATTGTCTTTATTGTCACTTAATATAAAAATCCATTAATAATGAGCAGAAGTGACTTCTTTAACCTTTTCACTGTTACAGTAACTGTAGAATATCTCAACTGTCTACCTGGAGTGACTGTTTTAACAGCCTTAGAATTTTACACTGTATTCCATATTTCATTTCTATGGCGACACATAAAACTTCAATTAAGAAGAGTGGTCAATGTGAAATTTTGTGTCAGTTACATTCCAAATTCTATACATTCTAAATCCATTCTAAATCCCATATGTGGAACAACACTGTTTAAAATGGGTTAAAAAAAAACATTGAGTTTTAATGTTTACAAAGCTTTCAATTATTTGGTTTATTGCAAGAAAATTAACAGAAAAAAAGTTAAAAGGTCAAACTAAAATTTAAGTTATCTTAAAAATGTCAAAAACATCCATCCTAATCCATGGCTAATGTTCAAGTATGTTTGTGCTGTAATGCTTTCATAATTAAATGAAATAAATTGTGTAAATAACAAAAATGACGTAAGGTGACGTATATTTGATTTAATCAGACTCCACATTAGGAATGACCCATGCCATCAGCTTGCCTTTGTGTACAAAGTATAAAATACTAACAACCGAAAACGAAAAATGACTAGCTTTACTTTATATAAACTGTAGACATAGATTTCTGTTGAAAACATGATTGACTCACTATATAAACAACACCTGCTTATTAATCTCACAACTGTTTCTCTGTCTGATTATTAAAGATACGTGTTTACAATTGACATATACGAAAATAACATCTAATTTAAAAGGGTAAGTGTCATTGTGCAGAGAATGTAGTAACAGAACAGGATTAAAGGCAGAACAGAGGAAGTGACATCAGACAGAAAGAGCCTGATTGGCTGAGGGGACAGGAAGAGGCAGAGACTGTGCATTCACCTTGTTGCGTTTGAAGTAGGCACGTCGACAGGCAGCGAAGCATTTCTCACTGCAGAAGCTCTTGAGCTCAGAGCCCATACTGAGAGAATAACGCTTCACTCCCACCTTCTGACACCACGCACACATGATCTGAACATTAGACGAGTCCTCCTCTGAGACAGACAGACAGACAGAGAGAAAAACAGAGAGAACACATCAGGGTCTATTCAGCCGGTATTTAAAACAAAGATACAGCAAGTTGAAGATACAACATGGTAGACTAAACTGATGTCTGGCCTATAGGAAAATCCTGGCTTTTTGTATGCTGATGTGGATTTTCTAAGCATATTGTACAGTTGTTGTGCACTGAGAACCAGTAAAATATTAAGAATTGATGGCCAGTGTATATTAAACTATACCTACAGTGTGCAGCATATATGAGTACACCCCTTAAAGATTTCTCTTTTAAATTAATATTTTCTATAGAATGCTTTACAATAATATAATTGTGCACATACATTAGATTAGTCAGTACCAAAGCCAAATCTGAAGCTAATCTAGCATTATAACTAACGAGATGGGTCCAAAAATTAGTACATCCAAATTTATATTCATTCACTTTCCTTTGGCTTAGTCCCTTTATTCATCAGGGGTTGCCACAGCGGAATGAACCACAACTTATCCAGAATGTGTTTTACACAGCGGATGCCCTTCCAGCTGCAACCCAGTACTGGGAAACAGCCATACACACTCATTCACACACATACACTACGGCCAATTTAGTTTATTCAATTCACCTATAGTGCATGTCTTTGGACTGTGGGGGAAACTGGAGCACTTGCAGGAAACCCACACGAACATGGGGAGAACATGCAAACTCCACACAGAATTGCCAACTGACCCAGCCGGGACTCGAACCAGCCACCTTCTTGCTGAGAGGCGACAGTGCTAACCACTGAGCCACCGTGTCGCCCTCCAAATTTATATGTTAGGGAAAAATATTAAAGAAAATTTTTAAAAAGAGGAAAAATCAAGAGAAAGAAAATAATATATAATTTTGTTCATTAAATTAATTAATTAATTTTTTTTATATATTTTTTTTATATTTCACTTGAGTTTAAATGTATTACCTTTCTATTTCTAAAGATGTTTGGTAACTAAAATATATTTTTAATAAAAATATCTATTCAAACGCAAAATAAATTCACAGAAAAATGGATAAAACTATTGATTATTAAAATGGGGTGTACTCATTTATGCTGAGCACTGCATATTTGATGGTAAGCTGTGCTTTGTCTTTTCTGCAAAATGATCTTATTTTGTCAGTTATTTTTGTCTTCAAATAATTGCATGTGCCTGATACAGCTTACAGTTATATGTTGACTATGGAATTTCAAGGAATTTCTATATATATCACTTCTTGCTATAATATATAAAGACATACATACATACAGGTGAAGACAAAACTATTTGAATTTTTTTTCAAATATTTCCCAAGTGCTCTTTACTGGAGAAAAACATTTTTCAACACATTTTTAAAGATCAAATTTTAATAACTAATATCTAATAACTAATATATTTTGTGTTTGCCATGATGACAGTCCATACTGTTTTACTAGTTAATTTGCAAGATACTAATATTCAGCTGAAAGTCCAATTTAAAAGCTTAACTAGGCTACTTAGGCAAGTCATGGGATAACAGTGGTTTGTTCTATAACCAATTGAAATAAATCCTTAAGTACATAATTACATAATTAGCAAGTAGTATAGACTGAAGTTCCTTTATATTTCATAGTCAACAGATAACTGTGATATCATCATATACCACATGAACTATTTAACAGTAATCTTACTCTGATTCATCCATTTTTATATTACAGGCAGACAGTTTATAATGCATACACTCAGCATGTACAAAGGCTACAGGCAATCTTTTCATCACCAACCAACAAGGGGTTAAGAGAAACCTGTCATCACGCATCACCCCACACACATCAAGACTATATGCGATTGTATATTTCTCAATGTGTGTGTGCGTCAGTCAATCTGTCTACATCACAGTGTATGCCACAACATATCAGATCCGTCCCATCATGCTCCACAAACAACCAGAGTGCTTGCGGGCACGAGCGTTCGGGTTTGTTGTACTGTATGTAAATGTGTGGTTTTAGGGGCCACAAAAACACACTGATTCATTTCCACAACAGAAAACTGTTCATTTTTTGGACTCTTCTGAGATGTGACTCTCATATCTGATCTGCGGCATGTGATAATTTTAAAGCGTCTGGCCAAGTCAAATGATTTCTCCTCAGAGATCTTTCACACTCTCACCCTCTAGCAGATGCTTAATGATCAGATAAATGTGCACGTGCAGAGAGAAAATGTCTGCCCATTAGACTTCACCTTTCCTCTCACCCCTCGCTTTTTCTCTTCTGTCTTGTAATGAGTGAGTAGAGGAAGTTACGTTTTAAAATAACAATCAGTGTTATGTTAAACATGCCTTCATGGGCTAAACTCTGAACATACACCATACTTCATAAATGAATCCAACCAAATTAAACTAAGCAGCGCAAGGAATCCTGGGGATTTCTGAAATGTCTGGCAAAAAAAGAAGACCAGACTGAAATATAACACTAGCTCAGCCAAGACTGGTTGAGACTTTGTCAAAACTTTTGGTTAATACGTGAAAATGTAAACAAGTTTCTTTATGTGCATATGACATTTTAGATGAGAATTTGTGAAGAGCTTATAAAATGTGTAAGAGAGATCCAGATATTCCTCTGACACAAACACAGATGAAAATCTGCAGCAAAACCATGAATTTCCAGAGCCTTCATTGAACTAAAATGGGCAACATTATGACTACAACAAAAAAAAACAGATCATTCTGTGCTTTTAATGGTCACATCTTATGCCGTAATGTGAAGTTTTAGGTTTGTTTAGATGTTTTAGGATAGATTCCGATTGGCTGTCAATGTTTTTATCCTTCATTAGCTGAAAAAAAGAATTCTGAAAGACACTCAAACAGTATATATTTTTCCATTGCTGTTACTGTTATAGCTGATGTGTAAAACTCCCTATTTTAACCTAAATAATTTTTAATAGTATATCTTTATCATTATACTTAGTTACTTAAATTACACTTAAGTTAGTAC
This sequence comes from Danio jaintianensis, assembly GCA_903798115.1. Taxonomy (NCBI): domain Eukaryota; kingdom Metazoa; phylum Chordata; class Actinopteri; order Cypriniformes; family Danionidae; genus Danio; species Danio jaintianensis. The sequence goes on from CAIGQV010003909.1 coordinate 14,527,115, forward strand.
ACATAAACCTTACAACAAACCATACAGTGATGTCAATAGTATTTAATGTTGAATAGCACCTTATTTCTTTATTTAAAACGAGATAAAGAAGCTCAGTATCAACAGGTCGGAAAAAGTATATATATATATATATATATATATAAAAATAAACTAGCCTAACAAACTGCAAAGTGCTCTTCTGCAAGCCTCAAACACAAACATTCAAATATAAAACAGTTGTCATGGCGATTCTGTTTGTTTTTCCTCAGCACAGCCTCATTGCTTCAATCCCGAACCCTGAATTTAGGAGAGTTTGTGCAAATATGTGTGTGTGTGTGTGTTTGAGGAACATCCGGTGGTGGAGCAGCACATACCTGCACTTCAAAAGCCCTCTGTCACTATGCGCTTGCTCATGAATTATTCACGAGGGCCACGGGCGAGGGGCGGGGATGGGGATGGGGAGGGGGGATTGGCTTCTGTTGCTGTGGTAGTTAGCGAGTCTACACCATCTGTTTCTCACCACATCACACACATTAACGCACACAGAAATACGAGCGCACACACATACATACACCAGTGCACATACACTGGGTTAGTGATGCACTTCACCGTGGTGCCGTCCCATTAGACACCATGACTTCGGTCTGCTGCGCTACATCACATACACTCTCAGCCAACAATAAGAGCACACTCTCAGTGGCTTATTGCCAAAATTATATTTACATTTGTGGGCAAGTATAACTTGATCTATTGTATACTGCTAAATATAAAAAAAGATCTTGAGGTAAAGTTACCATTCAACTCCCAGTCAGTAACTAATAGTATATTTATACTTTGATTTTTAAAATTGGGATTAAAGCTTTTACAGTGTTGCCATTTCATCTTGGTTTGGTTCACTTTATAAACAGACCAAAATTTGTGACATGTAGGTAAACTCTCATCTTATTGGTCAGGGTTATGTTCCAGGAGTATGATAGAAAGTTGCTCTGGGTGCTTATTGTGGCTTTCCTTATAGCTGTTTTTATATTATGTTATCATTCTGGGCAAGAATCAAGGCTTCTTTTGTATTTTATTCAATTAGGCATTGGCATTCATATTGACTTTCCTCCAGGATAACTCACAATTTATTCTGATAGGCATTAGAAAAACAAACTCTGCTATTTTAAATGTAGTGTATGTAATAATTCAGCCTGAGCTAACAAGGAAACGTAACTTTTTTGTGTTTTGTCAGGTTAGTGGCTAATTCGTATGAATAGTACGAATATGTACTATTTTTAAAAGGATGCGTGACACCTAAACCCAACTGTCATTTTTTAAAAATTAATATTTTCTATAGAATGCTTTACAAATCGTATTATAATGTACGAATGAGATCGTACAAATTCATACGAATTAGCCACTAAATCAGGGGTGTCAAATTCAGTTCCTGGAGGGCAGCTGGCTTGCACAGTTTAGTTCCAAACTTGCTTCAACTTCAAACAAGCCTAAAGGACTTTTAGTTTGATTAGTTTGATCAGGTGTGTTCAATTAGGGTTGGAACTAAACTGTGCAGAGCTGCGGCCCTCCAGGAACTGAGTCTGACACCTGTGCACTAAATCCAAACGTTACGAATCGGTGTGAGACAGCATTGAATAATTCATTATACTGTGCATTTAACTCTTTTGTCTGATTTTCACCACAAACCAACTTGAGACCACTTTGGCGATTTCACACTAATTGTTTTGGTGCAGGTCCGGATGAGATTGCCATGTTTACAAGTGCTCAAAAGAACTGATCTAAAGCAGAAAAAAGGCCGGGTCTGAAACAACAAGCCAGCTGTGAAAGCTCCATTTTAAGTTTAACGTTTAAATTCCATGTAAATCAGAAGTTTAAGAATAAGACTTTTATTTCAGTTTGTTACAAAGGCATTGTTTTTCTAATGCCTTTGTTGATCAAACTAATATTACAGAATATTGAGTAGGGGTAGGGCTTTCTTTTTGCACACCATTCCCTTGTAGCAAAAAAAACTAAACAAAAGTTGCCAACGTCAAACTGTCGCATAGTGCTCTTTTTACCCAGAAACTGCCAGCAAATGTATGCCGAGGCATGTTTTTGCGGTTTCCAAAGATTTAGCCCTGAGCACATATTCCCAATGAGCCTGTGTTGAAAACATCCTTCATGCATCCACACTTGTGGTCTTGGCCACTTGAAAGTGTATGCTAGATAGTAAGTGTGCAAGATCTGGGAAGTAGCAAAGACTGGTGCCCGTAAAGGCCACTAAATCCAAATAAAATCCCACATCTCTTAGCACTGCTTTGGGGCAGTTTTTGTGACTTGTTTCCCATCCTTCATCAGGAAATTGAAGTGTAAGTAAATTTAATCAAATAACATTGCATATAGATTGTGTTGCATATTTATACTGAGAAAGTATTTTACAAAACGCTGCAACTGCTTTTTTTCACATAATTAGAAGCACCACTATTAAAATGTCATTCACAAGGACTACTGAAAATAAATTTTGATGCTTAATTAAAAGGGGCAAAGTATTAAACGTCCAATTGAAGCCATTAAAGCTTTACTTGCATTTTTACAACACTACATTGTGTGTGTGCCATTGGTTAATCAAAACTTCTGCACACACTCGCAGACTTCATGCCCATTGAACAATTGGGTCAAATACAGGAAATATTGTGTAAGCAGACAATTGATCGAGGACAAAGACTGTATTGTGGGTATTGGGACAGGCCCTAAGTTGCTTATTCGTGAATCAGAATGAACATTTTGCATTGTTTTTCATTCGTGCCCATAAGCGTGAAAAACAACAGTCTGATTAGAGTCATTTTTTTCATGACTCAAACTACTACGTATTTGTTTTTGTGTTTTAACAGAGACAAATCAATATGTGTCTTTTCCTACTATAATTATATGGCAATTTTCTTTGAAATTCAATTCTTATTGCAAACTCACATTAACAGCTCTGATATAAATATGGGTTGTTTTGTCGTTGCACTAAAGATTCATTTGTAGATTTAAGTGGTGTTATAAAAATTTTATGCTATACTAATTGATACATGTACAGTCAGAAAAATACATGTTTAATTTCAGCATATGAGGATTTAACTACAGTCAGTTTTGCTGTCTTTAGCAAATAAACAACATTAGATGTACACAAGTGGTCAAGCAATTACTAAGTAAACTTTGCCAGCCTCATAAATAGGGTCGCAAATATCTCAACACCTTATGGATCAACGATAAACATATTTTGTAAAGTTTATGTGTGCAGGTTAGATGCTCAGATAATGTGGGTGTGATTCTTACCTGCTGGTGCTTTTATGAGAGGGGGCGGGATTAAGGGCACTATGATTGGCAGGCCTCCATGCTCTTTTGAGGAGGAGGGGTTTACAGACGCCTCGGCTGTCACTCCGTTGCGTGATGTGGGAGTAGAGACAGAGCTGTTGGCGTGTGGAGGAGAACCACCGCTGTTCTCCAATGTGGACGCTTTTGGCAAGGAGTTCTCTAGAGACGAGAGAGAGGTGATGGTGAGTCATTTATGTCTCACAAATCAGTCATGGTGTGAAATATGTGAAGTAAGCGGAATCTGTATTTGTTGTGCGAAATGCCATTGGTAGGTTTGGATTTCAAAAAATGAAAAAATGATTAATTCAACATAATATGTATGGAATAACTGACAATAGAGCTACCTGTAACTTCACTGTGCACTAATCTGAAAATAACTGCGCACCTTAGAATGTTCTTCAGCCAATCGGAATCAAGTATTTGACATCCCTTATCATGCTACTGTTACCATAATGTTTTCTTAACATTCGATCAAAATCTAAGAGCAACATTTTACTTCCTCTGACATCACAGGCTAGATTTTTTCCAATTTAGTTATTTGGGCATTGTTTTAACTAATCAAGTCTGGTTTTACTCTGGTACAGTGTGTAACATCAATGTAACACTGTTCAATAATCTCCTAATGGATAAAATCAAGTATTCATATTTGATTATTATCATTATTATTAGTTTTAGTGGGAAATATCATATTACAAAATTTATGTGAATAGCTTTTCACACTGACTAAAGGATTTGCTTGCTTATTCAACATATTCGGTGTATGAAAATGCTAAACCACATTTATTTTCTTCATCATCAATGTTTTAATGTTATAACTTTGCATAAAACTTTACAAATAAAAATGGAAAATGTTCCATTTTTATGGGCATATACTTGACAACAATGGTGAACTAAAGATGAGTACAGTCGTGGCCAAAGGTTTTGAGAATGACACAAATATTAGTTTTCACAAAGTTTGCTGCTAAACTGCTTTTAGATCTTTGTTTCAGCTGTTTCTGTGATGTACTGAAATATAATTACAAGCACTTCATACGTTTCAAAGGCTTTTATCGACAATTACATGACATTTATGCAAAAAGTCAGTATTTGCAGTGTTGGCTCTTCTTTTTCAGGACCTCTGCAATTCGACTGGGCATGCTCTCAATCAACTTCTGGGCCAAATCCTGACTGATAGCAACCCATTCTTTCATAATCACTTCTTGGAGTTTGTCAAAATTAGTGGGTTTTTGTTTGTCCACAAGTTCCTAATGGGATTACGATCTGGGGAGTTTCCAGGCCATGGACCCAAAATTTCACTGTTTTGGTCCCAGACCTACTTAGATATCACTTTTGCCTTATGGCAGGGTGCTCCATCGTGCTGGAAAATGCATTGTTCTTCACCAAACTGTTGTTGGATTGTTGGAAGAAGTTGCTGTTGGAGGGTGTTTTGGTACCATTCTTTATTCATGGCTGTGTTTTTGGGCAAAATTGTGAGTGATCCCACTCCCTTGGATGAGAAGCAACCCCACACAGGAATGGTCTCAGGATACTTTACTGTTGGCATGACACAGGACTGATGGTAGCGCTCACCTTTTCTTCTCCGGACAAGTCTTTTTCCAGATGCCCCAAACAATCGGAAAGGGGCTTCATCGGATAATATGACTTTGCCCCAGTCCTCAGCAGTCCATTCACCATACTTTTTGCAGAAGATAAATCTGTCCCTGATGTTTTTTTGGAGAGAAGTGGCTTCTTTGCTGCCCTTCTTGACACCAGGCCATCTTCCAAAAGTCTTTGCCTCACTGTGCGTGCAGATGCGCTCACACCTTTCTGCTGCCATTCCTGAGCAAGCTCTGCACTGGTGGCACTCCGATCCCGCAGCTGAATCCTCTTTAGGAGACGATCCTGGCACTTGCTGGACTTTTTTACACGCCCTGAAGCCTTCTTAACAAGAATTGAACCTCTTTCCTTGAAGTTCTTGATGATCCTATAAATTGGTGCAATCTTAGTAGCCACAATATCCTTGCCTGTGAAGGCATTTTTATGCAACGCAATGATGGCTGCACACGTTTCTTTGCAGGTCACCATGGTTAACAATTGAAGAACAATGATTTCAAGCATCACCTTCCTTTTAACATGTCAAGTCTGCCATTCTAACCCAATCAGCCTGACATAATGATCTCCAGCCTTGTGCTCGTCAACATTCTCACCTGAGTTAACAAGACGATTACTGAAATGATCTCAGCAGGTCCTTTAATGACAGCAATGAAATGCAGTGGAAAGTTTTCTTCAGGATTAAGTTAATTTTCATGGCAAAGAAGGACTATGCAATTCATCTGATCACTCTTCATAACATTCTGGAGTATATGCAAATTGCTATTACAAAAATTTTAGCAGCAACTTTTCCAATTTCCAATATTTATGTAATTCTCAAAACTTTTGGCCACGACTGTACAGACACTTAGTGTTTTTTATTTATGGATGCTCCAATAAACGATAACTCTTTACATTTTTAGGCTAATAATCAATATATGGGCTAAAAAATACAAAATCGTAGTATGAATTTTGCTGAGCCTGATTACAAAAACAAAACACAAAGAAATACATAGGACAACTTATTTTATTAAATGCAAAAAAACAAATACAACTGCAGGGAAAGACCTAGATTTGTCTTTCCCCACATCATTTAAAATCTGCAATTCTGGTGATTTTCTTATTGGCTATTCTTTTTTTTTTATATATATATATATATATATATATACTTTTATTTTAAAGGTTTTTTAAAGTACAACGGCAAAAACAAACAACATTGTCTCAGAATATACACATTTTGCAGGTAAATATAATATGAATTGCCATACATGTGGGTACAGCTGTTGGAGATACAAAATGTAGTGTTACAGAGCATGTAGTCATCAAAAAGTCCTAAAAGGTAATGTGCCAGTCAGTTTTCATGAGGGGTGCTGGATTTGGATTGAGCACGTTTCAGGTCTAGGTATCCGAGAAAGCGTTCCCAGGTAGCAAAGAATTTTCCTTTAGAATTGGACCTCATAAATCGGAGCCTTTCCAAGTGGATAACGGAGGCCATATCCATTATTGGCTATTCTTATACAAACATCTTGTCTTCCCTTTAGCAAAGTGTGCTTTTGCTGTGTGACATTTCATATCATTTGAGGGCACCAATCAAACCCTTATTATGCATAATCAAGCAATAAAAAAATAGCATTACAAAACATATACATCATTAACAACATTGTCATCTGTAATTAAAAACATGAACTTTTTTTTTTTTTTCACTTTTACTAACCCATTGTCATGTAAACTTACATTAAGGCTCTAGCAGTATCTCAAAAGCACACCTCACATTAGCGTTTTGACCTGTTACGTGCCAGTAAACTGACTAAATAGCTCTTACAGAATCTCGAGATGACATTCTCACACAACAAACACTCAAACCCACCTGCGGCAAATAAGACAAGATTCACCAAGGGCAGCCAAACAGATAACCGGCAGATAGCAGAAAAGCCCATTTGTAACTCTAACTGCATGCTCGTTTAGAGACGATCACGGCTAAATGAGTTAATTAAGTCTGATTGTCCTTCGCCTAATCTCTCCACTTCCAGCAACGTCAACTAACAATAGTGAAATATCGTAATCTGTGGCGGTGGATTTGTCTGACGGCAGAAAGTAATTACGGCGAGAGTCACATGGCAGGCGTGGTAGGCTGGAGAAATGGGGCTGAGAGCACGTTAGCTGGAAGCCGTCTAATGCCTAAATCACCATTTTTCTTTAATGGAGGCTGGAGTATGGATTTAGTGAGGAATTAGCCAGCTCATTGTTTCGGCGTCTCTTTCTCTGTCCCCACAGGGCCACCGAAAAAATTTGCTGACAGTTTAAGACTCTCTAATGCTCTGGCACGGAGGCCAGCCAGGAGATGGCATGGAGGGTGCGCAGATAAAGCTGTGGGTTTATCGCGCTGCTCTCGGGGGAATGGCAGAGGAAGTTCGGAAATTTGTGCACTTTTTTAACAACGTTTAAAATCTGACAGTCCTTGTTTTCGGTCCTGTCCTTGTCAGGATTGTGTCTTATTATCATCCCAGAATTCCCTCTAGGCTCTTTATGGTGGCAAACAGGTTTGTGAAATTAACCTGCTGCAGAGAACCTATGGGGAATTAAAAGGATGATAATAAGATATTTTAAAAAAAGCATGTTTTGCATATTAGTGTCAAGTGTTCAGAGGGTCCAGAAGGTATAGTTAGGTATTAAAACTTTCTTTGAATATTTACTGGGTTGCAGAGCAAGAACAGATGATACTAATACAAGTAATTTATCTAGACAACAAATACTTTTATGCTCATCAAGGCTGGACAGTAAAAGAAACAATACTGTGAAGTTTTATTATAATCTCCCTCTCAAGCTGTGTTGCCAAGTCAGGCAGTAATAGGCTACTTTTTACAATATTGCAGCAGGTAGTTTGCAGCCAGGTTCAACCAAAATGGAAATGTTATAAATGTTTTTTAGTCCTCTGAAAAGTCATTTTAATAGAGAGTTTTTGGGACAATTTTGATTGGTCATTATGCAGGTTTTGTCATGATGCCTGGCAACCCTGCTCTATGGTTGGTGTAAATGGTGAGTAGTACACAAGCACTTCAACTGGCCTTAATCACCACCTTAATCACATAATTTTACTTTGTCTAAATAGCTAACAAAACCATTTCCCAGTTGCAAAATTATGAAACATCATGAAGCAACCCAGAGCATAAATACATAAAAGGAACTCATGTCACATCAACCATGAAACACACATTCTGGCACTCTCTAACTACTGACCATTTTTCTTCCTGCACCAAATTTGCAGTGACCAGCAGGTGTCCCTTATGCGCATTCAAAGCCTTGAGAAATGAACCACTTTTCAACACATCTGGCTGGAAAGCTTCAAAGCTTCGTGCACCTTCATCTCGCCACTACTAATTGACACGGCAGGCCAAACAAATCAAGTGGAGAGAAACCTGTTTGCAGTACTTCTTTTAATAAACAAAAAAGATAGCCCACACTGGAGAAATCGGGCAAACACAAAACAGCACAAAAACGCAAGACACCGAACTGAAGTCTAGAAAAAAGTGATAATGAGGACAGAACAAGGGAACTGTGGGAATAATCAGTATGTGTGGCGACAAACAAGGTGAGAATTGTGTCTAGATTAAGGTGTCGTTTACACAGCACTGTTCTCAACTAAAAATGGCATTTTCAATATGACAACCTGGGAGACAAAAATTTCATATCAGGATATTAGTCATCTCATATCCTGATAATTATATATATATATATATATCATGATATAGAACTTTTTCTGAAAATACAATCAATAATCTATATATATTGACCACATTAATTTTACATTTTAAAATATATACTCAAAAATACTCATTCACATGTGATTATGTTTCTTACTTTATTTAGCTTACCTTATTAACTTTGGGGCAAAAGTTTGATTAAGATTGTACAAATATAAAATAAATATTAATGAAATACAAAAACTAATGATTACAGGCCCAACATAAAATATTGCTAAATAAAATGCAAAAATATTGTACTTTCAGGCTTGCAAGTTTCTCACAATGCTGTTATTCATGTTTCTGCATCCACGTGGTGGCTTGTAAGATTGTGCATGTATATTACAACATATGTAGTCATCTGTATGTAAAACTCCAAAAGCACAAAGAAAAACCTTTGCTATTAATACATTTTTTTTATGTGCCCATGAACTGAAGCAAAGGAAAACCAAAAAACAAGAACAAAATGACAACTTCAGTTTCAGCATTATTATTCTAGACTCCAGTTTCACATGATCAAACAAAAATTACTTTAATATGATAATTTGGTGCTCAATAAACATTTCTTATATATTCTTATGTATGCGTTATATTTTTTGTGATGTGATGACTAGAAAAGTCAAAGGAATTTCTAAAATCACTAAAAAACTGTTGCACTATTCTCTGTTTACTTTTTTAAATTATTTATGTGTGACTTTTATTGGCAGTAATTTGAAACCATAATCCATAAAATAAGCTAAATCTGAAAAAGTACTGGCAGTTCATTACCAGGATTTGTACCCTTATTTATGATAAACCCAGAAAATATAACCTCAACCTAAATGTTTAAACAATAGTGTACTGTTTTCATTTATTCATGATAGTTTTTTTTGTCATTTACTGTATATTCTGTGTGTAAATCTTCCTTTTCCTGTGTGCCAAGGGTAAAGTGGTGTATCTGCATCAGATCTCACCTTTCAGGACAGAGATGTGTTGCCGCATTTCTCCGTCAGGATAGTTGCGGATCTCTATGTCGTCCGAATCTCGTAACTCCACTTTGTCATATCCGTACCATCCAAGCAACTCGTTCATGGTGTTTTCAGCAAAACTCTGCAGAAAAACAGAAGAATATAAATACAATGTACAATCTTTTTTTAATCTATAAGGAATCAACAAATTTCTGATAATTCTTATAGGTTAATTCTCCTAAAACTATTACTGCTTTCATAACACATTTATCCTGACAAGCCTACACACACATACACGCAGAGGGACTGTGAAAGAGTGAATAATTGCAGTCTGTTTGGGAGGTGTACTGTGCTGAAACAATCAATGCAAAAAAAAACTCTGAGTGGCAGATTTTGCAATGCAGATAAACAAAAATCTCCACAGGGAATCTTATGTTTGCATGGCTGCTGTGAACCAAGGCCAGAAGTAGCATCCAAGAAATCTACTAGCTCATCCATGGACAAAATCCGTCTGAAAATAGCTTCAAACATTTCCGCTCCATATCCCTTTTAAGAACAAAATCTGGAGAGGCTATAGATTGACCAGGGCATCAAACAAGCATCTCGCAAACAACACTAATCCAGACACACAGAGAAAAAGACCATTTTTAATAAATCAGAGCAAAAGACATGCTTCTCACCAAAAAACATTGAGCACAGTTTTTAAATTATTACTGAGGTATGTTTTACTGGAGTATTACTTTATTCTGCACTCATAAAAAGAACAATTCATTATTGGCATCAACAGTTCTATGAAGCACCTTTAACATTCATAGAATCTTTACATTCCACAAAAGGTTCTTTACAGTGTAAATAAGATTCTTTAGATCTTAAAATGCTTCAAGATAATAAAATAATTGGTTTATTTAATGACTGTGCCATGAAAGTACAGGAACCCAAAATGATTCTTCTATTTATTTGTAATGTACTGGAGCTATTTGTTCGCTGTAAAAAATGCAAGGTTCCACACAATTCCTTCATGTTGTCCCAACACAAATCATTTAAGTTAACTTAATTATTTGTACACATTTAAGTGGATTGAACATTAAACAATTAAGTTGTCATAAAAACTCAAGAACTGTGTTAATTCAGCTCCTTTAAATAAGTAGTTTGATTAAGCAAATATTTGTGAGTGTTGTTCTTTGTCATTTTTGTGAAATTAACTAGTACTTTCAGAAAAGCGTAGTAAAATCCTACCATATATATATCATTTTATTCAATGTTTTTAAATCTTCAAAGTTTATACATTTTAAAGGATAACCTCAAAATAAAGAAATAAATGTATTTGTAAATGCTGTCAATGCCAATGACAAAAAAATTGCTTTTATTGTGTATTGTGTGTAGAGAGCAAACTAGTGCTGGGCAAAAAACAATTGTGGTTGTGTCAATATCTATTCTCAAAAGCTATTATTGTGACTAAATAAAAACATAAAAAGAGGTAATATACAGGTCTGTGATTTCTTTTAACTAATTTAACATTTGTAAAACTAAAATAACAATAGCATTTGTATTAAATCTATATTCACTGAATCAAATCAAGAATCGAGAATTGAATCATAAATTGAACCAAATACAAAAATGAGCTTTTGAATCTGAATTGATGTCCAGCCCAAGAGAACACATGGTGTTGGTTTCTTATTTATAGAAGCTGTAAGTCTTTTTTAATTATAGATTAAATTAAATGTGTAACTTTTTCATACCATAAAGGTTCTCATCCCATAAAGGAGCATAAAACATCATAGATTTGCTTATTTATTATATTTCCATATATACTTTTTTGTCATTTTGTCTGTTTTAGTCAGTCTGAGGGAGGCTCTCACCATCAAGTAGGGCGAGTTGCCATGGAGATTGCCTGCCTGCCCCGCCCCTGGGAGGGGCCGATTGGACGGGACCTGATGAGACATGAGTCAACAACTGTCAATCAAACATACAAACTGTCAATCAATCAGCATTCTGTTCCTATCTGTTGTCGGGTTTATACATATTTCGTTAAAGTGCTTTGCATGGGCATTAAAAATCATTATTGTAAATCACCACAAAACTGTAAACTCCAAAAAAGCATTCTATAAATTGAAATTTATTTTAAAACAATACAGACTATATTTATTATTATTAAGACATAACAATGCTTCATAAGTCTTCCTAGATCGATGTACAGTGTATTTATACATTATTACATTAAGAAGTGCAAATATTTTTGTATTATTATCTAAAATGCTGTTTAAATATGTAAATGAGGCATTCTTTCATTATATACAAATTTGCATACATTTTAGCAAATCTTAACACTGCATGAAACTAGACTCAAAAGTCTTGTTTAATTTTTTTGACACATTAGAGTCACAAAAGAAGTTTTTAAAGGGGCAGTTTTGTGTATCTCTCTTTTTTTTTTTTTTTACTAATTCTGAAACACTTCTTCTGTCAAACAAAATGCTGAATATTATTGTGTATGAACATATCTTCCTTTTAAAATCTTCAGAATGTAAATGTGAAAAATCTACGTGCTGCTGAGATGGAGATTGATGGCTCAATGCCGGAGGAGAGAAAAAAAAAGTAACAATACAAAACAATAATAGCATATTGTCATTGAAATCTACAGACACAAACTGATCAAATTTGACAAAATAAACTATTTGGATGTATTTTTTGTGTTGTTGTTTTTTAAGATTAGACTGACAAAAAACAAAAACAAAAAAATGCACTTAAGATCTTAAAATCTCAAGAGGGATGAAAAGCACTTGTATTGGCTGCAGTGTATCGCTTTGGCGTTTCGTTTCTGCACTTGCGCTGTGTGTCCAGCAGGGGTCTGTCCTGTCTCTGGTCTGTAAGGTGAGGCGTGCGCTTTAGGATGTTCACAAGGTCAGGTACAATGCGGTAATTACACCCCGTCCACAGGAAACCCTACTAGACTGTATCAGCACAGCACAGATCAATCCTGCATCACCTGAGCCGCCTTATAAAGTGTTTCTGACCACTTCTGGAGCTCTGATCGTCTGGGAGCACCGTTCAGAGGTGGCCAGAGTTTCCTCCAGAGGGCTGACCTGAATTACACCGTTAACAAGAGGTCACGCGTCATCAGCACAGGGTCAAAGGTGAGGTCACTCTAGGCTTCAGGCACAGCGATTCTTTATTATTATTATTTTTAAAAACAGAGCAGTTGTGTAAGAGTTTTAAGAAAACTTTTTAAAGAAAACATAAAAATTTTTATCTTAATATTTGTAGATCTTTTGAGATTTTGTATATATATATATATATATATATGCATATTTCCCAGTGATGGGTTGCAGATGGAAGGGCATCTGCTGCGTAAAACATATGATGGATAAGTTGGCGATTCATTCCGCTGTGGTGACCCCTGATTAATAAAGGGACTAAGCCGAAAAGAAAATGAATGAATGAATGAATAAATGATCATTCATTACATTATTCATTTTATATGATATATATAAAATGAATTATATATATATATATATATATATATATATATATATATAAAGCAAATATATAATAATAATGATAATATTTAACATTGATAATAACATAATATACACATTTAACATTTAAACACTGAAATGAAGTAAACACTATTAAGCATTAAAAAAAATTCTAAACTCCAAAGCTAATCTATTCTTTTTTTAACTAGAATTTTTCTTTCCACAGCAGTTTTGATTATGTTCACAAATCATGCAAATGACCATCACAAAATAAGTACATTTAGTAAAGTTGTTACAAACCCCAGAGAAAAAAACCAGACAATTTAAAACATCCTCATGTGCATCTTTGCTTTTGTTTGACCTTCATATGTCAGCTTGTGTTCTGTCAAAAACTCTGGACACTCCACTAACTGTTACTCCACACACATAATTGCAATCTGAAAATCCCCGCACTCCTCCCTCTGAAGCCCACCCAATAGTTACACACACTCTGATAAAACCCCAAAAATAATACTCTGTATTTAATAAAAAAAAAATAAAAAAAATTCCTCCCATACAAGAAACGAAATCAACTGGGAAATATTTTGGAAAAATATAGAAAAGTTACAAGATCCTCAGCAGCAAATCTCCTCTCTCTCTCTCTCTCTCTCTCTCTCTCTGTGCGTCGTGATTGTGACGGTTGGGGGAATCAGACACCCTGCACTCTGAAACAAGAGTAGGTCACTGTACACCATGATAAAATTCCCTCCTCCCTTCACCAACTTTCCTCCTCTCTCCTCCCAACCCACACTTTTCCATTCCCTTCTTGCTTTTTTCTCTTGTCCCTCTCTCTCTGAATATCACTTTCTCTCTCTCTCTCTCTCTCTCTCTCTCTCTCTCTCTCTCTCTCTCT
>CAIGQV010003909.1:14551412-14577321 GCA_903798115.1 Danio jaintianensis
CTAGTTCATGCTTTCATGACTTCTAGGCTGGATTACTGTAATGCTCTGTTCGCTGGTTGCCCAGCATCCTCTATTAATAACTTCAGCTAGTACAAAATGCAGCTGCCAGAGTTCTTACCAGGTCTAGAAAATATGATCATATCACCCCAATTTTATCCTCCTTACACTGGCTGCCTCCGTATTGATTATAAAATATTGCTTCTTACCTATAAAGCTTTAAATAATCTAGCTCCTGTTTATCTAACCAACCTTCTGTCTCGCTACAATCCAACCCGCTCTTTAAGATCTCAAAACCCAGGGCTTCTGGTAGTACCTAGAATAGCAAAGTCGAGTAAAGGTGGTCGAGCTTTCTCATTTATGGCTCCTAAACTCTGGAATAGCCTTCCTGATAATGTCAGACGCTCAGACATACTCTCTCAGTTCAAAACTAGATTAAAGACCTATCTTTTTAGCAAAGCATACACTCAATGCATCGCATAATGGTATGATGCATGAATGTGCTCTACGCAGGTGAGCTGGCTCGACATCACCTGTAGGACACACTCCTCAATACACCAGACATTGTGTTAGAAACTCTCATATGCTTTACATGTTTGTTTCTATGTTTGTTTATTTAACTGCTATTTTCATCTATAACACTTTATTTTTGCATCTTGTTTAAATACACTATGAACAGCAGCTACACGATTTATTTTCTTTATTCTCTATTTCCACCTGGGGATACTCATTCTGAGGTCCCTAGAGACTATGTAGCGCCATTGATGCGATCCAAGACCTGTGAAGAGATGATCCCAAGGTATCCATAATCCTGGACCAGGTCCATCCCGAGCTGATGCTGTGGTCGTCATGGAGAAATGGAGTGCATGAGACTGATTCCTGAATGAGCACTGTGATAAACGAGTCCCCTCATTGATCCTGCGGGCAAACCTGACCGCCTGCAGGTGCCCTACTCACACCTGCAGCTTCTCCACGATGGACGTCCAGCTTCTTCAGCCTGCAGCGCCTAGACTGCAGCTCTGAACAGGAAGTTTGGCCAGATGAAAAATGGTCGTGCCTAACAGAGACTAGTTTCTCTCTAGGTTTTTTTGTCCCTTCACTTCGTCAATTGGTGAAGTTTTTTTTCCTCACCAATGGCTTGCTCGGATCGGGACTTGTGGAGCTGTGCTTCGGTGGATTTGCTCTGCGGTGTTTGAACTTTCAGCAGTGAAATTTTGACCACACTGAACTAAACTAAACTGAACTTCAACTCTGAAATCTGGACTTTACTAGAACTATGTTAAGCTGCTTTGACACAATCTACATTGTGAAAAGTGCTATATAAATAAACTTGACTTGACTTGATAACAGCCCCCAGATGAGGATCAGCCTTGCCTCCGCTCAGTCTTTCAGAAATTCAAAGGGTACAAAAAAGACCAATTAAAAAGTACATGCAAGCAGGTTTTTCACTGCAGATTGCTTTCAAATGTTTAATAAGTAGACACTTTTCGTTTTACCTTGAATTAATTTCATGCTTTTTAAAGGCATAGTTTACCTAAAAATGAAATAAAATAAATTGCTGTTACTGCAATTTATTCACCCTCAGGCCATCTAATATGTAGGTGTCTTTCTTTTTCAATAGAATTGTAACCCTTATACTATGTTTGCAGTCAACTTGACCCAATTTGACCCAAACAAAAACAAATATTCTGGGGGAAATTGACAGACATGCTTAGAAATTAATTTTTAAAAACAGTCTAATTACATTTACTGTTCTTATCTGATTTCATTCATTCATTTTCATTTCGGCTGAGCCCCTTTTAATCAGGGGTCGTCACAGCGGAATGAACCGCCAACTTATACAGCATATGTTTTACACAGCGGATGCCCTTCCAGCTACAACCCATCACTGGGAAACACCCATACACTTTCATTTACACACATACACACTACGGACATATACACTACGGACATACACACTACGGACATTTAGCTTACCCAATTCACATATAGCACATGTCTTTGGACTTGTGGGGGAAACTGGAGCACTCGGAGGAAACCCACGCAAACACGGGGAGAACATGCAAACTCCACACAGAAATGCCAACTGACCCAGCTGAGGTTCGAACCAGTGACCTTCTTGCTGTGAGGCGACAGCGCTACCCACTGCGGCACCACGCTGCCCTTCTTATCTGATTAAAATTTCATAATTTAATTTGGTTATTTTTGTTATTTACACTAAATCCAATGCCAGTCAGTTTGACCCATGACATAAAACTCATAACTAAACTTAAAATACAAGTTTTAAAAAATATTTTCCTAAAATGCAGAACAACAGCTGCAAGCATTTTTAGAGTAAAAAAACATTCAGGCAAAAGCAAATTAATACCTGTGACTCCTGATGATACTTTGAGATCTTGTGAATTGAAATAATTGGTCAGTACAAAAAAAACAGCATTATTTATAACATCATATATTTAAAAAACAAATTTCTTTGAGGATTGCCAAACTAGATACTATGCTAGAACATAAAATTTGCTGTCTTGATTTCCAGCAGTTTTACTAAAGAAAGACAACTCTATAGAGAGACGAATGTTGCCTGTGAAGTTTTGGTTTGATTAAATTACTTCATGGAGCACAACAGACCTCTTAATTATGTGATGATTACAGCCTTAATTTGTTAATTAATCATAAGTGACAACAACTGAAAGAATGACAAAGATGAGATCGAAGAGACAAATGAAGCAGTGAGCAAACTCTGTGCTGCAGCAAATAAAGAACGACAGGTGAGCTGAATGTGGAAACCCAAAAACGCAGAACTGTAGCACAGGAATCATGTAGCAGATGGTTGATTATTTAGGCGTCGGTATAATTTCATTGAGTGCCATTAGAAAGACTGAGTGGAGGATTTGTAGATGCAGTAAACATCCATTTTTTTTTAACTTGGGGAGGTGTTTGTTGACAAATGAGCAGAACTTTATGCTTTTATGCTAATGAGCAGAATAGAACAGCCAACATATTAGAAATCCAATACTATTCAGGAAAAAACAGATCATTTACTTCAGCCTAGTCAGATATCAAAAACCCAGAGACAGCATGACGTGGGTGTGGTGTGGAATGATCTGGAAACTCTTTAAAGGCCCTGACAGAAAGAGGAGAGTTTCGATGATCCACTGTTAGGAAATTAAAATTGGTAATAAGTGTATTTCTGATGATGAGGGTGTCTGTCAGGGGAACATTGTAGTACTTTAGTAAATAACTTCAGAGACAGTTTGCTGTAAAAAAAAAAAAAAAAGGTGAGTGGAGAATCTGAGATTCATGTGCATGTGCTGTTGATTAAAGTAATGCAACCCAGTCTTAAATAGAAGGTCGAATTTATTGAATTTCAAAGGGAGAGAAGAGCAAAGAGGCCCTTAATTTTTTTTAGTTGAGTCTCTCTGTGCTTACAGCAGCATGTATGAATGTACTATACTCATTAGAAGTTCTTTGCTATAATGCATCTTCCTGCCTTCCTCATTAATTTCAAACCTATAGTTTTTTTTCTCCTTGAAGTTGGCCATTATGATCAACACTGCAAAATTGGCAGTTTAATCCTTACAATCAGCCAGCTTTACCATTATACTCTTAATCTCTGGTTAAACCCGAGAGATCATGTACTCTCATAAAAAAAAAGCATTTTTTTATCATTGGTGGTGCCAGAGATGAGCAGTATTCTAATTAAATGTATTTAAAATATGTATTTACTTTTGAGTACTTTGTTATTTGTAATTTGCTGAAGCAAACCCAAAAATAATGAGATGTAATTAAATACTTTGAGACTGTATTTTGCATTTAAAATTAAAATGATTAGTCAAATATATTCTCAAAGATCACCAAATGTTCCTATAAGCACACTGTGTGCGATTTACGGCACAATTTGGTTGTCTGAGACAAATTTGGGAAATTCCTGTAATCCGATACGCTAAATCTGTTTTTGATTGTTGGTTTGACATGTTCAGTGACATCTGATTAATGGCCATTGTGATCAGATATTCCCTCTGATGAAATTCTGGCAGTATCAGAAGATTTCAAGCAGTGTGTCGTTTCTTGCAATGAAGATCTCATTTAGAACCAATAGGAGCGCAGAATCATTCATTCATTCATTTTCTTTTCAGCTTAGTCCCTTTATTAATCAGGGGTCGCCACAGCGGAATGAACCACTAACTTATCCAGCATATGTTTTACGCAGTGGATGCCCTTCCAGCTGCAACCCATCTCTGGGAAACACCCATAAACTCTCATTCACAGACATACACGGACAATTTAGCCTACCCAATTCACCTATAGAGTATGTCTTTGGACTGTGGGGGAAACCGGAGCACCTGGAGAAAACCCACACGAACATGGGGAGAACATGCAAACTCCACACAGACATGCCAACTGACCCAGCCGAGGCTCGAACCAGCGACCTTCTTGCTGTGAGGAGATAGTGCTACCCACTGCACCACCGTGACGCCTGGAGCGCAGAATCTGATGATACAATCAGTGCGACAATTTCAAACCACCATGAGCAAATGTCAAAAGTGTCTTTTTTCTTGTTTTACTATTAAGGCATGCTGTGAATGAAATTAATGATGCAGATTGTTTATGTTTGCTGTGAAGTATTATTTCAGAATGCAGGTAAATGAATGCGTAACTGATGGATGACGTCAAACTCCAGATGAGGTTTCTTGCGTGTTCGTGTTTGGCACGTCTTGATTGTCATTCAATCTGACATTATGACAACTGAGATCCTAAAGTGTTACATCATGGGGATCATGTTCGTGCAGTCTGACAAGCTACAGTTGTTTAGGATTATAAAAAATTGTGCAGTGCGGGCCGGGTTTTAGAGAGATGTTAATATACACTGCCCGTTCAAAATAAGTGACCACATGGATTTAACTAAGCAAATAGGTAAGAGCCTCAGTATAGTGGCGAATCGATCACTTAAATGTCTGGTGAAATCAAATAGTTAAAAAACAACAACAGTAGAACACACGGCTATGTTTAAAAGTGAAAGTAAGAGCCTTTCCACACACAATGTAAGGGGAACTTAAGGGATTGCAACTTAAGAAAACCACTTATCAGTAAGGCTAATCAAGAAAAAAGGCTTCAATTTTCTAGGGAGGATAAAGATTGTTCTCTGGAGAAATGGAAGGTCATGTGGTCTGATGAGTCCAGATTTACCCTGTTCCTGTGTGATAGCCACTGGCGCATCAGGGTAAGAAGCGAATCAGATGAAGTGATCCACCCATCATGTCTTCCATACAAGCCTGTGGGGGCAGTGCTGTGATCTGGGGATGTTGCAGTTGATCAGGTTTAGGTTCAGAAATGTTATGTGTAAAATGAGGTCAGCTGACTACCTGAATAATGACCAGGTTATTCAATAAATGGATTCCCCCCCCCTGATGGCCCTGGCATATTTCAAGATGACAAGGATCCATTGGGCTCAAAAATGTAAGGGTGTGAGTGGTTCAGGGAGCATGCGACATCATTTTTTACATGGATTGGCCACAACAAAGTTCAAACTTTAACCCTATTGAGATTCTTTAGGAAATGCCAGATGACTTCACTATCAATACAAGGTATTGGCAAAAAAGGAATGCAACTCTGAACTGGAATAAATCTTATGACATTGCAGTGAAAGGGCAGCTCAGTGGTCAGACGGTTAACACAGTTTCTTCACAGCAAGAAGGTCGCTGGATGTTCGAGTCCTGGCTGGACCAGAGGCCTTTCTGTCTGGAGCTTTCATGTACTTCCCGTGGTCATGTGGGTTTTCTCTGGGTGCTCCGGTTTCTCCCACAGTCCAAAGACAAGTGAATTAAATAAACTAGATTGGCCGTAGTGTGTGAATGTGTGTACACTGAGGGTTGTACTCTCAGTGCTGGGTTGTGGCTGGAAGGACATCCACTGTGTAAAACAATTGCCAGAGAAATTGGCGGTTCATTCTGCTGTGGCAACCCCTGATAAAGCAGGGAATAAGCTGATGGAAAGTGAGTGAGTGATATTGCAGAAGCATATTGAAACCATGCCACGATGAATATGTTGTAATCACAAGCAAAAGGCAGTCCAAGGAAATATGTGTGAATGTGTGACTTTTTTTGGACGAGCAGTGTATATACTAAAATATATTTAATAAAAGTTTTCATTAGTGATTTTTCTCCATTCATTGATTTAAATGACATTTTAGCAAGAGTAGTAAGAGATTTAATGAAGAGATATCATGTAAAATACAGTGTAATAAAATCAAAACAAAAAGAAGGGCATCCACCG
This sequence comes from Danio jaintianensis, assembly GCA_903798115.1. NCBI lineage: Eukaryota > Metazoa > Chordata > Actinopteri > Cypriniformes > Danionidae > Danio > Danio jaintianensis. The sequence continues at coordinate 14,557,680 of CAIGQV010003909.1, forward strand.
GTAAAACATGTAATTGTGGGTTCATTCCTCTGTGGCGACCCTTGATAAAGTAGGGACTAAGCTGGAAGAAAGTGAGTGAGGCTATAGTTGAGATCAGCTGAACCACAGTAAATAATCTTAAAAGCATTCTCATAAAAAATATGTTATAGAATTACAATGCCAACTCCTTTCTGCTTAAAACTCAGTAACCCTGAAAACAAACTTTTGTCTGAGTGGTAACATTGTGGCCATAATAGAGACTCACCATCTCTGCTAGGTTTGAGCAGAAACATGAAATTGCCAACAAAGACTGCAGTGACCAAAACCCCACTGTCCTTCATTTACATAATTCAGGTTGTGTAAAATGTAGCTTTTGACATCATTAAGGATCTTGCGCTTAAGTGAAATTCCCCCTGGCTTTAAGCAGTCGATACAGCTGAAGTTAACTCTGTTATCCCATGGGATTCATTTGACTGGCATGAGCTCAATATGGGGATTATCACAAATCCAGAATAATCACTCAGTGACATGCAATACAGAGAAGTGTTTCTCAACCGGTGGGTCACAACCCAAAAAATGGGTCACAGGTCTGTTCTAATAGGGCTGTGGACAACAGGCAGGAAATGATGACAGGAAATAATAAAACACACTCTTTCAGACTTGGAAAGGGACGAAAAAACTCATTCATTTTTTATTGTTGTTATCAAAGGCTGTGCATGTAACCAACAAGTGCAGTATTCTGAAACAAATGTATCTGTCACACAACCCAACTTTGCATAGTGAAAGAAGATACTATCCAAACTATATTAGAACAGTTTAGTATCTGGTGTGTTGTCATGATGGTCTATGTAAAACAAATAACACTGATATGGAGTACATCTATTCTATTCTATTCTATTCTATTCTATTCTATTCTATTCTATTCTATTCGCATACACTCTAGAAATCAGTAAAAAGGGGCACTATGTAAATTCATATTAAGGAGTTTTCCATTATATATATATATATATATATATATATATATTTTTTTTCAGGTGTTTTATCTGTATTTTGAATTTTACATCACATTGCATTGTGTTTCACTTACATTTTCTGCTGAAGTGAACCTTAATTAATAAATGATCTTAAAAAACAGGTGGTATTTTATTGTTTGAATGATTAACTTGTAAAAAAAAAAAAAAAAACTGCAAAACCCTGTGTTTTAGATATGTTTATATATACATTTTTCTTCAATGTAGTTTGTGATTTCTGGGTGTTTTCTATGTATTTACACTATCAGATTACGTCATGGGACCTTGATCTCTGGCTGACAAATTGTATTGCTGAAAAGTTTAGCAAAGTGAGTTTTATTGACATTTTTAGAAGTTTGGAATAACACATTGTCTTGGTTCATCTTGTAATTTATGATAGAAAATAAAAACAATTATTGAGCTGCAAGTACTTTGTTATTGTATAGACTAATTTCAATATAATTAAAGCATTTCAAACTATTAAAAAAGTCTAATTATGTATGAGCAACTGTTACTTAATAGACTTTTTTTTTCTTTTCTTTTTTTTTTACAGCATATAGGGTTAATGGAAATGTCTAAAATTACAAGTGATTTATGTTTTTTTTCCCTCACAATGTTGTACTTTTCAAAATATATGGCATTTATTTGGCGTAATCATTTCAAAGCATCTTTTAAAAAAAATAATAACATCCACTAATCAGTCAATAAACAAAAATAAATGTACATATTCAGTATTGTGTTACATTTGAGGCTTACATTTACACATTCAGTCATTAGGTCCTTGCAGAGAACTTAGTATCAAACAAATTAACTTTAATTTTAGCCCCAGAGAGCATTTACATGTACTGTCAATAGGAATATATCATAACAATAAGTAATTTATTATTTTATTATAATTTATAATGTGTTTTAGTAAAATATACTGATGTATGTAAATACGGATGTGTATAAAGATTAATAATTTACATTTAAATCAACCATTTACTCTTTCAAATCTATCAGTTTCTAAGTTTTGTCAAATAAGGTTTTGGTGACGAAGGGGTTAATGACTCAGTCTTTACGACAAGCCGCAAACTGACTCGTAGAAAATGGCGACCCGGTGTAGCTGTTAAACGTGAGAGTTGGTTTTGGTTAAACTGGACACTTAATTACAAGCAAGGACTGTCGTTTTCGAATAGCGTACTTACATTAACCGGCGACTAACGTCAATCAGCAGAGGCGACTTTTTTGCAGAAGAAGAGAGAAGATGTTTACTTCAGTAAGGAGGTGACATTGGGGGGCACAGAGACTGCTGGATATGACTCCAAATAAGTGAAAGACTGTGTCAAATCTTTTTGTGAACTTATCTGAACATATGAATGAACATTCAGGCATTTAAATAAGTGGTATTTCAGTTGTATTTGTTTTAAAATGGCTTGGAGGTCACGGTTGTCTTACTTTGGGCTGAAGCATCTGAGTATTTTCTCGAACCCGTCTCCCTCCAGCTGGACTAAAGTAGTGTCCGATGCGGAGAAGATTGTAGGATATCCGACTTCATTCATGAGTTTACGCTGTTTGCTCAGTGACGAGCTCAGTAATGTGGCTATGCACGTCAGGAAGCTGGTGGGAACGAAACACCCTCTGCTTAACACCGCCAGGTAAAGTTTTATGGGCTTAATTTATGATTGAGGTAAAGTTGGTTTATATATTCGCTCATTCGGACATTCTCTTTAATAATATAACTTCAGAAAAGTATTATTTGCAAATTATAAACAGGGAAATCATATTAGCAACCAATGACTATCAAAGTAAGCTACAACATTGTTCAGTCAATTAAATAGTGCTAATATTGGTTGGAAGTCATACTTAAATGCGATTTCAGACCAAATATTCAAATTAGCGTGGTAAACAATATAGGGACTGTTAAAATGTGCAAAAGTAAAACCAACTTTACCCCAATTTATCTATGTCCGTAATTTCAAAGTTGGCAAAGTTGCTGAAGGCAGGTCGATTTGTTGCAAAAATGAAGCCTTTACGTAAAGAACGACGCAATTGGCTGGTTACCTCAGCGGAGAATTATTTGAAATATAAGCATTTATATATATATGCATATTTGTAAAAGTAATATAAACAACATTATGATCAGATTTTAATTTTTTTTTTTTAAATAAAATATCAAATGATTGAATGTGTTTGAACTTAAATTGCATGTTTCTTAGCTGTTACTGTAAAACTACACGCTCTGAATTATAGTAGTTCTATGCATTTTATTGAAAGTTAAATATAACGCACTCTCAGAAAAGTGAGTTATGAAATGACAGCCATAAAACATGGCGTGCAGTATTGTGCTAATTTGAATGTTTCTGAATTTACTATTAACGTCTGTATAACAGATAAGGTCCTGACAGAAAATAACCTGTACCTTTAGTTTATTTTTCCTTAGAGTATACCTATAATTGATGAACAGGTACAAGCAAATAACAGGATGCATTAAAATTATCTATTTTATCACTTAATGCACATATGATGTGTGTACTATAGGCACCTCTCTTCAACTAGTTCTTCAGTGGTTTCCTCCTTTTTGTGTAAGTTACTTAAACGTTATTTAAAGCTGTTTAAAAAAAAAAAAGGTGTTGTTGCATATTGATGTAAATTATCTTAAAAGGTTGCTAGTGTAATTTGAAAAGCTGCTAGGTTGGCAACACTGGTTTTATATTGGATTTGAATGAATTTTCCAAACTGTTTTGTAAGCTGAAAATGAGGGAATGAATGGTGCTGATTGTGTCTTGAAGTTTGCCCAAAAATGAAAATTTACTCACTATTTACTCAGCATCAAGTGGTTATAAACCTTTGAGTTTCTTAGTGCTGAACACCAAAGAAGATATTTAGAAGAAAGCTGAAAAACTGTAACCACAGACCTTCGTAGATATATGATTAAACAAATACTATGGAAGTCAATGGTTACGTTTTTTTTTCTTTTTCTAATCGTTATCATTTTCAGTCTTGCCACCACAGAAATAAATTACATTTATAACATATTAAAACAGAAATTCATTATTTTAAATCTTGGAAATATAGGCTAGCTCATCCAGAAATTATATATTTTCTTGTCATTATTTCATTTCATATCATTTCTTGTCAGACTTTATTTCCTTCGTGAAACATAAAAAATATATATTTTTTGAAGAATGTTAGTAACCAAACAGTTTAGCTGCGAGTTACTTTTATTTTATGGGAATTAATAAATAAGTAAATACTGTAAATAAAACACTGAATTTTCTCATAACGTCTTTTGTACTACACAGAAGATCCTACATGAACGACTGGTTGGGCAACTTGTAATTGAAGTACACATAATGCATGTGTACATCAATCTGAACTGTTGAAATGAATAGCATTTTAGTGAATGAAATGTAATAATTTTAGTGTGGTTTGCGCATAATCAGAAAATGCAAGAACCTGAAATGGGACACATGAAATGCATGATTAGCATTTTTCGGCAAGTTTTTAAAGCCATGCTGGTGTCAGTGGCCAGGTAAACAAATCACTGATGTGTTCTGTTCAAACGATTCAGTTCGCAGAAATAAATCAGACGTCATATAACTAACATGCATGCATTCTTTCAGCCGCCATGAAGCCAATTTATGAATCCTTTATATAAGAAAAAAGCTTCATGAATATTGATTAGGTCACGCTGACGTTGCATTGTAACCTTCTCGGAATGGTCCCAATTAATCTTAATGAACCAAGCCTTCACCATAGTAACATTGCTTAACTGACTTTCCAACCAGTGCCAATTTACTACCATCTGCACTTCAGCCAATTAGTTGTGAGTAGAATGAAACCTGATTAATATTTATGAGCCAAGCCTCCGATTCAGCAGGAATTCCTCTGCTTGGATGTTGGCACAATAATCCAGCGCTCATGAAAACCATGTTTTTGTGAAAAAGCCTGTGACATGCATCCAAGTGTTTGGGAATCAAAAAAACTGAAGTATCACCTGAATATAGAGGTTAAAGATGCAGGTCATTATTATCGTGAGTGGTTCTTGGCTCTCAAAGGGCAAATTAAAAGACCACATAGAGGCTTCATAAGTGTTTGCGCCCTGCTAATCATCTGAGTAATTTGTAGTGCTGACCTGTTCAGTTCGTTCATTGAAAAGAAAAGCAAAGCAAGCTTAGTCATTTCTATAATAGGATGGTTGATGGTCTCAGCTATTGTTTGAGAGGGTGTTTTGAATGGTGAAAGAATGAAATGATATATCAAACCATGTGCACCATACAGACTAGTCCTTTTAAGGCATGTTCATTGAGCTTTGATGGCTTAATAAATGAAGCTTTTGTCCTGTGTAGGTCTACGGGTGAATGTAACCTAATGGTTTTGCATCCTAAGTGCAGGTGTCACTGGTTCAGTTCCGGTTTGGGGGGGGGGGGGGCGATTTAGAAATGGGACAGTTATTGAAATAACTTGAGCAAGGCACTTAACCTCTTGGTTACTCCAAGGAGATTGACCCTGGAAGCAGTGTACTTAAATGACACTAGTAGCCCAAAATTTGAGCTGGCTCCCCCTAGTGGCTGCCATTTGCATTTCCAATGATTATGTGCAACTTATGTGCAACAGCCATCGCTCTCTGTGATATTGTCAGGTTCATTTTGACTTTATATATATATATATATATATATTTAACACTAATTGTAGGTACAGTATGTTGCTATACACAGTATCAGTTGAAACTGTTTATTAATTTATGGGTGTGACATCTGCATACTAACTTCTAAAAAATCCTATTAATAACACCTGAAAAAAATAATCTGTGCAGTTTGTACGGGATCAAACTGAAGAACTAGTTAATAAAATTTAACAACTTTCTTATGTTTGCGCAGGAATCACAGGGAACAAGGCATGTCTTCACTCACTTTGGGGGAAAAAGCAGCAATTAAAACAAATTCATGATAAAGTTAAACCCAAACATTTAAAGGGGACCTATTATGTAAAAATCCCTGTTATAAGGGGTTTAAGCACACTTGTTTAGCAACAGTCTGTGAATCTAACCATCTTCCACTGGTAGAAAATTTTATAATCATTTTTTTTATAATCACACTTCATAAAAACAGTCTGCTGAAATACTTTGATTGGCATTCTCCCTTTGTACATGAACACAGAACAGAACAGAACAGTCTTGTTTTTGAATCTGCCACTATGCTGACACAATGGCATTTGTAGCGCCGCCGTCTTTTGAAAAGAGGACTAGGAGCACAATCTCATTTGAATTTAAAGAAACAGTCACCAAAATGGCACAATTTGGATCAAAGCCTAAAAGGGGCAGTTGCTAAAAGTGGTAAAACATTATTTGTGGGTTATTTTGACTTGAAATGTCACATACACACTCCGGGGACATCCAAGGCTTATTTTAGATCTTGTAAAAAGGGGCATAATATAAAAAAAAAAAAGAAATATCACATAATGCACCTGGCTACTTTTTTTAAACCCCATAAACTTCCTTATGTCCTAAAATGCTTATTATAAGTGGACATGGCAACACTTTAAGGGAACATGCTGCAACGCATCTTTTCAAACACAGACAAAAAACACCTCTTTTAAAGATGGTTTGATTAAAATTGTTGTCCATAATGAATTCTGCACACGCACAAAATTATTCTTTATGGAATCCACTCCTGTATTTAAATGTGATTTGTTGTTACAAAAAATGTCCTTTTGTGGAGGCAATTTTCAGAAGGACAACCATTTTATCAATCTGAAATCTTATGGAAGTAATTACAACAGTTTTGGTCACCATTGACTTCTATTGTATGAACAAAAAGCACTAAAACATTTTTCAATATATATTTTTCCACAGCTTGTCATACAACTTTGTACCAGTGTGAGTTTTCATTATTTTCATTTTTTTGGCTGAACTATCCCTTGAACTTTTTTCTCTACCTGCTGTCCAACCGAATGACACACAGAAAGTTTTAAGAGGAAATAAAGACTGAGTGTTTGTGTGTGCGGTTGGTTTTAGAGGGAGAGAGAGAGTTCGGGAACCCAATCCGGCCCATCCAGACGACAGTGCTGGAAACAGTAGCCCAAGGGTGTAATAACCTATACACCTAAATCTGATATGACAATCCATTTGGGAGGGGACCCTGTCTTCTCCCCTCAGCGTCAGTGGAGATTCAGCCGTCTCCTAAGACGCGCCAAAGATATTTATATGCACAATTGCAGGGCTGGCTAGTCGGGCAGTGCCAGCTCACGTTCCGCTTTGCCTTTCTGTTCATTCTTAAAAAAACACAGACCTCAGCGAAGTTCAGAGCAGTTTGCGGTTGCGGCAGAAGCTCGCAGAGATGTCCGTGACACGTCAGGGGAAGACCTTCACAGGATTTTTTTTTTCCACACACAAACACAGCCTCTGTGACAGTAGTTTTCAATGAGGTCCTCTTTGGCAGGGGTTTCCAATCTTTTAAGTGCCACAGACCACCATATGATCATCCTCACGTGCACCCCATCCTAAAATCTAGAAGCCATTTTTTGTATAACCGCCTAATTAAACTGTAAAAAAATATATATTCATTGAATGTATGTAGAATATTTAAAGATACAACATTTTTACAATCTCAAAATTTGAAATTTAATTTAAATCATATTTAAACCAGCTGTATGACTTTTATTTGCTAAACAAACGATATTTTGAAGAATGTTGTAACTAAATGGTTGCCAAATACCTCCAGAAAAAGCACTGCTGAAAATGCAGGAACTGATGTGCTCTAAAGTATTGCACTGTAATATTGATTTATTTATTAATTATATCTTTTTTTTATTTGTAAAAAAATGTATATGGTTTCTCAATTATTAAGTTATAAAAAGCCTGCTTTATGATTCTTCTTGGTGCCACCCAAAACATGTATTAAAGCAGCGATCCAACTGCAAAACGCATAATATTCCAGGCGAACAGAGTGCAATGATGTAATGTCACATTTTCCCAATGACTTCATTCGCTTTGGCATTTTGATTGATATTTACAGCAGTTTCTTTCTTAGCTGTGAGGGGCTGTTCACACAGGATGCACCAATGTAGTAAAAACAGCTTTATGCAAATTAGTGTAATTTAATAAAAAAAGTCACTGTTACTTCAACACACTATTGTGAATATAAACCTTCAGTATGGTTCGCTGTAAAATAATGCATGCTTACACACAATTCATTCATTGATTAAGTTTACATAACAAATTTAAGTGGACTGAACATAAAAAAATGATTATTTTAAATTAATCATGATTTTTAAAAAATCATTTTAAATTAATAGTTTGGTTGAACAAGAAGCAAAAATATATATAAATATGTATACATACCTATATACCCTTATAAAAAAAGCTCATCCCATTCCCATAATCATCTGTTTGGTTTATTAGCTGTTTCCATCCACCTATATTATGCTCATTTTCGAATATCGCATGAAAAATGCTTAATGGAAAAGCCAAGATGCGCATATGTTTTTTTATGAGCTTTTTCAAAATGTATTCGCACAAGTGTGTAGGATAAACTTTTTATCCGATAAGAAAAGATGACCATAAACTACGATGGAAACACATTTACAGAATAAATTCCTGCATGTGCATCAAAAAAGTCATGTGATTTTGTTTTAACAGATCATGTGATGACAAAAAAAGGACATGATTAGACAGCATTAATGGACAAACCAGCGGACTGACCACATTCTAAAACATCTGAAAGGTTGTTTTGGTCGATTCTAAGATCTTTTGGGCAAAATTTGTCATGAAAGTGACTTTAGTGTCTGTGTTTCCAAAAAGTGGTCTGGCACCTCCAAAAGTCACCACGCATTCGTTGCGTTTCGTCTTTGTCTTCCGAGACACAAGTCATTTATTATAAAAGAAAAAAAGGCCCACGGCGACTCATCATAACAGCAAATTGCATTTTTGTTTTTTGATTTTTGGTGCCAGTTTATCAGGAAGTGACGATTGGGTGGAAACGGTGCTTTATTCGCAAATGTTTTATGCAATATTCTAGGTTTGTGCATAAGTTTTTTTTTTTTTCATCTTTGGATGGAAACATAGCTAGTGTTTCATAACTAACACTGTTCTAAAATGAGTTTTACCTTGACATACTGTAGCATGATGCAGTTTTACCATAGAGTCCAGAAACTCCATCCAACGCATATTTTCAGCGGCTAAGTGTGTGAGCAGCCCTTTAAAATGTTTCACACATACTAAGTGTACTTCACACTCCTTGTTCATGAGGGTCATAAACACTTTGCAGCTGGTCTGTAATGTTCCATCACTCTTTCATTCCCTCTTTCCAATCATTTCTTATCACCACTCGTCTTGTTTTAATGACTCTCTGCTCCTCCCTTTTGCAGTGGAGTGAGTTTGTGATTTAATGATGTGTGTGTGTTTGTGTGCATGTTTTGAGATGCAGGTTCTGTCGGATTGACTGATGGTGTGTATGTGTTTTGGGTCGTGGATGTGAGCAGATTATTTCAGACCTTTGTGTTGGTATAAATGTTAGCTGATCAGGGCTGGTGGAAAGGAGGATGTTAAACTCTACGATCTTTAGGCAATTAAGATGTGTGTATTCGAATTGTTTAATGAGTGCATTTATGTGACAACACAAGATTGAGAGCTGTCAAAAATCAGCTCATTGCTTATAACAAAACTACTTTATTTAATAATTTGGTTGGTTGGCGTAGACATCAGAGTAAATGGATGTTCACACTGAATGAGCCGTTTTTTTTAAACTAAAATATATTAAAGTAAAACATATTCAATAAAAAAATTGCTAAAATGAGAAATGTTGGCATGCTAAATAATATATAATAATGATAAAATCAGTAAGACCAAATGATCAAAAATAAGTAAGCATGCAAAAATTGTAAATCAAAATTTGAAATGTTGCAATAACAAACATGTGAAATAAAATAACTTTGATTACTGAAATGACTAAAGCTCAGTGGAATTATAAAAAAATATTAATGACAAAAGCACATGAAATTACTGAAATGAAATAGTGAGTATTATTACTTTAAAAATTTTAAATGAAAATTAGAAATGTTAAGATTAAAAATATCTGAAAGAAAATAATTGACTAAAATAAAATGACTAAAACTGACATAAAAATAAATGAAAGCTAAGTGAATTGTTAGAAAGAACTAATAATTTAAAAACGAATTCAAAATATCAGTAAAAATAATACAATACCACCAGAACACTGAAATCCGAGTAATGGGCTCTCGGTGCAAGAGCTGCGACTGGCAGTTCCTTCAAAAGGTACACATTGTTCCAGAAGGACAATATTGGTACCTGAAAGGTATACTAGTATCTAAAAAGTGCAAATGTGTACCTCTTGAAATTTTCAGGTACTACTGTGTACCATTTGAAGTACCAATATGGCAGCTTTGGTACAAATGAGTACCTCATGAAAAGACACAGTCCCAGTGACGGCTCTCGCACCTTTATTTCAAAGAGAGTGTTGAGTTACTCTTAAACTGTTCATGACCTTTGCATGATAAAAGAACCCAGCTTAAGGTGTTTACACAATCTACACAGTAGTGTGTTATTAACCATAATCTATGTAAGATGATATATGTAACCACATTCATTGATTCCCCTGCTATCAGACACTTTTTCTGCATTTCAATTTTCTCTCACATATATTCCTCGTTTGTACCTTAAACATCTCCAGTCTCTCCTTTATTCCTTCATTCTGTCATGAAATCTCCACCCCTCTCTCTCTCTCTCTCTCTCTCTCTCTCTCTCTCTCTCTCTCTCTCTCTCTCTCTCTCTCTCTCTCTCTGTGTTTGGTAGTGGGCGTTTCTGGGTGTCTTCTTATCTCGATTACGAGTTGTGATTCATGACAAGTGACTCTGCCTGGAGACGGGATTACAGTCTCTGTCGTCACAGGAACCGCATTGTGTCTCATTGCCTGGCAACCAGAGATGACTGTACGATTACGATTGTTATACATCCTTATGACCTGCACACTACATCTTATATACAGCAGGTAGTTTGGCTAATTTTTGCAATAAATGCTCAGTTATTAGAACTCAGATGAACCGATGAACTGAATCACTCTGATGACTCGTTTACTCACTGAACAGCAGGTTGTTTTTGCATTCTGCTCGCTGGCTTTCATAGATTTTTAATGTAACCACGCAGTAGATCAGCATGTTTAAAAAATGCCTGTCAAGTTAAAACTTGATATATAAAAAATTGCATCTCTAGACATTCAGTAGGTACACATTTATATACATGCCACTCAAGTAAAAGGGCAACTTAAGAAAAATAAATTTTTTTTCCCTGTACTGTAAATACAAATGCAGTGCTTAAGTAAAACAATTAGATGCTCTAGATCTCTTGAGTTAAAGTTCTAGATGTTTCATTCCTCTGCTGTGTCTTGCATTCTTAAATGCAAAATTATGATCTGTAAGAACAGCCTTTTACATAGATTTAAAAATCTATGTATCAGATTACTGATTAAAATCAGTATTACAAAGGTTAGTTTCAATATCAGTGTTTATATGACATTTTGTTGTGAAATGTAAATGTGTCCTATGTTTGTTAATAAAAAAATTCAAATTAAATTTAAACATAGTTAGTTTGATATATACAACATAAGCTCATTAAAAATACGTACATCGGCCTACATTTTTGTGAAACCTCAAAAACATACCTCAACATAACTCTCTCACGTGCGAGTCGCACAGTAAAAACCAAATATGCCCCGAAGAAACCAGGAAATAATGTAGGATGAATAAGATATAACTGCTTTCATATATGGTGTTGTATGTGATGCAGAGAGCTTGGATTTCAACTCGGTGAAGCACAATTTCACATAAGACATAAAAGCAATGCAAAATCAAGGTAAAAATACATGGCCACGTTTGCTTTTAATAACACTATTAATAAGGTTTTGGTTTAGGCATGTTTCGCTGGTTCACTTCAAGTGCCACCTTCTCATGGACATCTACAAAAAAAACGCAAATCTGATATGTATACACAAACATACCTGAAGTAATGTATTTCAGATTCACAAAAATGTATAAAGCGCCCTCTAGTGGATTTATCATCTAAAACGTGTAATAAAACGTACCAGGAGCAACGTATTTTTTATGTTTTGCAAAAATGTTAAGGCTAAGGCACGTATTTCTAATCAGCCTGGGTTGCTCTGTTGTTTTCAGACAACTTTCCTTTAAAAACTCTGATATATCTTTTTTTGAATATTTCTTTTTAGCAGAGGAATTTGTTCAGTATTAATATGCATCTCTAAAATGATCAAAATGCAAAAAATCTGTCTCAGAGTAAAGAAGCCTTTGGCCATTTATGCTTTTGTGTTCTTAGGAGGCAATTAAAAGAAAGTTATTTGTATTTTATGTACATTTTAAATGGATAATAGAGCCGAGTAAAGGGTCGGTGGGGTTGGACGCCTTTCCACAGAAGCAACCGGCAGCCATCATACAGATGCAAATTAATCATGATGTTGAAAGGCAGAGCAACTCATAACAGTGATGACCTCTGCCTTCGAGACCCCCTCGTGGAGCTGTGATTAACAAGCCCGAGAGTGGCTTTGTGTGTCTGTTTCCTCCTCCGTAACGGCACTGAAAGATGGAGAGATGGGAGGTGAAAAGAGGGCGAGACTGTATTGGAACGACATGCTGGCTCGTTAGTTTGACACCGTGCATTTCATTTAAACACAATTAGGATATGGCGAGGACAGACAGTCATGCACTTGCATAGAAGAGATGGGGGTTTTTTCATAACACTTCCAGATGACAGTATTAGTCATATTTTTGCTTTACACTAAAAAATTATGTTTGCTGTTTGTTCAGATTGCTTATTTAAAATGAGCTGAAACAACACAATCTTTTTTTCGAGGGTTTTTTGGGGGGGAAACTTAATTGTTTTATGTTAAATCCACTTAAGTTTGTAAAAACTAATAAGTTAACTTAATTCCTTCATATTGTCCCAACACAAGTTGTGTGGAACACAGCATTTTTTGCAGTGTACTCTCAAAAAAGACTTTTGCTGCTTGTTCAAACTACTTATTTAAAATGAGTTGAAACAACACAATTTTTTGAGTTTTTTAAAAAAAAACAAAATTGTTTCATGTTCCATCCACTTAAATTTGTAAAAACTATTAAAGTCCCAAGGAACCGGAAGCTGCGATCGTTATTCTTTTCGTAATGTAACGCAGTTCCTAGAGAAACGGAATTTTAAATGAGCAAACAGTGGGCCTGGCTTGTTTTTTTCTACCGCGGGCTGAATGAACGTTGTAAAGTAGACATTTCATTCAGAAAGATGGGGAAAGGGGTTTTAGAAGAGTTATTACAACCTAAAAAACTCCTCCTGCTCACCATTTCTGTTTGTTGTCAAAACTGACAGTTGGAGCAGCATTAGCCACACCCATTACCTCAAAATCACGTTATCTGATAAATTAACTGAAAACAAACAGGAAGTGCATTTTCAGATTTCAATTAAAGATTAGAAGGGAAAACAATTTTTGTTTTCTTAATGACATGCTCAGATGAATCATTCACCACAAAACTGGCAATGTGAGCTAACAAAGTCATATAGTTAGTTTTGATTTCTTGGGGACTTTAAGTTAACTTATTACAGTGTAGGAGCTGTTCAAACAGGGCACATACTGTGTTGTGTTTCTGTGGTTTTTCTATGTAAACATGTTATTGATGGCACATTTGGGTAGTTTCATATTGTAAAAAAGGGGTGCAAGTTAAAGGAAATTTATCTTTTTTCTTTTTTTCTTTTTTCTTCATTTCTTAAACCATTTTTTTTTTCATTCCACTACCCTGTAGCTGATATATTTAAAGGAATAGTTCACCCCAAATTTAAATTTCTTTCTTCTGTTGAACACAAAGGAGGCTATACTGAAGATTGTTAGAAAGCGGCAGCCATTGACATTCATAATATTATTTTGTTCCTACAATTGATGTCAATGGCTCCTTTTTTTCTAGCATTCTTCGAGACATCTTGTTTTGTGTTCAAGAGAAGAAATTTTTGCAGGTTTGTGCAAAAGTCATAATTATATTGTAAGTGTTGTAAGTTGCTACAGATTTGTTTTTAGTGTGGCAGTATTTATGGCATCTTATTAATCATTTCATATGATTTTTTTTAGGGCACTACTGTGTTGTTGCTAAGGTGTTCTGGATGGTTGCTTAGTAGCCCCTATAAAGTTTCTGTGGCTGCAGTCAGATAACAGCATAATACGCTGAGAGTAATCCACACTGAAATTGTTTGTAAATTTCTTCTTTTTATTATTTTTTTAAATTACAAGCAGACATGAATGTTTTTGAAGTTGACTAAAATTGTATTTTTATTTTAAAATGTAAATTTTTTTTACAGCATACATTTTTCAATCCAGTTTAAGGTTTTCAAAGATTGTTTTCACACTTTTTCAGTTTTAATTGATATCTGAAGTGATTTTCATGGCCAAATTCTAGTGGTTGAAATTGATTGAAATTAAAATTGAAAATAAATGTAAAAAAATTAACTTTGGAAAATCAAAAGTATACAGTTGTCAGTCCAGTTTGTCAGTGACATTTTATATGGTATCTGAAATGATTTTCATGGCCAGATTATGATGGGATTTGATCATATTTTTTAAGTTTTGTGTTGTTATATTTAACCATCTTTATTTACAATTTAATCTATACATTTTAAAGTGCATTTAGGTTTACTCTGAGTTAAGACATGCATGATATTTTATATGATTTCTAAACATTCTTTTACTTAATTATTTACATTTCATCTACATTGAAAGTTTCCTTTCATCGCTATGGTTTGTGGTGATTCACAGCTCCGATGAGAATAGAAATGGGGATGAACTTTATTGCCTCTTTCACACAGACACAGTATTCAAGCTGTTCCTGGCTGCTGTTGTAGAACAGGATATTTTGAGAGTCACACCTGCTAGTAAATACGGTTATTAATTCCAAACACTGTATGAATATACTCTTGTCCCTAGATACGACTTGGGGTCCCTTCTTGAATGTAATATAAGTCTATTTATTTTGAATTCTATTTTGAAGTTAGTTGGTCTGATGTTTAGACGGATCCTCATGCAACCCTATCCATTTTCACTGGAGATTTGTTGAATACTTACACCATTGTAGATATTTGATGAGTGACACACGGACTAGTTTGATTCATATAACAACTTTTACATAAAAATGGTAATTGTAGCTGTTCCTTTATGCCTCGAGTATCAGGAATGAGCAGAACATTCTGTTTTAAAGCAGATCCTGGAGAAATCTGACAAAGTGTTGCTGCTTTTGACCAATATAGCTCTTTGATTAGCTGATGAATCATATTTCTGCTCTTCATAGCACTCTTTTTCTACACTCTAAAGGGTCTGATGGAGACAGAGTGCTGAAATGTTCACACACAAAGTGCTGATCAACAGTTAGCCTGACTCATTAACGCCTTATCAGGAGAAGGACCGTATATGGTAACTTTATTGGCATTGATTACTTGATAGATATGTATTATTGTTATTTATTTTTTAAAGTTCTTAAATAGAGCTCTGCGGCAGGGTGGCTCGGTGGTTAGCACTCTCGCCTCACAGCAAGAAGGTCTCTGGTTCGAATCCCGGATGGGTCAGTTGACATTTCTGTGTGGAGTTTTCATGTTCTCATGTTGGCGTGGGTTTCCTCCGGGTGCTCCGGTTTCACCCACAGTCCAAAGACATGCGGTATAGGTGAATTGAATAAACTAAATTGGCCGTAGTGTATGTGTGTGAATGTCAGAGTGTATAGGTGTTTCCCAGTACTGGGTTGCTGCTGAAAAGGCATCCGCTGTGTAAAACATATGCTGGATAAGTAGCCAGTTCATTCTGCTGTGGCGACCCCTGATGAATAAAGGGACTAAGCCGAAGGAAAATGAATGAATGAATGAATAAATGCATCTCACATATTCAAATGAAAATATGCAGGTGATACTATTGCCTTATACAACAAAAATGAAATACTACAGGATGTAGCTGTTTTTATTTGAAATGTTTCTTTGAACCTTTGGAAAAAATACCATGGTAACGCCACATGGGATTTGGACATGCAATATTGTAGCACCATGGTATTTTTCTAACTTAAAGTTCCAGTAGTAATAAAATAACATTTAAATTGTGCAGAATCTTCTGTTCTAATGTTTGAAGTGGGTTTTAAAGGATGCAGTAAACTGATCATTGATCAATATGTGAGATATAATACGATTCACAAATGTTGTTCTAATTTGAGCTTTCTGTTCATCAAATAAACCTGTAAAATATATCACAGCTTCCACAACAATATTAAACAGCACTTCTGTGTTAAAAATAACAATATGTTTTTTTATGGCCACCAGATTATATTGTTAGGATGATTCAGGATCATGTGACACTGAAAACACTGAAAATGTAGTGCTCCGGTTTCCCCCACAAGTCCAAAGACATGCGGTACAGGTGAATTGGGTAGGCTAAATTGTCCGAAGTGTATGTGTGTGAATAAGTGTGTATGGATGTTTCCCAGTGATGAGTTGCAGCTGGAAGGGCATCCGCTCATAAGTTGGCGGTTCATTCTGCTGTGGCGACCCCAGATTAATAAAGGGACTAAGCCGAAAAGAAAATGAATGAATGAATGAAATTCAAAAACCAATAGAAATGCTATACGTCACAAACATTGAATTCAAATAGCAGGTTTGTTGGTTTTCTGATGAGAGTGAGTCTGTTGGTTTCATTGGGTTTCTTTATGAGATTTATCAATTTTAAAAAAGTATGTTATGTGATAAAGTGTTGTTTTTTTTTAATAGAGGATTTGTGTACGACAGCCGGAATAATCTCCAGATGCGAGGTCTTGTGGTGCTGCTAATGTCAAAAGCTGCCGGTCCGAGTAGCAGTGACCCGATCCATGACAGTATGGTCAGCGGCATCTACCCCAGGTAAAGAGACCTTTCTTACTCATTTACTCCCCTTTCTCAGGGTCACTGGGGCTTTAACAGCTTCTAGCTTTGACCATTAGTGAGAAATGATTGCTCACACATACACACACGCTCCGAGAAAGAGAGAGAAAAACCAGACTGAAAGATGTTTCAAATACAAAAGAGTATGAAGAAGAGAACGGCTGCTTGTGTCATTGAATGCTAGTTTACATATTGGTAGATTTAGTAATGATTTAGTAAGATTATTTTTAACCATTTAAAGCCTACAGTGTCATTTTTAATGTGTGAACTATCAATATTAGAGATGCACCGAAATGAAAATTCTTGGCTGAAACCGAAAACCGGAAAAGAGGAAACTAGGCCAAAAACCGAAACACAGAAAACAATTATGCCAATTATTAGTATCATTGCATTTATGGCTTTGACTGTGTACTAACTTTACTAAAAGCAAGGCAATTGCATAAATTAATATTAAAGTTTTAATGAATAAATCAAGTACAAATTATGAAAATATTTATTTAGCAAATTGCAACAATGGGCTATCACTTCTGGGGATGGGGACTTATTACAGTTAAAAAGTAGCAATTTTATTTTACCCAATAAATGCATCGATAATATCCACTGATTTTTATATAGTCAATCAAATGAACTTTTAAGAACAATTAAAAAATGCAACAATTATTTGTTTTGGGCCGAACTACAAAACCAAATTAAAAGATTTACAAAAAAAAAAAAATAAAAATTAGTATCAGTTTTGCTTAAGTTGCACACTAGTTTGATCATGTATAAATATCATTATAACTATATTGTATAAATATTATTATACCTTGCTGATAAACCCACTGAACAGAATCTACTACATGCCAAAATGTGTCTGATTGATCATTTTTAATACAAAAAATGACCTTTAGCAATGTTTACTGTTAAAGCTTTTTTTGAGGTTATCTAGTATTATATCTACATGATGTGATTTTTCCATAAGTTTTTGTAGAAATATCATGTTGAAATGTGTGCATCATAAATGAGCAGGATTTTGAGGAATGCTTATTTGTCATCATTATATTACATATCATTTTATTTTTGGCCTTCCCCAGTTAAAACTAAAGAGCTTTGATCATAAAATTAAGCATTTAAGTATCATCTTACTAAGACATATTAACGGCAAGAAGATACTCAATGACAACTGATATTTCTATGCATTTTATGTAAGTCGACTGCTATACTGTTACAAAAATCTACTTCTTTTACAAGCAACGGACAATCGATTTACATTACAAGCTACCTGAATTTCATCAGACTTTTGGATATATTAAAAACATCATCTGATCCCCGTTTACTCTGATCCCTCAAAACGACTGAAATTCCTAGATTATGAGTGGGGTTTTTTTGTAGTCTGCACAAAGAAAACCATTTTCAAATGATTTTGTATTAAGGCCCCCAAAATGCTGTTATCTTGTAAATGAATGACCAAAGCTTTTAAGACGTTACCCTTTTTTTACACTGTACAAAGCGATTAGTTGACTTTACTTAACCCTTGTGTGCTGTTGGGGATGTTTTCATCCACTCTGGGGTGATTTTGAGTCTTAATTTGGCCACAACTTTCTCTGTGTTTCAGCAAATGGAATGATTTTTGGTGCGTGACAAATCTTATTTTCACACATATTTTGGGCAAATTTACTCTGGGCAAATTTACAACAAAACACTCTGGGCAAATTTAATAAAAGGGTAGTAAATTTCAAGCATACACAAGGGTTAAAAAAAGTGAGTAAACCTTTTTGCCTTAAAATTGAGTAAATTATTTATGTGTACTATTAGAAAAATCAAGTTAAGTCAAATCAACAGTTCCAAGTTACTACAGGTTTAGTCACTTTTTTAAATAAAGTCAACGTGTCGCTATTTAAAGTATTTTAGTTTAGTTTACTCACAAGTAACGAATCGCTTTTTACAGTGAGTTGAAAACATCTTATTAACGTACAGTGCCATCAGTCTTTCTGCTTTAGAATTTCATCTTTAGTTCACTGTTTCTTGCATTTTCTTTGTAGATTCATTGTGAAATTCACTAACAATTTCTTAGTAAGAATAGTTTTTACTTCATTTTTTGTGTGTGTGAAGTATGATACAAAACATAAAACGCATATGCAGACATTTTGAGATGTTGTTTTCAAATATTTTATCTAAACGACTCATTTTATGCTCACGTTAAACACCTTTTTGCTTTCAGCAGATGCATTTTAAAAGAACAGACTTTCTATGAAGTCTCTCGAGGTCGTGAAAAGTCATAGTAATTACATAAGAATTTGGAAAAGAGTTAAATGTTGTTAAAGCAACCAAAAAAAAAAATCCTTTTGTACCTCCTCTGCTGCTCTGTGGAGAAGTCTTTGCAGAGAAACAAATCTAATACACTCGTGGGGTATTATGTTACAGCAGACACTGTTTGTTAAAGTTGTCTTCAACTCTTTAAATAAAGTTTGCCTGCTGAAATCCACACCCTGATGAAGGATATTCAAGCTGCTATGCATGGGTTGTGGTTTTCAACTCTGCGGCTCATTTTTTAATATAGACATTTTAATATCTTTACCTTGTTATTTCAGTTTTTCAGTAGTTTTAGATATCGTTTTAGGAGTATAGCATGTCACCCCGCAGGACATGTCAACTTCCTGAAAGTATTTCATATCAGCGTATAAGCACTCGCTTGTGTGTGTGTGTGTGTGTGTGTGTGTGTGTGTGTGTGTGTGTGTGT
>CAIGQV010003909.1:14594044-14606043 GCA_903798115.1 Danio jaintianensis
CACACACACACACACACACACACACACACACACACACACACACACACGCTTTCATTTGTGGTGTGTGAAGCCGCACATCTGGCTGCGCTATAGGGGCTCTGTCTTCTCCAGGCTCTGGTTAGAGGAGTCAGGTTCCTCGCTGTTTCCTCAAAGATCTGGTTACTCAGAGGACAGAGAGAAGGAAAGAGCGAGAAAAACAAAGTTTGAGAGAGAAAGTTTGGGGGTAACATAATATTAAATATGAGCGTCTGGGATGGAAGGCCTCGGCTGTTGGAGTTCCCCGGAGGTTCTGCCTGTGGTCTCGTGATTCAACGGGCAGGTCTTTGGGGAAAAGAGGAGAACGAGTGACGGAGGGTGAAACTGAGGTGGAGAATGTTGCCTTGGGCAACGGATGGATGAAAGGGATGGGAAAGAAAGCGTGTGATTAGAGGAAAGATGGAGCTGTCAGTGAGATGCTCCAGCTGAGTTTTATGGGGAGGATGTAACAGAGTAGCGACCCCTTCAGGAGAACAGTGGATAGTGCAGGATACAAAGTGCTAATAATTTACTACAAAGAAAAAGAAAAAAGACGACATTATTCAGCTAGCCTTGTGTATCTTTGAACCTGTATGAGTTACGTTTCATCCATGGGATGCAAAGGGATTTGTGAATTTAAAAGTACTAGTAGTAGTTTTTAATTAATGTGAATGTGGAGTTCTCCTTTCAAAGATGAAAAATGGCATTGTAGTAGTTTAACGTCTTCATTTGTGTAACTAAAATTTAGGTTGTTCACTTAACGTTCTGCTTATTTGACTTAAATTGAAAGTACATAAAACAATGTTGAATTTCAACTAAACTTAATGTAATGTTTTATGCATCTCTTTGTTGTACTGTATGCACATACACATCTTTCTCATTCACATTCTTTCTCTTTGTTGAATGTTAATTTTACCAGTCTAAATCATTGATTTGTGTACTGAATTAAAAATATTTGAAATAAAAGATAGGTATATTTAGTTAGGTGCATGCTTTCCCAAACTATTTGTCTTTGTATTTGTTTAAAATAAATATATGTAACTTTATCAACCATATATTCCTTTTAATATTTAATGTTTTATTTTTTTTCCACAAAATAAAATGTCAGGGGCACAGTGGGTAGCACAATCGCCTCACAGCAAGAAGGTCGCTGGTTCGAGCCTCGGCTGGGTCAGTTGGCATTTCTGTGTGGAGTTTGCATGTTCTCCCCATGATCGTGTGGGTTTCCCCCACAGTCCAAAGACATGCGCTATAGGTGAATTGGGTAAGCTAAATTGTCCGTAGTGTATGGATGTTTCCCAGTGATGGGTTGCAGCTGGAAGGGTATCCGCTGCGTAAAACATATGCTGGATAAGTTGGCGGTTCATTCTGCTGTGGCGACCCCAGATTAATTAAGGGACTAAGCCGAAAAGAAAATGAATGAATGAATAATGTCAGAATATGGGTAAAACAATGTGCTATGGTCATTCAGCATAGCAGATATATTTATATAAAACAACATGCCTACTCTGACCTAATATATAGACCATTTTGAGGGATGTAAACAAAAACCATGATCCCAACGTATTTCCTGTTTTACATTTTTAATTTCTATAGCTTCCGAGAATCCAAAAAGAGTCACATATTGATAAATAATGTTATGATAGCTGTTTTAGCATTAAGTTATGATTGCCTCTTGTTACAGTTCTGAAATGGTTTGATAACAAGCAGGAAATGTTCATGGGCCAATGACATGACCACATCGAAATGGTCTATAGAAGTCATATTATATCATCCTAGCTTCCCTGCCCATTCTCTACAACACTGCCACTATCCTTCAAACTATGTTTTACTCATTTATCAGCAAGAAGTTTTTTAGGGGTTTTCACCTATGTTATTGATAGGGCAGTGTATAAAGATAAAGGATAAACTGCAATAATTTGTATTGCTATTTGAGCTCCAAATGTTTTTATGTAGAATATTTTAATATGTCATCAAATCATTCTTGTTCCAAATTCTTATGAAGACATTTGATCTTACTCTTAATAACAGAACAGTTCTTTTACAGAACACAATATTAATGTATTGTGTGTGTGTTTTCAAAGATCAAGGTTTCACAAGAATTTCTTTATTCATTCTTTTATGATTTTTAAGACTAGGGATATAACCTATGATGTGTATTTTGCATGTATATTGTATGGTTCCAGAGAGCAGACACTCAACACTGTAATATCAGATGATTTTCTGTAGGTGTTGAGTATTTCTGGGCTGTG
The DNA here is from genome assembly GCA_903798115.1 of Danio jaintianensis. Classification (NCBI taxonomy): domain Eukaryota; kingdom Metazoa; phylum Chordata; class Actinopteri; order Cypriniformes; family Danionidae; genus Danio; species Danio jaintianensis. Next base: position 14,596,312 of record CAIGQV010003909.1, read on the forward strand.
AGCACAGTTTTAAAACTAATACTGAATCAATAAGCGTGTGCAGATGTCAGAGCCCTCATTAGGCTCTGTATCCTCTGGACGTTGCACTGTTTTGACTGGCCATCTGTTTAATAACTGAAGTGCCGGTTATTCTATCTGTCCCTCAGATGCTCTTCAGACTGAGTGGACAGGAAAAAAGTCTTCCCATATTCCCAAACAGCTCCTAATGTTCTAATAAATGCTCATTTCTGAACAGATGGGTTTTATCCGTTATCGACACTCTTATTCAGAAAGTCTTTCTTTATGTGGAAAATATTTTGCTGCATTAAGTGTCGTAATGTTATGTTTGTTGTAGGTGGTGGAGCTGATCTCCAGTGCTATCGGAGATGTGGTGCAAGGAATCTATCACGAGAGCTCCAGTTCTGCAGAGGTACGGTATATGCACTACCACAAATGACCACTAGAGGCACAAACAATAGATGGCCACTGGAGTTAGTGATTTGGGTTTGAGTCGCATTAAACTTCAGTTGACCTCAGACTCGATTTGAAATTACTTCAGACTTGACAAAGCTCATCAAAACCTGCTGCACTTACCGCATATGACCACCAGAGATGGCATAAACCAGGGATGGGCACTTAAGTTAGTGGCTCTAGTCTAAAAGGAGTCTAAACAACTACTCTGTAAAAACAAAACAAAAAAAATGTGTCTGCCTTAACTTTTCTAGTCATGGCAATTTATATCAATCAAACTGACTAAAAAGATTAAGTTAAACTTTGCATAAAAATGTAGTTGAAACCTGATTAACTTATTGAAATAAGTTTAAGTAACATAAAAATGTGTAGTCATGATTTTTTTTAACTTTAACTAAATCTAGCATGATGTTTTGTGTGTGTGTGTGTGTGCAGGTTTATAGGGATAGTTACCCAAAACTGAAAATTCTGTCATTTACTCACCCTACACTTGTTCCAAATGTTCTTTCTTCTGTTGAATACAAAGAAAGATATACTGAAGTTGGTGTACCATGGATGTCAATGGCTGCTTTTTCCCAAAATACTTCAGAATATCTTGTTTTGTCTAGAAGAAAGAAATTCGAAAATTTTAGAACCACCTGAATGTGAGTAAATAAGGAAACTAAACTTTTCAGGTGAATTATCCCTTAACTTAAAAAAAACAAAAACAATCTTTGATATACTATGGATATCTAAATGCAAAACCATGTCTGAAAAATTTATTCTCCGTAACTAGGGATACATTGTTTACATATCTATAAATCATAGCTACATCAATTGTATTTCAGATTAAATAATTACATAAAAAATACATGTATTTTTGTGTCTTTAATTGAGCTATGATATAATCCTATAAGTATCCCTGGTTTATTTCTGGAACATATACTTTGTCTGTATAATGTGCCATTGTAAATAGGACTTTTAGGTGTAAGAATTAATGTATAACAATAAGGTATGAAAAGAATTCAGATTTTTTTTTGATTTGTCCACATTTGACAACAAATAATTTAAATTCGATAATAGCTGAGCAAACTGTCATTTCTACAACCCAAATTGAATTTTTGTGTTTTTTAGATAGATGATAGACTGAAATCTCAGTAAGGCCATGTATATATATTTTTAATGAATACTTTTATTTAGAGAATACACATTAAACAGATCTTGACAGATCCACAGTGAGTGGAAATATTTCCACAGCCTCTATTTATGGTTTTAATAAACATGTACTATATAAGATAAAATTAAACTTTTCTCCTCGTAAATAATTTATAATGGCGTACAGGAGGAATGTTTTTAGTGTTTAATGTTTCATATTCAAAGCTTTCAAAACAGAGCTAACGACTGGACAAGCAAACAGAGGTAAACACGGACTGACTTAAAACATCTGCGAACCGCTCACAGTAAATAATGAATGACAAAGTTTTCTGTGTGAGGCGAGGAGGAGGAAAAGTGATGGAAAAGGCCTCGTTTATGTGAGAGAAATGCAACAAGGGAGGGAGAGAGAGATTCAAGTTTCTTTTACCCTTTTTAGAAGAGACGTTTCCGAGCAGACGTTTGCATCACCTTCCCTCCTCCGGTTACACCACCCCCTCCATCATACCACCATTTTCTGTTTACTCTCTCTCTCTCTCTTTTTTTCTGAAGTTAGATCCTTAAAGTTGCCTGAAACATTCTGCTTGTTTGGAAATTGAACTCAAGAAATTTCCATATGGTTGTGGTTTTGAGGGCTTTGTTTTTTAAAATATAGTGCTCCACGTATCATCTTATTCATTCATTTTCCTTCAGCTTAGTCCTTTATTTATCAGGGGTCGCCACAGTGGAATGAACTGCCAACTATTCCGGCAAATGTTTTACCCAGCAGATGCCCTTCTAGCCACAACCCAGTACTGGGAAGTCATCATCTCGATAAATAATACTTTTAAAAAGTAATTTTTTGTTTAATTTTTTAATATGTTGAAAAACAGTAACCATTGACTTCCGTAGTCTGAAAAGTAAGTACTGGGGAATATCAATGGTTACCAGTTTCCAACATTCTTCAGTATATATTTTTTTGTGTTCTATTCTCTTTTGTGAATGAAAAATGTGTTCATCATTTCAGACTCTTTGAGCAATGAGCTGATGTGAAACGCAAAACAAAAGTGCTTTTACCTATTGAATGAGACATAATAGGGGAATGCGATTTTTTTTTTTTTTGTTGTTAATTTCTTAAGGCTGGTTTATACTTCTGCGTTGAGTGATCGCCGTGACCCACGGTGCATGTCTTGCGCGTAGTCGTACATTTATACTTCTGTGTGCTGTTTGTGTTGCTCTGCAATAACACTTCCGAAACGCTAGCAGTAGGTTTTTATGTTCCTCTTCTTCGTGGGTGTTTTATTTTAAATTTTTATGCTCACCACAGCTATATTTATTTCTGCCACTTTTTAACTTAAAGGATTAGTTCCCCCCCAACAAAAACAATGTTATTAATTACTCATTCGAATCCTCTGAGACCTTCGTTCATCTACAGAACACAAATGAATATTTTAAGATTTTAGATGAAATTTGAGCGCTCCCTCGTCCTCCATAGACTGCAAGGGTCCAGAGATGTTAAAAGTCCAGAAAAGAAACCAAAAAACATTGTCATTGTCAAAATATTGATCTTGGAGCTTTGTATGATTACAGTTGAACCACTGTCACATGGAATGCTTTGAAAATGTTTTTGGTTCTGGACTTTGAATGTTTCATGGCCTTTTCTGTAAATTGAAAATTCTCTAAAATGCTCCCTGATTTCATCTAAAATATCTTCATTTGTGTTCTGATGATGAACGAAGGTCTCGGGGGATTGGAACAACATGAAGATAAGTAATTAATAACAGAATTTTCATTTGTGTGTGAACTCATCATTTAATGCAACATTGCTGACTAAATGTTTATTTTCTTTCGTGTGTGTGTGTGTATAAAATTGTGCTTTTTTGATTGAGTTTCTCTGTTTTCTGCAGGAGGACAGTCTAACAGTTGCTTCCTGGGAAGACCAGACATTCCTGTCCCATGGTGCTTTGCTTGCCAAGAGTTGTCAAGCAGCTATGAAGCTGGCCAGGCACGGTACAGAGGCTCAGAATTTGGCTTTTCAGTACGGAAAACACCTCGCTTTGGGACACAAGGTGAGCACAAGCTGTTTCCCTCTACTTGCTGTCTGTCGGAGCTACATTTCTCTTTGTGTAGAAACTCATACTGCACTCACAGTGTTTCATGATCTTCATGGATATACTGTATGTGTGTTGTGCAGCTAAACTCCGAGTTACAGCCGTTTGTGAAGAGCGGGTCAGAAGAGACTGTGTTTAGTTTGGACTCGGCTCCTGTAGTCTTTCACAGACAAATTATAGGACCTGAGAGATGGCAGCAGCAGCTAAAACAGGTACCAGAAAACCACATCAGAATGGTAGAATCTAACATGCTAATAGGCTTGTCACATATTTCACCATGAAAAAAAGTTGTATGACTTTTAAAAAACATTGGCTTAAAGTAATAGACTATACATCTTACACTACTGTTCAAAACACAATAATAGCATAACCAAAACATTTCAAATAAATGCAGATCTTTTTATCCCAAAAATGAAAAAACAAAGTATCTCCATTTCCACACAAATTGAGCTGCATAACTGTTTTAAACATTATGAACATCTGAAATATTTATTTTTGAAAATCTGCAAATTTGAAAGATTTCTGAAGTATCATGTGTAACGGCAGCTGAAAACTCAGCTTTTCCATCACAAGAATAGTTGTGTTTCCTGTTTCCAGTTTGAAAGTCTATTGTTAAAGAAAACAGTTATTTTAAATTTCAATAATAAAGTTGACAAATATTTACAAAAAGTTATTTTTTAAATAATAATAAAATATAACTTTTTTACTGTATTTTTGATCAAATAATTGCAGCCCTGAGAGTTGTCTTACCAAAATATTAAATACACAAAATTTAAATTGTGTATACTACAAAGACACTTACTAAGTATGTATACATACAGTCAAACCCGAAATCATTCATACATTTTTTTTTTGGACCAGAATTGACATAGGCAATTATTCTCCCAAAAGATAATAAGATGATGTACAAGAGGCATCATTGTGGAAAAAAAAATATTTCTCAGCTTTTATTTACATTTGAACAAAAACTAAGTCTTAAGTCAGAATTTGCCAAGGGTATGAACAATTTCGGGCTTGACTGTATTGCAGTTTTAATGTATTTAATAACATTATGTGAGCTACGTGTTGTCTAAACGCAGCTAGCAGACAGTTTTACTGGAGTATAATTGATATCTGAGCAGACAGTTTTACCATTAATTGAAGTGATTCGATGAGATTTTAGCCCCTAGACTGGTGACAAAACACCATTACAGTTCAGATTTCATCGTGTCAGCATGATGTTCCCAGGATTCATATTTTTCTCTCTTCGTTTCAGGCCCAGAATATGTCTAGACAGATTGATTACACCAAGGTGAGCGACTCCTATTTTATTTATTTATTTGTATTAAGGGAGAGAGAAAACAGAACAACGGCCTCATTTCAGTTTCATCTTATTCACAGAACTTGTTTTTGTGTAAAAGTCAGTAAATCAATTGATTATTTTCACTCCAATGAATAAGTGAGATTGTCTATCGAATCTATGAGAAATCCATCCTTTTGGTCAGACCACTAATCAATGAATCCAGCCACAATTCTTCTGACGAAACATTCATACAGTTATGATGCAGATTGATTTTCCAGGAGTCACTCATGAAATCATTCCCATGCTACCAGGTTGTGTGTGAATGTTTACAAACAAACAAAAAGGGAAGTTCATTCATATCCAGTTGATACAAATGAACCAAACTTTAACTCTTCATGCTTACTAAAATGTGTGTGTATACATATATACAATATCAGAGCCTGGACTACAAAACCATGTTGTGCCAAGTGTCGGTTTACTTTGTTAGAATATGACAGATTTGGCAACTATTCGAATATCTGGAATCTGAGGTTTGCAAAAAATTTACAATACTGAGAAAATCGCCATTAAAGTTGTCTAAATGAAGTGCATAGCAATGTGCATTACTAATAAAAAAATAACTTGATGGAACACGATCTTTACTTAATATCCTAATGATTTTTGGCAAAATCATTAGAAAAATAATAAAAATAATTAGAATAAGAAAAATAATTTTGTCCCATATAATGTTGTCAAAAATATACATGTGCAACATAAGTTTTGTGTTCCAGGGTCTCATATATCACCTATTATTGAGACAATGGCTAAATAAACAGTAATAATTAATACATAAAATATCGATACGGTAATGCATCAAATCTCAGGGTTTCCTTTGGTTTTAATGTGTATGCTAGTATGGAAAGCAATCAAGGCCAAAAGTCTTTAAACAAACCTCATGAAATTTGATCATGTAAAATCTGACTGTCAATATATCAACAAGCATACAGCCAAGATATAAAAATCTTTAAATTAAGCATACATATTGCAATCTTGGAGTTTGTGTGGAGTTTGCATGTTCTCTACCAGTTTCAGACTGTTGAATGATATTTTTCCTAGCATTGATTGTTGAATTATGCATTCACAATATATGCATAATGCATAATGTATAAACCGTTATAGGGGGGATCAAATGTATATTTATATGATACATTTTTAATTATTAATATTTAATATATAGATCAGAGATCAGAGAAAGCTATTTCTTACTATTAAAGGGCTGACCCCCCATACATCTTGTTTTGATGTCCTTCAGGGGGGATCAAGCGTTAATTAGGTGGGTCAATCTCCCCCCCAAACCCCCCTGTAATTCGCACCCTGGTTGCGGCTGGAAGGGCATCCGCTGCGTAAAACATGCTGGATAAGTTGGCGGTTCATTCCGCTGTGGTGACCCCAGATTAATAAAGGAACTAAGGCGAAAAGAAAATGAATGAATGAATGAATGAATTTTAATCTTGTCAAGATATATAATTTGAGCATGCCAGGTAATAAAATTGGTGTAAAGGGGGAAAAATACTAGAGTATATATTTTTTTTACATTAGTTAACATAAATATTAGTCGTGTATGAATATGTGTGTGAATGTGAGAGTGTATGGTGTTTCCCAGTAATGGGTTGTGGCTGGAAGGGACAGGGAAGGTAAAACATATGATGGAATAGTTGGCGATTCATTCCGCTGTGGCAACCCCTGATAAATAAGGGACTAAGGAAAATGAATGAATGAATGAATATTTACAAAGCATTTATTTATGTTAGTTAAAGTGAATTTCAGCATTAACAAGCACATCTTTGATTTTAATGTATTGGTAAATATTATTTAATGGAAATGAGCTAACAATAGCAAACAGCTGTATTATTATAACAAAATGAATAAGTGTTACAAATCTACTCCTAGTCGCATCTAATTTTACCTAATGGACCTTATTGTAAAGTGCTACCATTTGCATAATTATTACTGAGTTTCTCATTATAATCAAACATCTAAATCTGACTGGTAAAAGTTGAAGAACCGGTCATTGAAAAGTACACATTGATTGAGAAGTGCTGTGAATATTGGCAGTTGCGATCCTCCCTGAGTTTGCTCTCTGTAACTGATAGCAGGTTGAGAAATTTGATTTCCAAAGTCAGGAGAAGAAGAAAGACAAAAAGAAAGACGGGCGACAGATAGAGGCGAGGAGAGGAGAGGGGGCAGGAAGAGGAGGAGGGCAGAAGCGGCTCGGGTCGCCGTAGAAACAGGATATTAGAGGATAGAGTGACGGGTTTATTTGTAGAGGAGACAGAGAGACGGTTTGACAGCAACATCACACAACATTCTCCTTCAACTGGGCACAGACAGACACCTCACACACACATATCTCTGTTATCAGCACATAAATGTGACATTAATATCTCCAGTATTCGCCTTCTGTTTTTGTGTGTGTGTGTGTGTGTGTGTGTGTGTGTGTGTGTGTGTGTGTGTAAAAGTTTCTCTGTTTGTCAAACTGAAGTTTTTTAGTTGTGTTTTTTAGTACATCAATGTCAAGTGACACTGTAGCCATACAAAAAAACTGTTAGAAATTTGACAACTAGTTTCCTACATCTATGTCTCTCCCCTCGTTTTGGGTTTCTTTTGTTCACATTAGCGAAAGCAGGTCTCTCCTGCTGTTTTTAACTCTGCGCCCCCAAGGGCTTCTTAGCACAACACATCCCAGAATTCATTTGGCAAAATGGCCTCCAGCGAAACATGTTTGTAAAGAACAGAGGAGAGCTACAAGGCCATTTGCGTGAGGGAAAGGGTAGAATATTTTGGGCCTTATTTAGTAATTATTTATAGGTTTCTAAAAATAGTTGGTTTTGTCAATTTTGGTATATTATCTGTATTGATAATACATTGTTAGTATTATACACTATGTATAATGTAGGGTTTTGGAAAGAAATTATAATTTTTATTCAAGGACACGTTCAAGGATTGCAGAATTGATTAATATAAAGTCCATTGTTAATATATAGATTACTATAGAAAATTAGAAAATTGTTTTTAAATAAATGGACTTATTTGTTTCAACTGTATTTGTGTTAAACTAATTATAGCCTTGTTTTTAAACATTCAAATCTTTAAAATATCTTACAGAATGTCAGAACAGTTTTATTTTGAATAATATATCTGTCATCATTATGCAGTAGGGTTTATTACATTAATAAAGGTTTTGAAAGTATTGCTCATTGTTGGATCTTATTAGCTAATGGATCCAGATTAGCTAGTGATTACAAATTGAACTTCAATTCTAAACTGTTACTTGCATTTGTTTTGCATGAAATCTTGTTAATTTGTAGAAATTGGCACATTTTGAATATACTCGCCTCTGAATTCAGTTAATAGACTATTGCATTTCCTGATTGAGTTTTATCAGTTTGATTGAGTGATATTAAGATTTCTCCTCATTCTTGCGTGTTCTGCAGCTCCGGAGCCTGATAAAGATGGAAAGAGGCGTCAGCCAGGCACTTGACCTGTGCAGTTACCACGGCAACAAGGCCTTAGAGGCCATGAAGTGCTTCCCACCCTCAGAGGCTCGGTCTGCGCTGGAAAACATGGCCTGTGCCCTCAACAAGTTCTGAAGACGCTTCCATTCTGGATGTATATATGAACACAGATCAGCGTTGAGCCTGTCTGAGATGTGATAATGTTTTTTGGTACTGTTTTAAGAGGACTTACTTTATATTTGTGGTTTCTACTTGCTCCACAGATGATGATTATGATTTTCATGTGGAACGGACTTGCACAAAGTCGAGTTTACTGGACTCATACACACTCTATGCATTTGGTCACCAAATCAGCTTTATCTTTTTAAATAAAATGAGATTTCTTTTTGGAAAAAAAATCAATATGTGTTGTATTGCTTTATTCTACAATTTCCATGATTCCCTGCATATCATGTCAGTATTTCTATACAGGACTTTAAAATGACAAACAGATATTAATATGGCTGTTGGCTTTATCGTCTATCAAAATATTGTAATTGAGCTGCCATTGTCCCTCACTTTACTAAACATGTCTTGAGAGTCAGAAAGCATTCACTGTGTTATGAAGCATATTAGAATGCAGATATGAAATCATATTAATTATCATGAGTTCAACAAATGAGTAAATATTGAGTAAGTTACATTTAAAGGTTTCTATAGAGTGCATTGATTCAATATGTTAACTTATTCTCTGATATCTAAATAGAAGGTATGTGGTGTAGGCAAGTTAACAATTTCTCCAGAAACTTTTTTGTTTTATATGCTCATTTATAACCACAGGAATTACCCCTAGAATGAAAAGCTTCATTTTGACCATATTTGGAAAGGACCTGAATATTAATGAGCTCTCCTCTGCTCACACACAGCGTGATGTACTCTGAAATACACACATGCAAAATAAGCATGCTTCATTTGTCAAAACATATTTTAACAAACTGCGCAGATGCCTTGTTAACAATCTTTTCGACAGAAGTGGTGGAGAGGTTTATGAGTGAGTGAGCTATCTTGCCAGACAACTAGCTAGAATTTATGCTAGAAAACTAGTTTGCTCCTGAGTTGTGTTTTGCATGAAATATAGGGTACATTACGATTATACTCAAGAAAAAGGGACCAACAGAGATGTTATTTTGAGTTGTCTTTCATGAGTATTTGAAAACACAGGCAGTAAATAATATCAACCTCCACACAAACAGATGATTTTGCCACCCATTCACTCAAGAAAAATCAAGAGCTGAGTGATATGACA
>CAIGQV010003909.1:14606053-14621823 GCA_903798115.1 Danio jaintianensis
TGCCACCCATTCACTCAAGAAAAATCAAGAGCTGAGTGATATGACAAAATGCATAAACATGCATTAAACACTTATACTCAGCAGTTTACAAGTGTTTGTTGCCTCACTACAAACATACATTGCAAATTTCACAATAAATGTTAAACTAACAAAATATACATTTTACACTGAATAAAATATAATCTGTATATCCTGCATTCATCCTTGGCTAACTGAGAATCTGTCCATGAGAAAAGGAAACAATGCTGTTTGAGGCTCACGGTATCTAATTTCCATCTACTGAACTCTTATTATTCAGCTATGCCTATCCAGATTTTCCTTCTATGACACCTTTAAGACATACTATTGTCTTTTTTTTTTCATTAAACTAATAAATATAGTACCAAACACAGCTGGAGCATTTGTGAGCAACACTGCAGTGCTTCATTCATTAATAAATCTGTTGAACAAATCATTTGAGTCTATGATACATTCATAAAGATGGTCATTTTCTTCATTTCTAAATGAATCAGCTGTTGTAAATTAATCTGACCAGGGACATTTTGCCACCCACTGGCATTTAGTAGCATAAAACATACCTAAGGCCTATTCACACTAAGGACAAATACAATACACCACAAAAATAACACTAACGACACAAAACAACATCACATCATTTGTTTTTTCCAGTTGATGACCGATCAAAACATTGACAGCCAATCAGCATCCATCCTGCTTTAATAAGCTCAAGCATTTAAAGTGTCAGGCAACTTAAAAGCCGCACACACTTATAACAAACATCATTATCAAGCATTGTTGTGGATATTATATATAGTTATTGTTCTTTGTGCAAACAGGCTATTTTAAAAACGTTTCACTATTATAAGTGGAGGCATTAACCAGAACGTTTGTCTGTAAACCAATGACAGTGTGTGAGTGTTTGTGTGTGTGTGTGTGTGTTGTGGGTGCTCGGGGTGCACCAGCAGCAGTGTTGGCAGTAATAATTAATGAGGTGAGTGTGTGACCTGAGTGAATGGGCAGGAAATGCTGCAGTATTGATCAGTTTAGCGAGAGTGCTGGCGCCAGCTTGGGCAGCCTGCGGTTTCACGGGTGACCACAGGGGGGACGACTAGGGTGTGAAGTGGGGCGTAGGGGAGTAACAGACAGCCTGTGGACCACACACACACTTAAACTGCCTGAAGGACAGAGAAGGAAGGGGAGAACATGTATGTAGGAACATTAGTAGCTTAAAGTTCCTTCCATGTCTCTTTCTGGCCTCAGATATGTTGGCAGGATTTTACACTAAGTTTGTTTGTAGGAGCGGGACAGCCCTCTGGTCATACATGAAAAATTCATTTTGGCCTCAAGCAAACCTGAGAAAAGCCCATCGTGCAAAACCTACGAGGACGGAAAGAAAAAACAAGCTGCTCTACCTGACACAACACCACTCTTTAACACACACATTCCTGTGTCCTAGGTTTGTTCAGACTTTATTACAGTTTCTGTCGTCACAAATCCATATATAAAACTAGAAAGTCATTAAAAGTATTTTGAGCAATGAATTGTAGAATTGAACATTTTTGACCTTTATATCTCATTTGGATTGTGTAAATCACATTTAAAACAGTCATGTGGAAGTTTTCATTATTAAGTCAGTCACAGCAAACACTTTACAGACTGCAAAAAATCAACATACTATTGAATTTTCTGCCAATTTCCATTATTTGATCCTTTGGTTGATGGGAGGGAATAGAATAGGATAGTATAGGTTTGAACCTGTTTTTGTGACCTGGTCAGAAAAAAAAATAAGATCAAAAGAAAAGAAGTGACCTGATCTGGAAAAGTGGTTTTAAAAATAATTTATTATTTAAGATGTATAACTGATGCATCAAACGCAGCTTGTCATTGCATAAAGATGATGCAATCATCTCAGAATATATAGTCAAATATACTGGTAAAAAGCTTTGTGGGAACAGATAAACATTACACAGACTTTCAAAAACTAAATACACAAAAAACAGCCCCTTTTTATACATAATTATATTGCTAATTATTTATTCCCATTTATTATACAAAACAGTATAAAAATCAGACAACACTGCTCTTTATAAAAAGTTCACATCCTCATAGAACTTTTTAACCATTTTGCCAACTGACTGCTGCTGATTAATTTGGGCATTGATAGTTTTGCAATAGAATTTCCTTAAAAGCTTGGAGTAGAAAGTCAAATGCTGTCATCTTGAAATTACAGCAATTAGGATGTGATTTTGAATGTAGAAATAGACATACTATAAAGGCATCAAAAGAGTTTTTTGTTTTTAGATTTAGAAAGGTTTACAATAATTTATATAGGTTATAGCATCCAGGGTACACAGAAGCACAAGTACTATTTTTACACACTTGTCCACCCTCTCCATTGTTACCAAACTGTGTCAGCTCACTTGTGAGTTTACGTCCGCATATATGTCATTTTGCAAAGGTAAGCTTGCCTTCAATACTGCTGTAAATGCACTCAGGAACATTAGCTGAGGCTGTAAAGGTAGTATTGTTTGTTTTGTTGCATAGACCAATCGTTTCACTACATAAGACCTCAATGTATCATCAGGAGCCACAGGTTAATTTTGTTTTGTCTGTATAGATTTCTTTTACTCTCAAAGTGACAAAAACTGTTGACTTGCATTTTATGAATTATGGACAGCAAAAAAATCTTCTTTAATGTTCTACTGAAGAAAAACAATCTTGGATGGCCTAAAGGTGAGTAATGGCAGAAAGAAATATAGCTACTACCATACATTACACATACATTTCAATAAAGAAAGAATCCAAATTTCTTTACTTATGGCTATAACTAGCTTTTGTGTGAGTTATCATCAGTCACAACTGTTTAGTTTGAAAATATGTACTACTATCCTGTAGTTGGCATTTTGGACATTTAAAAACAGATATATGTGTGTTATGGGGGTCAGACGGCGGCTTATCGAAAGTCAGACATACACACAGACTTGCAGTGTGAATTTATGGCCGACAGTATCATCATCCTCGTAACTTGATACTGTCTGTTTTTGCGCATGGAAATGATTTGTGGCAATCCGAGCCCTTGATGACATGGTGGCTGGATTCACACAGGTGAAGCGAGAGAGACAGAGAGAGAGAGAGCGTATGAAACCAGCTCCACTTCAGCAAAGCTCAAAGCTATTACAACACTCATTTATTCCCAGCAGACAGGCGACGCTTCACCTCCTTTATGTGTTTGAACCACTTTGAGTTATTTTGGGACTGGAGATAGTTGGTTGGAGATTAGTCACCTACTGTAGATTTGGTCGCAGGTGAATTGATACAACATTATTCAATGAGACAACATTTTAGGGCTTTGTATAATACTGTTATTTGGAAGAGCTCTTGTTTTGCATGCAGGTAGTTTGTCACATGTGCTTTAGACTTTACCTTCAGTCTGCTGTAGGTTGATGGATGTCCTGGATTCTAGTCTCTTTTCGGTTACAGATGTGTGAAACTCATCACCAGCACCACCCTCACACCATAATGTTTTCCCTTTCTGGTACATTCCATCAGTCCAGGTGCAATGACAAACCTGAATAAAGCAATACGAAACCTGGTGAATTTAGTACAGCTACGGGGTCATGGCGATTTATAAAATTGTTACTACACAAAACATATTAAAAGCAAAGTATGTTACTTTCTCAAATTTAAACCATTAAATACCATGCTTCTGCTAGAAAAAAACAGACCCCGACAGTAAAAAACATAGACTGGTAAAAACACAATTTCCTCACACGCATATAGGCCTACTTCCACAGCAGAAAACTCTTGAAGTAACACTTCACTAACACAAAAATGGGCATGTTTTTTGACTAACATTTGTATAACCCGTTTTACTATTGTTTATTAGTGGTTAGTGTAGTAAACACATAGCTAATTTGTGGCTACCGTGGTTTAACGCGTTTTGTCTGTAGTAAGAAGTGGTCACTGGTCACGTGAGTACGTTTGTGCAGTGTGAACGCGCCCCGCTCCACCAATCGAAATCAAGGAATGGTCCAAGCGTTGTATTTTTTTTTTTTTAACTATGAAAACAATAACAAGTTGATGCTGTTTTTCGTATTAAATAAAAAGAAAATGGCAGCTTGTGATAAATTATAAAAATATATAGTCACTTTGTAGGTAGATAATGCAGATATATATTGTCCAGTTAATTGGCAGACATTTGAGATTAACACCTTTTAAAAGATGATATATTCCATGTTTTTAAATAAAGGCATTTGAAACATTTTTCCAACTTGATTTGATTTTCATCAAATCTATTCAAAATGTCAAAACTCCCAATTCTGCCAGCTGACAGAGCAAGTTAACCTATCCCATAGATCCCTATCCTTTCCCTGAGCAAAACAAAATGATGATCGTATTAGAGCTGGAGGACAGAATGAATAAAACGCATTATGTATAAAGAACTGTTTGAAATGTGGCTTTATTGCAGAAGGCTACCCTTTATTTTGGCGATAAAGCACTAACATATCCTCACTCGATTTGACGGATGTGATTCTTTCTCTCTTGAGATAGAAAAAAATAAGATGAGCGTCTGCTGAAATGAGTCTTTAACGAGCAGCGCGAGGCTCCCCGTTCAGTGCGCGCGCGTCCCACAGAACAGAAGCGCGAGCATCATCGCATGAGCGCGTGATGGATCAAACAGCCTACATTACCTGAATAATGACCGACCGGCGCCTCAACACACCCACATCTCAAAGAGCCACTGCTCCGTGACTTAATGCAGACATCGCTAATGCAGACATTACTAAATGCGCGTTACGGGACATTGGCCACATCGGGCGCAGCTGATGGTGTCTGAGAACGGTTTCAGATGGGCGTTTGCGTGCGAGTACGAATGAAGCAGTGGATTTGTTTCACCTATTTGCTTTTATAGTTCATGATGTTGCAGTATCGTGCTTGGTCTCGAAATAGACAATGTAGTCTACACAATAATTATTGCATATTATTTTGTAAAGAGTTGGACCTCCTGGTCTGATGTATGAGCGGTTTTATTTCAAAACACTTTACTTAAAGTCCCAGTATTGACAGACAATCTATCTATCTATCTATCTATCTATCTATCTATCTATCTATCTATCTATCTATCTATCTATCTATCTATCTATCTATCTATCTATCTATCTATCTATCTGATACAGCTTTGGTGGGTATTCCCAAAATGTCGCTTGCAGTACTTGTCATATCCACTAGACGGCAGTTAATTGACAGACGGGCAGTAAACAGCATAACCATCCTTGGGACAGTTAATTCAACTTTATTAAAATGTAGTTCCTGTATAACTATTATGAACAAGTTAACATTGCTAAACGAAGGTCTGGGTTTTAACTGTTGTTGTGAAAAGAAACATATTTTTTTAAATCTACATTTTTGTTATTTACAGTATGGCTTCGAATGTGAAATGCAATCAATTTTAGACATTTTAAATTCAAAGACAGGCTAAATGTAATTTATTTATTTTTTGGCCAAACGTTGGATTTATAAAGAGTGAATCAAGAAAAACACTTATATTTACAACCCAAATATTACATGTCAAAACTTTTGTGAGAACAAAGTACAGCCAGACAATTCGTGGAAGTCCATCGTTTACTTTTCTTGGTGTTTACATTTCCAATGTTGACTAAGAATGTACGTCATTTATTTAACTGTACCACCTTCAAATCAATAATGTTTTAGATTAACATAACTAAACGTAATAAAATAACTAATAGTAGCTTAATATAATAAAATCGTTATTTTGCTAAATATATTTATAGGCACTATTAACCATTAATTTAATAATTTTCGCAGTAATGCAAAACGAGCCCTTTTACCGAAAGCATGCAGCTAAAACAAAACAAACAAAACAGCTATACACCGTATTTGTTTGGTCACAAGCGTCTATGACGCGGGTGATTTTATACTCGTGGAACTCATGCGCGCGACTCGAGGGGCCTCTCTAAATGACTGGGTCACGAGAAGTCCCACACCAGCGCGCATTCCGCGGCCACGGCGCAGCAGCTCGGGGATTCACGTGGGGTAGGCTGGCAGAACCCACAGCAAACCCACAGCTGTGCGGAAATGACACAGTACCGTCACGTCACGCGAGAGGGCACTGACTAGAGAAAAAAAGCAGCGAAGAGAAACACGCACAACAGTTACCCGTGGACAAATCCACTGGATTTAAAGACGCGACCATGGCCGATGCCTCGTAACCTACTGCACACGGCTGCCCGGCGTCGCAAAGGTGAGTTTGATTTCAGCCGCACAGGTAGTTTATGCGCGCCGTGTGGCGAGAGACGGAGCGAAAACTCATCGGTGGATGTTTTTCTTGCCGCGTCACGCAAGAGGGAGAGTTGCGCACGGGGAGGGAGGGGAGACACGAGAGAGAAGGGCAGGACTCAGCAGTACTGCAAATACATTAACAGTACATTAATTCCTAAAGAATTATGAAGTAAGCAGCGCAGCGGGAAGCTGTTTGTCCGCATGACTCCCCGGTTGAACCGATCTGTGGGGTTTCCACTGGAAGAATGAGGAAGTGGAGCCGGTGGCCGGGGGTCTGTACGGTGAAGCAGCGCCTCTCCGGTGCTCTGGCGAGACTTCACGGTGCAAGACATGGAAAACAAATAGGAAAACAACCTCACAGAACTTTGGAGAAAAATCTGTTCGAGAATAAAGTTTTACATATACCATCATTTTCACATGCTTGTCATCGCATTTGTGACAGTCGTTTGTAATACTGACTAAACTGTCTGTTAGCAGGCCAAGTGCTTCCTTTTTAAAAACAAACAAACAAACAAATAATTATACAGAAACCTTGTCAATGTGACAGTCCGATATTTTGAAACTTTCATTCATAAGAACAGCTCCTGCAACTACCGACATGAGTAAAAGAAAACTGCAAAAATACATTATGCGATCAGAGGACTGTCAGATATTAAACAATCACTGGTCTTGTGTCTCTTCCCAGGACATGAGCTCTTCTGTGTGCATGGTTAATGCAGATGGACAAGTGCCTGATAAAAGTATGTAAAGATTCACAGTAAAACTATTCTCACTTTTCTTTGCCCATGTAGTGAGAACTTTCATTAAAAGATAAAAGCTTACTCTGTGTACTAACATGCATCACATCAAATTAAACAGTCTAAATCGAAATATCCAGGCAAAACAACTGACTTACCTTTTCAAATCAAATCAACCCGGTATTGGGATTATTAGTGACTGTATTACATGAAATGAAATAAAGTAGACAGCGCTTAAAGTGATAGTTCACTCAAGAAATGGAGATTTACTTCCTTTTTACTCATCCTTGAGTGGTTCCAAATCTTTATAAGCTCCTTTATTCTGTTGAACACAAAAGATGATATTTAGAAGAAAGCTAAAAACCTGTAACCATTGACTTCCATAATAGGAAAAACAAATACTATGGGAGTCAATGGTTAAAGGTTTCCAGCTTTCATCAATATATCTTCTTTTGTGTTAAACAGAAGAAAGAAATTCAAGAAAGTTTGGAACAATGAAGGGTAAATGATGACAATTTTCAGTTTTGGGTGAACTACCCCTTTAATGAGAGCATAAATAAAAAAAATACACAAAAATATAGATGATTTAGTAAAACCAAATGACAAGGCATTTGAACTGTAAATACTACCCATTAAAATGATTTAATACAAAATATTTATCTGTTGATTTTGACATTAAAATGGACAGTTCTTATTTTTATGAAATTTTGTAATGTTTATTTGGGCACATATTTCTATCTTTCTTGAAAAGGATGAAAAAAATGTCAAGTTTAAAGAGATGCATGTTACTACCAGCTGTAAATCTGAAATTTAAACAAAGTAAACAAAGCCAGATCCTGTCACCTCATTACAGCTGCTCAAACTTGTGAGATAATGTATATCAGTATTTCTGAATAATTGTAAACACTTGGGCTTTTCTCTAGAAGTTAAAGTCGAGAAAGATGCAGAGAACGTTATTGAAAACACAGAAGGAAAGATGGAGAGCTTCTTTAAGAGCATTACAAAACGAGCATCTACAGGTTCTGAGGTGGAAAGGCCAAACAGTGGGAAGAGGATCAAGGTGATAACACCAGTAAGTGCCTTAATTGTATATGTAGATTTGCTAAAATCACAACATTAATTCCTATGCAGGTTTAACACAGTATTTGAGATGGTAGAATTTGTCATGATGCCTTAAAGGGATAGTTCACCCAAAATTAAAATTTACTCATTACTTACTCACCCTCGAGTGGTTCCAAACCTTTACGAGTTTCTTCTATTGAACACAAAAGAAGATAATTTAAAGAAAGATTAAAACCTGTTACCATTGACTTCCACAGTAGGAAAAACAAATACTATGGAAGTCAATGGTCGCAGGTTTCCATCTTTCTTCAAAGTATTTTCTTGTTCAACAGAAGAAAGAAACTCAAAGATTTGAAACAAGAAAAGGATGAGTAAATGATGTCAGTATTTTCATTTTGGGTGAACCATCCTTTTAAAAACCATGCAATCGCTGCTTGGACATTGTTTTTGGTGCAAACTATTAACAGCAACATCTCACACTTACTTTTAGGCAGGAGAAAACCTCCTTGACAGCAGTTCAGATGACGGAAGCAGGTCTTGCTCATACGTCCACAGATCTTCTCCAGAGCAGATTCCCATCTCTTCATACAGAAAACCACTCTACAGCATCACACATCGTATCTCTGAGCGTAAAGCTGCATCCAGTCTGGACCAGAATGGAGCCCACAATGGGATGAGAGCAAGCCAGAATGGTGTCCACTTCCAAAAACTGGGTAACTCTAGAAAGCACCATATGTTTAAGGCTTCCCCAACTGTAGGGGTCACAGGGTCTCCTGCTGCCTTGGATTCCCACCTCTACCCACTCATCGAGAAGATGTTTTTCCTACTTAACACACTGAATTCCAGCATGACCCAGCTACACAGTAAGGTGGACTTACTCTCGCTGGAAGTGACACGTATCAAAAAACAAATGAAGCCCTCTGAGATGGTCATGGAATTTCAACCTCCTCCTGAATACCAGCTGACCAGTGAGGAGCTCGCCCAGCTGATGGAGCAAACATCCACTGCGGGTGAGCTTGGCTGCAGGCTCCTCGTTCAACTGTTCCCAGAACTTTTCACGACAAAGGAATGTGCGCACGGCTGCAGCACATGCAGCCTCACAAGAAAACGAACATTAGATTCATTGCACCTTCAGCTAATACGCAACTATGTGGAGGCCTGCTACCCACTGGTGAAAAATGAAAACGTCTGGCAGACAGAATGCTTGCTGCAGATCAATGACTTCTTGAATCGTTTCTGGGCTCAGAAGGACATGGAAAGTGGTCAGGTGTGTGACAAACAGGCTCCAATGGTTGTCGGGTTTGACATGGAACCGAATCACACTTGCCATTTCATTAGCGAAGATGCCCAAGATGAAAGTCTTTCCCTCAACTCTGGAGAGAACAATGATGTTCAACCCAATAATGTCAGCGCGGATGTAGTGCTGGACTCCCATGAGGCTGCTGGTGATGACTCTGAAGACTTAACTTCCCCGGAGGAGCTTGTCATTTTTTTTGTTGAACAGACTCTTCCCGGAGGTGTTTGAGGAGGGCAAGTTGCCAGAGGGCCACAACAGCATTGGACAGTTAATCACTGACTCGGACAGACTAGAAATTTTGCGGAAGTACATGGAGGCCAATTTCCCTGACATCCCGGAGGAAACCTGGTTGCAGTTGTGCGTACAACGAATGGAGGAAGCACTGGAGAACGCTTCAACCAGTGGAAATGGAGAAATGTACAACACTACCCGTCTACCTGACAACATCTCCATTGTTAAGATCAGTGACCTGTGTGATTACGAGAAACCAAATCGCAGGTCTAAAAAAACATGGCTAGAGCCTGTGGATTTTGACAAGCTAGAGATTCCTCCTCCGAACTTTGATGTTCCTCAGGAGTATTTACTTACTAAGGAACAGCTAAAGAATAACTACGAATGCAGTCTATCAATTGGGAACTTTGCATCTCGTCTCCTTGTTCTCATGTTCCCTGAGCTCTTCACTAACGAGAATGCACGAAAATACTACAACTGCAGCGGATCTCTAGGCAAGAAACAGCTGGATCCTTTACGAATCAGTCTCATCCGACATTATGTACAACTGCTCTACCCACAAGCTAAGAACGACCGCGTGTGGACCATTGAGTTTGTCGGTAAACTTGATGAACGCTGCAGACGACGAGATACAGACCAACGCCGTTCATACCAACAACAGCGGAAAGCTTGTTCACCTGATCAAGAGCCTGACCCGAATGATTCTCTGCTATCTGCTGGCCAAATCAATGCTCTTACTTCAGATCGTTTGAAAGAAGACTTTGAAGTCCTGTCTTCACCCCTGGAGAAAAGCAGCAAAGATTTCTGCAAGATTCCTCTCGAGGACCTCTCGGTACCCACCCCAGACTTCCCAGTGCCTTCTGACTACCTGCTTACGGATGCTGAAGTGAGGGAGATTGTCCAACAGAGTCTGTCTGTGGGAAATTTTGCTGCTCGCCTTCTCGTCCGCCTCTTCCCAGAGCTTTTCACACAGGAAAATTTGCGGCTGCAGTATAACCACTCTGGGGCCTGCAACAAGAAGCAGCTGGACCCCATGCGGCTTCGACTTATTCGTCATTACGTTGAGGCCGTCTATCCTGTTGAAAAAATGGAGGAGGTGTGGCACTATGAATGTGTGCCAAGCATCGACGAGCGCTGCAGACGGCCCAATCGCAAGAAATGTGACATTCTAAAGAAGGCAAAGAGATCAAACAACACTGTGACTTATTCTTAAACAATGTTCCTGCAAACTGCAGACCCGTTTTCCTACTTTACACAACATACCTGTTATTTGCACAAGTCCATAAGCTGAAGCAGATTTTAACCTGTCCTTGTTTAAGGTCCGGTTTGGCTGTTTGAGTTCAAATGTTGGCCTTTAAATGGGACAGATTAGCAGGTGACAAAAACGTTTGTGACTGAAGCCACTATCACCTGACAGATATTAGTGTTACTATTTATATGCCAAAATAGAGTGTTGCAGGAATGAAGTCAGAAAACGGAAGAATGATATTCTGTTTGTTCCCTAGTGTAAAACAAGGTCTCTGGTAAACAAAACATCATATTGTTAAGTTGCCTTTACCACAATTTATTTATTCCTTAAATTGAAAAACCCTATTGGAAACCCCCCTAGGCAAATATGTAGGGAACCAATTGTGAATTATTCTTCCAGGTTCTGACATCATTCTTTCACTACTCTATATTATTGATGTTATCCTAATGTCTAATTAATAGATAAGCTAAAGGTAGCCTTAATCAATTTTAATGTAAACTTTTAGTTCTTTAAAAAATAGGTCACTTTAGTGTGGGGTGAGGGCAGAGAAGATATATATAAATATATATTTTTTGTTTGTTTGTTTTAAGTTGTAGCAATGTTGCATCACTGGCTTTTCTAATTATCAGCATATTGAAGTATGTCCTGCCTTACAGGAAGTCGATCTTAATTATCTGTACTAAACTATAGCACCAGGTTATATGTTATATATTTTTAAATAAAAAAAAAAAAAAATCACTTCCTAGCCGAGATGTGTTTTCATGTTCATTTTTATTTTACTCACCGACGGTCAGTGGGTATCATGTTTACCAAGACAGATCAAATTTGTGTTTTGCGTATTCCAGTCTGAAAACTGCTTAATAAAAATCTACCAAAGCCATAAAGACAAAGGTCAAAACAAATCAAGCAATTATAACTAAGGTATCAGTCATTCTGAAAACATTTGTAATTTTAAATGGGGGGGGGGGGGGATCTAGTAAATATTACATACAATTGAAAATTCATATAACCAAAACCACCTCTAAACAATAGGATGTGTTTGTGACCTGTAAAGTTCATAACCTCTTCAAGCAGTCTGAACCACTTACGAGAACTACTGTCAAGTGACATGATGTGAAAAAGCTTTTGCGGCCAAAGAAAACACCTCATAAAATTCTCTGTCTGCAGTTTCAGAATCAAATGACTGGAGAGTGGATTAGGAAATACCACTTTTGTCCCACTTTCTGATCTTTCACCCATCAAGCACAACTTAAGTCTTGGTCTTCAGTCCTTGTAAACATCCTTTCTGGGAAGTTGTAGATATTTCCAGCTTCTTAGAATTGCTTTCAGCTTTTCGCCATCTTTTGTTTCTCCAACCACCTTTTTTAAAATCACCCTTTTCAGCACAACTATGTCCTTTTCCTTGTCCTCATTGAGGATCAGATCCAGAGTATCCCCCACCTTAATCTGTAAGAGGCAACAGTCAACTGTTGTATTAAGGTGCAATTTGTGCTTATAACTACCACCAAAAGCAATATGAGTAGGTTTAATGGGTCAACTGGCGTTAGACATCTATAAAGGAAGCGGTTTTTGATTTTACCACTAGAGAGCGCTGACTTACCATTTTACTCTTCTTGGACAGTTTCTGACCATTCAGTCTCAATTTGAAGCTATAGAAAGCATCCTCAACATTACTGTGAAAGAGATACAGCTGTTAGTCACTGCCACCGGCCAAAAAACACACACTAAAAGAGCAGTCAAAAAAAAAAAAAAAAAAAAAGTACAGTCCAAGCAGACCAATATGAGTTTTTTACAAGGTAAAATGAGAAGCTGAACTAATATAAGACATGTTCTAATGTGTTACAGTCATACAAGCTAAATATATATTTGACTGTAACATCATATATTTAAACTGAGAAAACTAATTTTCAGCTCACCAGTTTGGAAAAATGAATCTCAGTCTGAACATGTTGAACAGCTTCTCGGACTTACTGTCGTGCAATGTCCAATCCAGACTTCAAAACCAGATCAAAGCGTAGAGACTGGATGGCTTTCTCATGGTCTTTGTAGCCTGGGTCATCCTGAATCTCGTCCTCATAATCGCTAGCCTCTGCATCCTCCTCCTCTTCCTCCTCCTCTTCTTCCTGCTTCACTGCTTTCTGCTTCCCTTTCTTTCTTGTGCTCTTGAGTCGGATCTGATGGAGAGTCCAGCTCTGCCGAGCGTCCCGTGATTTTGGTCCCATTGCCATGGTCCAACATTGTGTTTGGAGAGTGGTTGAACCCCGCAGCTGACGAGCGTGTAACATCCGTGGGCACCACATGCTGAGGCCGGAGCTGTGGCACGGTGTGAGCAGCTGCAGGGAGTTCAGTCTGCCCAGCTGCCGCAGGGCCAGGGCCTGCACCGACAGACTCTGCATACTGTTACTCTAAACATTGGACACAAGAGGAAAAGATCGGGGAAAGGGGATAACAAGCATGTATAATTTACACTGCTCAGAGCCATCGTATTTTACAGATTCAGATTTAAATGCAATGGAAATCCTCTAAAGCAGGGGTGTCAAACTCAGTTCCTGGAGGGCCGCAGCCCTGCACAGTTTAGTTCCAACCCTGCTTTAATACACTTACCTGTAGGTTTCAAACAAGCCTGAAGGACTCAATTAATTTGATCAGGTGTGATTAATTAGGGTTGGAACTAAACTGTGCAGAGCTGCGGCCCTCCAGGAACTGAGTTTGACACCTGTGCTCTAAAGCAAACTCATGAGGTGCATAATGGAATGTCGTCTTATTAGTATTAAAGATATCCCAAAAATGCTGGCCATTTGTTATTTGAATTCATATTTATTTTATTTAAAAAAACGTACATATAAATAATAAACAAGGAGTCTGCTAGGCCTGTCACGATATCTATTTGTTGTCGTAGGATATATTGCACCAAAATACATTGCGATAAACAATATTATTGTCATTTTAAGACCATTTTATGCCACTCATTCATTATATAATGCTAGAATGACAAAATAATATCATTACAATGCAAGTACACTCTCCAAAGAACATATTATATTTTATTCTTAAGTATATTTAATTTAATTATAGTCATTTTAATAATCATGCATTGGAATCAGAATGTGAAAACGTAAATCCTAAATAAATAAATAATAATACATGTTAACAAAAAAGTAAACATGTAAAAAAATGTAAAAAGTAACAGGCTGCGATATCTGCTACCAGATCTATTTTCAGTTGTCAGGCACCCACATGAAAATATACAAAAAATAATTTATAGTAAATACTATAGTGGTTTTTTAACCATACTGACACTGACACCTCCAATAGAGAAATAGATGTTGCACCATCAGCTAAAATGTTGCTAGAATTGGTTTTTTATGTATGGGCGATATATATTGCATCACCAAAAATGATTGAGGTCATGTCCATGTGTTGTGCGATAAGTCGATATATTGATTATTGTGACAGGCCTAGAGTCTGCAAACACAATTTTATAGAGAGAAGAATATAAATATCTTGAATTATGTGGGCAGACAAAACATTTTCAATTCACATTGTCATCAGTGATAAAAAAATACACAAAAAAGTATCAAAACTGAAAACAACAGAGACAAATCGTAATTCCATGAGGTTTGAAAGCTTTTTTTATTATTTACATCATACCATGCATCAACATACAACAAACTACTTTATTTTCTTTCTCTATAATTTATTAGATTTAAAAATAATAATAATAATAAGGACTCATTATTACATTTATAGTGCTGATAATTAAAGTAGTGCTGGTAATTTATGTATAGTAAATACAAAAAAACGCGTGTGTTAATATTTGTACAAATATACTGGGTGCATTATGAAGCTAATAGCACTGACAACAAATGACGACGCTTTTATGATCGTCTAAACTTCATATAGCGCTAAAGGACTTGTTTCTACATTTGTTTAAATAAATAACTACACCGACGAAGAGAAATAAAAAAATAAGAACAGCCATTAGCAATATCGTTAGCGTCATATAATTACAACATAATCAGAAATATGCATATACATCAACTCATAACGTGTTTCTACACTCACAACAACCTTTCACCATCAACAAATGCAAAAGTAACAATTTTGTTCTCATCCACTACTTTAAAACAGAGACATTTTACCTATTTGAGTTGAGTGATCTCCCCTTGACTCTAATCTTGACTTGAACTGATCAACCAGCACAGCAAAAACAAACCAGCAGTCTCCGTTTCTCTAGTGCGCAGTCATTACAGCGCCCTCTAGAGTCGGGATGAATTACTAAACCGCGTAAAACGGTTTATCAGGATTTACACCAACCAGGCTTTGGTAATTTCATAAAGGTACACACATTAACTGATACACTTTTAATTTGTTTTATTTGATTTTATAATTTCTAGAAGGCTTAGTGCACTGTGTATACTTCTCCATTCGGCTCTATATTTATAGAAAACTAAACGCCCGCCCCGTCAAGCGCACTTGTTTCTCTGGATTGGTGGCTGGTTTTGGACGTCTGGGGGTCCAGCGGCTTTAAAACATCATGTGAGCGCCTCCTTCTGTCAAAACTCTCACCGTGAGGCGGAATACAAGAAAGAACGGACACCACTGCATCCATCTTCATCAACATGACATCCTTTATTTGCGGTTTTGTCTTTTGTCTGTCTGCAATTTTAATGGAGGCGCAGGGCACGTATGGCCCTTACACGCGGAACCACAACCAACTGTACACGGGGCGGCAGAGATCACCTCACATCAGCCCTAATATACCTGGATACGGTAACTCCATCAACTTTGGAGGTAATCATTTAATAATGTTATTTAGAGTTGTTGTTATTATTATTATTATTATCATTATTATTATTATTATTATTATTATTATTATTATTATTATTATTAT
>CAIGQV010003909.1:14621833-14661050 GCA_903798115.1 Danio jaintianensis
TTATTATTATTATTATTATTATTATTATTATTATTATTATTATTATTTAATTATCTATTTAAAACAAAGTTTGACGTTAATTACACGTGTAGATTATGTTTTATTAATAATAATAATAATAATAATAATAATAATAATAATAATAATAATAAAACACAAATTGTAATAATAATTAAAAATTTAAATGACATTTAAGAGATATTTCTTAAGATGCATTAGTGCTTTTCTGGAGCAAAAATGTATGCTACAGTAGTCCTGTGAAGTTATGTAATCTATTCACACTGCTGGACTTGCCATTTTACAGTAGGCCTATTATTAGCTGATTATTTTGTTCAGGAAGTACTTAATCAAAGATCAGAGACCTTTAGACTTGTATAAACTTGAGAACAGTGGGGTTCTAATTACTGCTAAATTAAACAAATTATTAAAATATAAAAAAAACCAAACTTGCTGGTTTTCTGATTTTATTTTTATTACTGATTATTTACTTATTGATTTTATTACTGTATGTATAGATTTAAAAAAACACCATAAAATAATCAAATGGGCTCATTTATTTTATTAGTTTATATATACACATGTGCTTTTTCAAATTCACATTTAAGTTCTGCAGAAATCTACATGATTTGGGAGTTTAACAATATATTTTTAAATTTTATACTACAACTAAACTTTTTTTTTCTACACTTTAACTGGGTCATACCATTTACCTGTAATCAATAAACTGGTCATGTGTTCTAATGCTGTCTCTTAATGATTTTGTTTTATTTGTGAAGTGATTTTGGTGCTACAACAAGTTTTCCTCCAGGCTGGTATTAAATATTGCAGGATATACCTGCAGGCATTCCCAGAGAACTTCTGAACACACTTTCTTTTTCAATCCTTGAAAATGGAAACTGTTAACTCATGCTTTTGCTAGCAAAAAAGTGTCATCACAAATCCTCATGAATATCATATTGCTTTAAACCATCAGAGTAACGGCTTACTTTAATGCTTCTCTCCCTCCCATTCTTCTGAAACTTATTTTCACCCTACATCTCTATCCTCTGTTTTTCCTCTGTCTATTGAATCTTGTCTTTTCCCCATTCTATCTCTCCTCCTGTGTATTTTTATGTATCTGTTCACTTCTCTCTCTCTCTCTCTCTCTCTCTCTCTCTCTCTCTCTCTCTCTCTAACCAAACACAGCTCATGGCTTTAATCCCAGGTTTTACAGCTATCATCATCCCAACCCTCATCAGCATCATCCCCAGCGGCCGCCCTGGAAAGGGCCTCCCTTCATCTACCACCGTCCTGTACCTATCCAACCTGTCCGGCCCATCTCACCAGTCCAACCTGCCCGGCCAGTTGTGCCCACACTGCCCAGAATGCCTGTGGTGTTACCTGCCCCTACAGTGCCCATGCCACTCAAACCAGTACCCACTCTTCCCCCTCCACCTCCAACACAGGCTACGACTACAACCACTACAACTACTACAACTACAACTAGCACAACCACTCCACAGCGGGTCAGTAGCCCTCGTGCCACAACTGCCCCTGCCAAGCCTCCCACTGTTCCAGGTAGACCAATCCCACCCCACTGGGTGGAGACCACCTGTCTGGTCTTCTTCAATCCAACATAATAATTTTCTCCTCTTTCTCTTTCTCTCTTCAAGGAGAACTGATACAGACTGAATGGTCATTTATCATTAAACAAGCAAGACTGTAGAATAATTCTGCACAAATAGCATTAATCTCCTCAGTAGCCGGGATTCCACTTAGGTGAAGTGAATCTTTTCAAAAACCCAAAATGTGAATTAGGTTTCCATCAAGTTGTTAGAGCAGCTGACAGTAGTATTGGTAACCTAGTAACCAACAGGTTACTAACGTAACTAACTTACTAACAACTAACGTTGTGTTTATTATAAACACAAGCTGCTGTTTTATCGTCTGCCTTTACATACTCAAGCTCGGTAAAGCAGGATGAATTCTGATTGGCTGTCAATATTTTAAACATTTATTAATTAGGAAAAAAACCTATCAAAAATAATTCTAACAATCTTGCAATTTTCATAGTGAAGTGGATATTTAAATGTAATCTTTTTTTTAGAATGATGGTTAATGGTTTTGGTGTGAACAGGCATTGATGCTATTTGTGTATATTGTACTCGTGTTCTGCCTACATAAATACAATTGTAACTTTTTTTTTTTTAGCACAAATGGGATTAACCGACTCAGTTTCTTCTATTTTTCAGTCACAGAGCTGCATTGCTAACTGAGGAGCCTCTCTCTTTCACAAAACACTCTTTTTTAACATATTAATCTTTCAGAAGCACATATTGATTACACATTTTATGAATTTTTTATGTTTATGTGATTTTAGTATTAATGAATTATATCTCTCCAACAGCTCCAGCAGAGCCTTGCAAGAGTCGTCCGTTGGACCTGGTCTTCATCATCGACAGTTCTCGAAGTGTCCGTCCTGCAGAGTTTGAGAAGGTCAAAATCTTCCTCTCAGAAATGGTTGACTCTCTGGATATCGGATCCGATGCCACAAGAGTCGCGCTGGTCAACTACGCCAGCACTGTCAACATTGAGTTCCATCTGAAAAAGTACTTTAGTAAGGCTGAGGTCAAGCAGGCCTTCTCCCGTATCGATCCACTCTCGACAGGAACCATGACTGGCCTGGCCATCAAAACTGCTATGGAGCAGGTTTTTACAGAAAATGCTGGAGCCCGGCCGTTAAAAAAGGACATTGGTAAAGTGGCCATTATTGTGACAGATGGAAGACCGCAAGATAAAGTTGAAGAGGTGTCAGCAGCAGCGAGGGCTTCTGGGATTGAAATATACGCAGTCGGAGTGGACAGAGCAGAAATGCGGTCTCTCAAACTGATGGCCAGTCAGCCGCTCGATGACCATGTGTTTTATGTGGAGACGTACGGAGTGATCGAGAAACTCACATCCAAGTTCAGGGAGACGCTCTGCGGTAAGAGAATAAAGAGGGTATAATCTACAATCATAAAGCAATCAAAGTAAAATAAGAAGGTGTATAAATTTATATATATATTTGGGTCAAAAATTAGCTGTCCTATTTTGCAAAAGTGATATGCATAGAAAACTAAAGTGTCTACTTTATTGTTTCAAATAATTTTGAAAAAAATATATATATTATTAATAAAATTACAAAATACAGTCATAGCTGATATATGTGTACTTTTTTTTCAATTGGATCAAAATACTTATTCAGACCTGTATTCATTCAAATATATTAAATAATAAGTGATCATACTATTCAAATTTTGATTATATTTTACATAATGAAACACTTTTTTGCTGAAAAACTGGTAAAATCTTTTGGTTTAGGAATATATAAATATGTAAATCATTATGATCTTTGAATAGAGTCTTTTAATACATCATCAAACAATCACTATTTGAATATATTTAAATCTTTTTTGTCTTTGACCCATTTATATATTTAAATATATGAATAATTATATTAAATTATTAAATTTTTTGATTAATGTATATGATTAGACCCATGTAAATTTGATTTCAACACAAAACTAAATAATAATAATATTGTACAGTTTCATGTATAATATTGTATAATATGTAAATATAAATATAAGCTGATCAGTGGTGAAATTACTTGTGCTCATTCAGCTGATTTTGCAGGTTTCGACGCTTGTGCACTTGGGCACAACTGCGAACATATGTGTGTCAGCAACAATGCTTCTTATTTCTGCAAGTGCAGAGAGGGATATGTTATCAACTCTGACAAGAAAACGTGCTCTAAACAGGCCAACGGTTTGTCATAAAAAAATATGCATCAATAAATTTGATGCATATCAAAGAATAAGATCGATGCATTTTAAAGAAATGCATCTAGAAAATGCTTGAAACTTATTATTATTTTGGACCAAATCACATAAATTCACTGAACAGACATAATATCTGAAGTATTAATCATTGTATATGTATTATTTTAATAATATAACATGCTCTCGAATGTCAATTCTCTTTATGAATGCAGTTATAATATTTAAATCAGTTGTTTAATTTGATATAATTCATCATGTGTGGAGTAAAAGAAAAATATTCAGCATAAAAGTATCTCGAAAATCATGTCTGTTTCTCTTACAGAAGAAGCAAGAGCGGATCTGACTGAAAATGCCTGCATGTGTGAGGCTCAGATTGCATTTCAGAGGAAGGTACACAACAGCATACAGACGCTCTCCAGCAGACATATCCTTTCATATTTATATAGTATTTGCTGGTTATCACATATCCTATCAACTACTTCCACAGTCTGATAGCATTCAAATAGTGATTAAGATTGTTCAATGAGTCGGCGCCAGTGGTGTAGTGGTGTAGTGGTTAGTGCATCGACAAATGCACTCCGGTGCTCATGGCGAGTTCGATTCCCGTCTCGTGGTCCTATGCCGATCCTTCCCCTCTCTCTGCTCCCCATGCTTTCCTGTCAACACTCTCCACTGTCCTATCCATTAAAGGTGAAAACCCCGAAAAAATAATTATCAAAAAAAAAAAAAGATTGTTCATTGAAAGTTATGTGTTTATTGTGTTAACATTATGTGTTTTTCTTAACTGTTCTTACTGGATGACATCTCAAACAGAGTCCAGCAGTTTGATCTTCGTCGTGCCTAGAGTGGAGGATGGGACTTAAAACAGCTTATCTGAATAATAAAAAAAAATCTTTATTTAATCTTTTATTGTAACTGCATGTGCATACTCGTTTTGTTCATTTAAACTGTTAAGTATCTGTTCGTGTTTTGAATATTATTTGTGAGTTATCGACGTATCAAAATGAAATGACACATGTATTTTGAAGAATACATTTATTTTTGGAACAAATAGCAAAATAAATATTGATATGTTAGAGTGTTATGTAAAGTATACGCACATCATTTTATGTTTAAAAATTTGTACAAATATATGTGAATTAATAAAATATTGTTTGATGTCATTTTCTGTCTTTATATTGCTTGATTATTTGTTTTACATTTTTTGAATTCATTTGACAGTAATTCAAAATAATTGTGGTATGACAAATGATTAGTGTAATGTACCATAAAGCAGAGGTTTTTAAACTGGGGTGAGGGGAAAAAAAACATGCAAATTTAAATTAAAAGGCTAAATAATGTTGTATATAACACATATTGCAATATACAAGAGACAAACAGATAAATAAAAAAATCAATAAAAACAGTCTAATAAAAATAATAGTTAAATACAAGTAGTATAATAGATAATATTAATAATTGGTAATAAAAACTAAATTAAATACAAACAATTACAACTTGTTAAAAAAAATTATGAACTAAACAGATCAATAAGCACATACATGAAACATTATAATAAGTAGCAAATCATTCATAACGTAGCTAATTAGAAACGAAATATATTCCAAATGAGATTGTAGACTTCTTAAAAAAAACACTATACATTTGTTATTTCATACAACTTTATAGGTGCCCATTATGTTTTAAAAGGAGGGGTCCCTCACATGACGATGATCATGAGGTCAGGCTGTGTCTCTAATTAAAGTTTATTTCAATATAATAAAGATTGAAAACTTTCCCAGTGATGGGTTGCGGCTGGAAGGGCATCCGCTGCGTAAAACATATGCTGGATAAGTTGGCGGTTCATCCCGCTGTGGCGACCCCAGATTAATAAAGGGACTAAGCCGAAAAGAAAATGAATGAATGAATGAATGAAAGATTGAAAACCCCTGCCTCGGACTCACGATTAGAGAGTTTCTCAAGAGAACTACAAATACCATAAACACCTTAATCCAGCATAATTTCCGGGTTTGGTTACCTAGAAACCAAGCAAACCGTTTTACAGTAGCGTAGATGGATGGGAAATACACCGAAAATCCTCATGCATTGCAGAAGGGATCTAATATACAGTTCTTTGAGGAAAAAACAACGCTAAAATCACCCTAAGTCGTCGCAACCAAAGAAACACCGTTAGCATCCGATTGAAACGAGAAAAATCGGCCCAAAACGCAGTGGCATGCTAGCAGGCTAAGCTAAAGCAAAGATGTTTATATACCTCAGCAAGAAGGTAAGCGTGACATACTGCATCATTGGTGTGTTCATCGTTATTTGAATATATTCTCAGACATTCCATACATGAACTCAGAATTGTGTTGGATATTAGCTGGTGTTTTCCATTAAAAAAATCGTTTCTTTGCAGATAATGTCAGCTGCTTCTGCATAAATTACCTGTTGCATATTGTTTCCTCAGATTGCGATTCCAAACAATACGGTTTTAAAGTGTGTGTCTTGGAATAAAGATCAAGGTTTTATCGCCTGTGGAGGAGAAGATGGACTTTTAAAAGTGCTGAAACTTGAGACTTACACAGGTGGGAACTTCTAACTACAAGTATTTCTTTACAGCCAGACAAAATCACGTGAATTTTGCACTTTTATACATTTAGCAGAGAATGTTGATGAAATCCACCAGTTTTATTTTTCTCAGATGATGCCAAACTGAAAGGTTTGGCTGCTCCCAGCAACCTCTCTATGAATCAGACACTGGAGGGTCATAGCGGTAAGAGAGAAGAGATTTGTGATATCAGTTTGATGTCTGTGCAGTTTCTGAGCTTTGATTTGGCTATGCAGGTGCAGTGCAGGTTGTGACGTGGAATGAACAGTATCAGAAACTTACCACCAGTGACCAAAATGGCCTCATCATTGTCTGGATGCTTTACAAAGGTGCACATTCCCATAAACAATCATCTAGAAAATAATGTGAGACTTTATTTTTTGGTCTAGAATAATATAAGAAGATATTTAAAGAAATGTTTTTCTCAGTTGTTCTATTTATACCCTTCTTTATTTTTGCACAAAAGAGCTGTTGTTAAAGAAGACTTGATCATGTTCAATATAGAAGTGAATAACCA
This sequence comes from Danio jaintianensis, assembly GCA_903798115.1. Taxonomy (NCBI): domain Eukaryota; kingdom Metazoa; phylum Chordata; class Actinopteri; order Cypriniformes; family Danionidae; genus Danio; species Danio jaintianensis. Next base: position 14,628,741 of record CAIGQV010003909.1, read on the forward strand.
GCATTACGCTTTTTTTTTTTTTTTTTTTAATAAAAAAGATGCAAAAGAATACAGAATATTCCAAATTGCAAGTCTTTATGACATATGCCCTGACATATAGCATAACATAACATAGCATAGCGGTTAGTGGAAAGTGTTACTTTTAACAACAATGTAGATGTCCATCAGACTATTAGTGCTGCAGTTCAGTCTGACTTTCTAAGTAAACAATTCATCAAAATATGACGTGAAATTAAAAAAGTGCATAGATTGTTTTTAATCTTGATTTTAATAACTTTGTTTTTGGCCAAACCCTATTCTACACCCCCAGAGTACTTGTACATCGAGTGCTGCATGGCACTTTTCTGTAAAAAAACTATACTGTGCTTTAAAAGCTTAATGTTGGTTGCTATAAACTGTTATTACATTGACTAAAAATCTCCTTTTGTGGTCTGAAAAAAGGACATATGGCATTAGAATGAAATCAGGATGATGATAAAATTGTCATTTTTGGGTTATCAGTCTCTTTATTAATGTGCAGCTTTGTGTTTACTTTACATATATGGACAGGTTCATGGTATGAAGAAATGATTAATAACAGGAATAAGTCTGTGGTGAGGAGCATGAGCTGGAATGCTGATGGTCTGAAGATCTGCATTGTGTATGAGGACGGTGCTGTCATTGTGGGCTCTGTGGATGGTAAAAACTGATATAATCTTACTACTAATAATAATATAATTATTTTCCAGTTTTATTTTTACATCATTTGTATTAATTGAATGTAATATTGTATTTTAATGCAAGCAAAGCCATTTAAATGTAGATGTATATGCAAATATTTGTGTGATTTTATAAATAAATACATATGCCATTATAACTTTGCTTTCTCACAGGAAACAGAATCTGGGGTAAAGAACTGAAGGGAACTCAGTTGGCACATGTGGCCTGGTCTCCAGACAGTAAGATCCTGCTGTTTGGCATGGCCAATGGAGAGATCCACATCTACGACAACCAGGGAAACTTCATTGTGAGTTCTGAGATGCTAGAAACACTTTTATTATTATGATTATTATTATGATTATTATTATTTATCATTATGTCATATGTCTTTATTTAAGCAAGATTTCAGCTTTGGATCTTGAGGATGAGTTTGAATAAGTGCTTTTGCTAGTATCGTCTTTGTGTGTGTTTCTGCCCAGATGAAGATGAGCATGAGTTGTTTGGTGAATGTGACTGGTGCTCTAAGTATAGCAGGTATCCACTGGTACCCGGGTACAGAGGGTTATCTGGAGCCAGAGTGTCCCTGTCTGGCTGTTTGCTTTACTAATGGCCACTGCCAAGTAATGCGGCATGAAAGCGATGACAGTGAGTGTTTGTTGTTCATGCTAATTGGCATACAGTGTATTCTAATACAGGTCTGGGTATAAAAAAAGAGAAGGATAATAAACATGAAATTATTAACTGTATATGTAGGTCCTATGATCATCGAGACAGGTATGTGGAATGTGGCCAGTATCCAGTGGAATCACTGTGGCAATGTTCTGGCTATAGCAGGATCGCTCAGAAACAGCGGAGCAGAGAAAGAAATGAATGTTGTTCACTTCTACACACCATTTGGAGAGGTGAGTCCAGAACATACATGTACACTAAACACACAGAAATTATGAAAGTTATATAAAGATAATACTTCTTGCCATACATTCACAACTGTTCTAAAGTTCAGGGTCTGTACGATTTTGTTATGTTTTTGAAAGAATTTAGTAATACATATATATTTTTTAATGTATTAGTTATTTATTCATATGATGACTTTTGAATAAAATGTATTTAAATATATTAGTTATTTAATCATATGATGACTTATGAATAAAATGTATTTAAATGTATTAGTTATTTATTCATATAATGTCAAAATGAATATTTCAACAGTATTTTCTCCAGTCACACAATTCTTCATTAAATATTCTAATAAATTAATTTGGTGCTCAAGCTAAATTTCTTATTATTAATGTTTAAACATTTACATTTACATACATTTAGTCATTTAGCTGACGCTTTTATCCAAAGCGACTTACAATTGAGGTTTGATGTTTGAAGTTTGATGCTTTGTTTTTCTGAAAGCGATACTTTGAACAGAAAGTTGAAAATATCAGCATTTATTTCTACTCATCTGTACTGACACTTTTAAACCAACTAAATTAATAAAAACTATTTCTAACACCAAATGTTAACCATAGTGTGCCTGTTGATGGACTGTATGATGTCATAATTTGTCTAGCACTTGCGGACATTGAAGGTTCCAGGCAAGCAGATGACTGCTGTATCATGGGAAGGTGGAGGACTCCGAATCGGCCTGGCAGTAGATTCCTACATTTACTTTGCCAACATTCGGCCAGATTACAAGGTAAAACAGATGAAAAGTTCTATTTTTAAAACTGGTTACTGTCTCTGAGCTAACATCCTGCTCTGATTCTATAGTGGGGTTACTGCAGTAACACAGTAGTCTATGCATACACAAGACCTGATAGGCTGGAGTACAGTGTGGTGTTCTGGGACACTAAGAATAATGAGAGGTTTGTCAAGTACGTCAGGAGTCTCTTGTCCATTACCACCTGTGGAGATTTTTGCATCCTGGCCACCAAAGCAGATGACACACATCCACAGGTACTAAAACAGGGCTTTATTAAAGGGATAGTTCACCCAAAAATGAAAATTATGTCATTATTTACTGGTTTCAAGCCTTTATGAGTTCCTTTCTTTTGTTAAACACAAAAGATTTTGGAAACCTGTAACCGTTGACTTAAATACTATTTGTACTTCCTACCATGGAAGTGAATGGTTACAGGTTTTCAGCTTTCTTCAAAATATCTTCATTTGTGTTCAACAGAAGAACTATGAAACCACTGGAGGGTAAGTAAATAGTGAGTATGTTTTCTTTTTGGGTGATCTATCCAATTATTTTTCTTTATGACCAAGATGGATATTTTCTGTTAGAATATTGCTTTCCAATTTTGATTGGTTGTCATCAATTTGTTAATAGGAGGACACTGAGGCTGAGGCTGGATCAGCAACGGTAAAGATACCTCTTAGCTCCAAATGTAGTCAAAGCTGTGAAAAGTGATACCAAATACACATTGATCATTGCCAGGAAAAAGATTCTTTCAAAATGTTGAACAAATTAAAAAACCTAATCATACATACTGTACAAATGACTGTACCATGATGTTTTGAAAAGTAAGGACTAAATGACTCATTTCAAGAGCTACATTCAGTTGAACAGAGGGCAGTCTACAGTAGAAAGACATACTATATGAATGCAGAATTTCTTTAAACCTTGAGAAAGCTGTTCTTAAGTGCCAGATGCAACCACTTTACCACAGGCATTTAATGAGCTGTCCAATCAAAACACTTCAAAGGATCGGTCAAAGAGGAGAAAGGTATTGCAAATGAAGCTTCTCAGATATTACCTTGACGCTGAACAGTGAAGTGTGCTCATGCAGTAAAGAGACGCCTGTCTTTCCTCTGTCCACAGTATGTTCTGATGTTGTGTAATTCCATTGGAACCCCACAGGACTCCAAATATATTGACATTGGTGAGTAAAGAAATACTAAACACACCAAATACAGTTATTGTGTATTTTCTATTTCAGAAATAAAAATTCCAGTTCTAAAGTTTAATATAATAATGGATCCTTTTCACATTTCTTGGTTTCTCAGCAGCGAAAATCATCATAGTTGGGTAAACCTAGAGCGCAGTGAATGGGAGAGTACAACAAATCATTTTTGTACAATCCTATTTGCTCAAACAATAAAAGAAAAACTCAATGATAGTGTTATCAAGACTTTCAGAATAAGGAAAACAATTGTGTGAGACTGATAAGCCAGAGAGAAAACAACCTCAACCTCAAATTTACTGTCCTGCCCATAGACACTGCATTACAAACACCTCACAAAAGCAGTAATTAGTTTTTGTAATTGAATGCAAAGATATAAATTTACATGCATAAAAAATCTAAATATTAAAAACTTTCAAGGATTTAAGATGCTGATGAGCATTAAATGCATCATAACAGTCTTGTGAATAGTGAGAAAGGCCCTAATGTACTAAAAGTAAAGTTGCCTATACACAAAGTGATATTTAGATTCATATTTAAACATGTACCACATTCTTTCCTATCAATAACAAAATAAACAGAACTAGAATAACAGCGAGAGAAAACACCTGCTAAGAAAACATCTGATAATAGAAATTTTGATGTTTGCAAAAGCCCTGCAGTTAACCATGTCAGTCCTGCCAATTAATTTATATAGATGTTTATTCAATGTATTGCTTCAAAACAGGCTTTTACAATAAAGTTTTTCTATTAGTATTACAACGTCAATTTCTACTATAAAGCAGCTCTCCAGTGGGTTCATATTTTTACTTGTGTTTGACCTCGGAGACTAAACAGAAATGTTTTTAATCCTTTTTCTTACTGTTCTCAGTGTTATTAGCACTAGATTTGAGGGTTATTTAACATGTATTTAATTTAGAACAGTTTTTTCCAAGTAAGCTGACTGCTTGTGAAAGTAATAATGAAAGCCTTGCTGTTTGATGGAACACCAACATACATAGTGTGAAAGCTGCGGTGGGACTCTTTTCCTCTTACTCTCACAGGCAACCCGCTAAATTCCTCTCCTGGTTGGGAGAGCAGATCTTTTGTAGGGGCTGCCGCTCAGTCCAGTCTCTCTGTGAACAGATCCCTGAGTCCGAACAGCAGCACACAACATAATCTGTTAATACTACATTTTTTTTTTCTGAGAAATTTGATTGTTTGACATTGTCCCTGAATCGTCATGTTCTCTCCTTACTCATTTCCTAATGTGTGCAATGAATTACATCCTGGATGTTCTTTCACAAAGATCATTTTTTCCCCCTGTTACAGACCCCCTCTTCGTAACCATGACAAAGACACATGTGATTGCTGCTTCTAAGGAGGCATTTTACATTTGGCAGTATCGTGTTGCAAAAAAAACTCACTGCTCTTGAAATCAACCAGGTCACCAAGACAAGAAAAGAAGGTCGGGAGAGGTGAGACTCCAAATTATCCAAATTTTTCTCAGATTGTTTTTTGAGTTCTTATTGTGCTACCCTGATTACACTGATACACTGGTGGTAAATAACAGCTTCGAAGAAAATTACACTGCAATTCAAAACTTTGAGGGTTGGTAAGAAGTATTTGAAAGAAACGAAAATTTGTAACTTATAAAACCTGAAAGCTTACATTACCAAAAGAAAAAAAAAAAAAAAAAAAAGAAAAAAAAAGATTCAACAACAGCAGGGTATAGAGCAATGTAAAGGTGATCTTACATAGTTACATTAACAGATAAGGTAATATATTATATATCTATTTTAGCATAGTCCATCTCGGAGTCCAAAAATTCTTTCCACTTACTCCATAAAATAGCCCCTTTATGGGTTTTTTAATGTTAAAGAAAATGTAAGGCTTTCCATCTTCCAAATTTTTATAACAATTGCTTTCCATTTCCATTCTTGCTTTCCAAAGTGAGAGAGTTATATCAGAGCCATTTACATGTAATAGCATTTTTATCTGCAACCAGGAGTATTCTCCATAAATATGTCTTTAGTTTCATGCAACTCAACACAGTATAAAACTCAAATTGGATTTTGATCTTCAATATGGCCTCCAATGTCTTGTGTATGTCTTTCCAAAATAAATCTAACATTAGGCATGCCCAGAATATTTTATGGTGATTTGCCAATTCAGAATTGCAGTGTCTCTAACACCATGTTCCTATTTCACCATGGTACTTTTTATGCAGTGTTTATGAAAAAAGACTTAATTTATAAAAAGATATCTTATTGGCTTGAAGAGTTTAAACAGTAGTGTGTATATGAGGGAATCAAATTAAATCAGTCTTCTTCTTTTATCGTACAATGTTCCCTTCCATTCAAAGTTGGTAAACACTTAAAATAACAAGCCAAATATTCATCATAAATATAGCCAAATGTAGCATTCTCATTGAATGACGTGAGACTATGGAGTAGTTTTAAAGTAAGACTTAATATTTAGAGCGCTGACCCTATTTTGCATAACACACTTCTATAAAATGCAGTAGTATTTTTTCTATTTTTATATATACCTCAGATATCTCAGTGTCTTGTGCAGTTGGAGTTGCACAGCATGTTTTGTCCATATCTCAGACTCGGTGGCTCAACAGAAGTAGCAGATCTGTGTTAATATGCAAGCTTTCATCATATGAAGTGTTGGTTTTATTAATGCGTAGAGTCTGTGGGCAGGCCTGTCTGCCTGTCTGTCTATCGATGTGGTGTGAGGGCGTGCTCGCTTATGGCAGCCATAGTGAAAAGTTCCACTCATGGCTGTTTGATGAAATCCTGTGACCCACACAGACCAGGACTGAACCCAGTGTTCTGTTTCCCCTCCATGTTTAGAGAAGCATTAACGCTCTTATTTTTCCCTCACACTGCCTCTTTTCACTCTGTCTTGCTGACTCTTTTCCCTAGGATTTATCACATCGATGACAGTCCAAGCGGAACATCGGATGGGACACTGAACTTTGCCAAAGCCTTCACAGTGAGTACACTCATCACACACACGCACACATACTCACCTGTGGCTCTCTCAACCTCGCGTGAGAGGATTAGTGGGAAAAGTGTCATAAAACACTGCTCTGCTTTACCAGTTTATGGATTATTATGTACTTGTGCTGTGTTTTATTGATTATTTTGTACTTGTGCTGTGTTTTCTTTGATCTGCTTTATCTGCTTTTTTTTTGATAAAACACACTAATGAAACTGAATGTCAGATAATGGCATGACAATGTTTAGGCACTGCAGACAACCCATTTAATTTAATCTGGGTCCCATATTTATTATATATAAGCAACAGGCCCTCAGAAAGAGATATTAAGACATGTTTATGAGTGATTCTAGAATTGGGTACATTTTCGTCTCCAAAATAAACCTTCTATTATTTTTCAAAAACAACAGCTTTAATGGAGCGGTTTGGAATAATAACAAAAATTAAATCAAGTTGTCTCTAACAATAATGTTTGTCATCTCTTTCTCCTGAATCATACATTCAGCTTCAATTATAATGAAATATTTAAAAAGTCTAATTTTCATCTTTTTTGAGTTTACTCGACTAAGATAAATGAACATTTGCATGTAACGTCTGTTTTTTTGTTTTATGTCATTTCCGTTTTAAAAAAGTACATTTTGTGTTTGTCTCCATGTTCTGGTCAACTCTGTTACACCAGTTATAAAAGGCATAAGAATCTTTAAAGCACTGAAAGAAAAAGTAGAACTTGATCTAAGTCATTTCATTTCCTCTTGTTGAAAACTCTTGAAGGCATCGAGTCATTTCATTTTTCTTCTCTCATTATTCATAAAAAAGCTATATGATGCACCAATAATAGATTCATTATTTGTCAACTCAGTAATTGTGATATTTCAGTGAATTTTCATTCATTTTTTAAAAACAGTATTATGATTTAAACACATAAAATTCAGTTTTAGACATGCCATGTGGTATCTGGCTTGAGGTTAGCATCTTGAGCTAAAATCTCAACTCTGTTAGTGGTTTTAAAAGTTTACTGATAAGTTAAACAACTATTAATAACACGTGTTACCTATGTTATGTCATATTTAAGTCAAATGTTCCTTATAATATTTAAGCATGTTGCATTATTTTACATTAATATCTTTAATATTAATATTAATACATTTGTTGTTTTATGTTATTCCTGTTTGGAAAATGCTTGAAATGTACCCACAATTCAGGATTGAGTTATGGTTTTGTTTTTTGGGTTTCAGGCTACCAGAGATGCGATCTGCTGCATCACAGCATCAGACAAGGTGCTCCTAGTGGTATGTCTGATTTACACAAACACACTTTTTCATAACCTAAAAGCTTCTGTGAGATTGATATGTGTGTGTTTTTTTTATGTCTGCAGGGACGTGAGTCTGGTATCTTACAAAGATACAGCCTGCCCAACATCAGCCTCCTGCAGAAATATTCCCTCACGTCCAGACCGTATCAGCTCTCTCTCAATTGTAACTCCAGGTCTGATTACTCTCTTTCCTTTTCTCCTCTTTACTTCTGTCCCATTGGAACTCCTGGATATATCAGCACCATTAATGCTACGCTAATAATGCTTGCATGTTGAGATATGGTTTTTGTATTGTTTGTTTTTTCAGTCGGCTGGCTATAATAGACATTACGGGAGTGTTGACCTTTTTGGACGTAGAGACACGAGGTTCAATGGGAGATGCAGAGGGCGGGTCTACAGCCGGAGACCCATCTAAATTTGAGCGCAAGGATGTCTGGGATATGAAATGGGCCAATGACAACCCAGATCTGTTCTCCATGATGGAGAAAACCCGTATGTATGTCTTCAGAAACCTGGACCCTGAGGTGAGACATACTGTAAAGAATGAGATCCACATATTTACACTGGCAAGAGAAATAGGGATGACTGAAAAAGTTCAATAAAAAAGACGAAGACAAGCTATGTCAAAGTTACTGTAGTCTGAGATATGCAAGGATCAGGAAGTGCTGCCATTTTCAAACACACGCACAGGGACTTTTAATAGATAATATTGTATTTATACAGTAAAAACGTCTAATAGTATGGCCCTACTTCAACACTACTCCTAAAACTGGAAACCAGTGGCAAAATTTGAACGTCAAAAGACCTCATTAGGTATGATTAAAAAAAAAAAATATATATATATATATAATGTTTATTGTTAACACTCATTTGAGTACAATCATACAATATTTCAAGTTACATTTGGACCTCAGTATGTGACTTTAATTGACACACAGTTGACATAGATTATTGCCAGGTGTACTAACTCTGCATAGTACCCAAATTTAAATTATAAAAAGAAAAATAGCATAGGAAAAAGGAAAAAAGAAGCAACTATTTACATCCAGGGTGAGACCATGTGTCCTAATATAATAACTTCTAGAATAATCTTAAATGACCTTCATTATACACACACTGACAGAATACATTGTGTATATATAGATATATACGTATACACACATTAGCATATATTTATCTATCAGTTGAGCATCATTTATTTATTTATAGCAACTAAATCGGGTCTTCTGAAACATATTCAACCCATTTATTAAGTATGATTTTTAAGCGTTTTCAGGCATGTCCCCGTAAACCATTTCAGTACAGCTAGGTCATACCCATATCATTATACAAATAACTGTCCTTGTAAACCACCAAAACCAATACACACACACACACACAAACCAGCCTCAGTAAATCAGAGCACATGGCCTGTAGTTTAGAGACCACCCACAGACAATTTTTGTACTTACAAAGATAGCAGGAAGTATGGTTTATAGAGTGAGTTCTCGCATTGCACACTGTATTTACACAAATGTCAAACATGCATTATAATAAATAATCTTTGTGAAATTTGAATTAAAATGACTAGAGTTTTAATTTGTAGCAGTGTGAGTGACTGTTCTCTCATGTCATATTTATGTTCTGCTTTGAACACAGGAGCCAATTCAAACGTCTGGCTTCATCTGCCACTTTGAGGATCTGGAGATCAAATCTGTTCTTCTGGATGAGATTATGAGGGTTGGTTGGAATGTGTAGAATCAGTTTAATATGGAATATGAATTTAATTTTAAATTTGACATTTTTGTAAATCCAGAACTGGAAAATAACAACAAAAAACTCCTGGAATAATTGTATAAAATGAGAATATATTGTCACATCTCTATATGTTTTTAGAAACATGCAACGTAATGATGGATGAACCCTCAATGTAACCTTTATTTTGTAGGATCCAGAGGTGCCCAATAAAGATTATTTAATGAACTTTGAGATCCGGTCGCTGAGGGACAGCAGGGCGCTTATTGAGAAGGTTGGAATTGAAGACGCTTCTCAGTTTATTGAGGACAATCCCCATCCGCGCCTCTGGTGAGACTCACACTCATTCCACAAAATAAATGGGCCGGTTTAGTTGTTTATGCAAGCAGACCTGCATGAGGAAAGAGGAATACACAATTGAGAGCAAAGTTACGCAATAAGGAACAGGTCGGTAAAACATGATGTGTGCATTGGTGTGTGTTTTTTCTGCTTTTTAGAGATTTGTAAGTTTGCAGCATTGCTAAGTATGTGCGTGTTACTTGGAGGTGGAAAATATGAGGTCCAGTTTTATAGTCTGAATGAAGTGTGAAGTACAGTTTTATGATCTGAATGATGATCCTGGCACTGACAGGGCAAGTTAAAGACCAATACAAGTGCACTTCTGCTGAGCCTTTCCTACAGTACAGTACTAGCTGACCTTTGAGAATGGGATTTTTTATGTAAAATAAAATAAGCTGTAATATAAAGAAGCACTTTTCTCTGCAGTTGTTTTGGGTTGTGTTCATTTAGAAAAAATAAATCTTCACCTAAGACAGAGATGAGAGGGAAGGAGAGATGTTACCTGTAGCCATAAAACATAGCAGTCTTGGAGAGGCTCTATTGATTTAGCGGCCCACTGCAGTTTTAGTGGCTCTGTCAGTTCTCACAGCACAAGGAGGAATTTCAGATTGGACTCTTGCTGCAGAGGCATGGAGGTAAACACTAGTGTCATGTTAGCTCATGTATAATGTCCTCCACCAGTGCTTTAAAGCATTATACCTTCGGCATACCTACAATTTTCAAAGTGAATCTTTCTAAAATCTCTCAAGAGCATGTCCATGTCACATTTATATAAAAAATTTATCATAATTAAATATGTATTTTTTAGAATTTCAGTATTTATATATCATGTTACTGAAGTATTTGTGTATAAGCATTTGTTTTAGTGCCTTTAAACGGGTCATATTATGCTTTTTTTATGTGAACATAAACGTTTGTGTACAATTCACACTCTTTTTTTTGTGTCTGCTTCCTCTTTCATTCTGTGTGTGTTTGCTTGAATGCAAGTGTAAGAGCTGAAAAACTCTGTTGTTTGGTCCTGCTCATCCTTAACATGCCAACATGCCTGAGGTCAAAGGTTTTCTTAGCTTTCCATGGGCACATGAAAAGATCCCAGACAGACTCTTTTCATCCTCTTTGTGCACTTGCTGAAACTCAGTTCTCCGAACCTGTCAGTCCTTCAGTTAAAGAGATAGTTCACCGAAGAAAATGAAAATTTACTCACTGTTTACTCATCCCCTCAAGTGGTTATAAACCTTTATGAGATAATTTAAAGAAAGCTGTAAACCTGTAACCATTGACTTCCATAGTACTACGGAAGTCAATGCTTGGTCAAAAAGTCTTCATTTGTGTTCAACAGAAGAATGAAGTCAAACGGGTTTCTAACATGTGAAGGGAGAGTTAATTTTGACAGAATTAAAAATTTTGGGTGAACTATCCCTTTAAGTGTCTTCTGTTAACACATCTTGCTATTCGCAGATACTGTAATAAAATAATTTCATCACAACTAATGTGTCTGTCAGCTTCTCTAAATGTAGATTTGAGGTTTTGATCGTGAAGTTACAAATCTTTTGTACTTAATAAATTGAATCAGTTATTTATGCGTTCGCTTTCAGGCGTCTGTTGGCAGAAGCGGCACTGCAGAAGCTGGATTTGAAGATGGCTGAACAGGCGTTTGTGCGCTGTCGGGACTATCAGGGTATTGAGTTTGTGAAGAGATTGAGCAACCTGCAGAGTGAAGCCATGAAGCAGGCCGAGGTGGCTGCTTACTTCAGCAGGTTCGAGGAGGCAGAGAGGATGTACCTGGACATGGACCGCAGGTAAACACGCATGTATACATACTGTCATTCACACACTTTTGATGTGTCCAAAGTGATTTGTTTAGGCTTTTTACCAAACAATAGCTATTGATATATATTTTTTTCTGGCATTCAACAATAAATTAGCATATATTCATTTAATGGAGTATCAGATTTAATAAACTACACAGATGGATGGTTTTTAGTTGAAAAAAACACTCAAATCAATTTCCAAATATGTTTCTCTTTGGTCTGGATGTGGAGTTTTGTTTATGTAGTTCTGGCCAACATTTTAATTATTTAAATTAAAAAGCAACAAAAATCGATTTATTTTGAATGTGCATTTTTCATCCTGCTCCCTCTGGTCTCCTCAGGGATTTGGCAATCAGTTTACGCATAAAGCTCGGTGATTGGTTCAGGGTTCTGCAGTTGTTGAAGACTGGATCAGGTGACTCTGACGATGCTCTTCTGGAGCAGGCCTACAATGCCATTGGAGACTACTTTGCAGACAGGCAAAAATGGTGGGCTGCTGTACAAGTGTTGCATGCAGCTGATTGATTTCAGTGACATACACTCATTTAGCCATAAACCATGTCAAATGTTTTTGTAAGATTGAACAACCACCAACCGTTCTCATGGTGCGCTTGTGGCATTCTGAAAAGTTGAAATGTTGATGCAGATGTTCCATTGAAAAATACAAACTTGCACACGCAAAAGACGTGATATGTGAACGACCCCTTAAGCAGTTAAAATTAGTAGGATATGTAGAGGCCCTTGCTTTTACTGACATCAGTGGCCACAGCACATCACTAGTCTCACAAAATATTCCTAGCCTTTCACAGGACATCACTAGTCTTTTTCATAGCTCTGTTGTGTGACTCTTCTTCAGTGTCTTCCACACTTTATTGGTTCAACTTTGTTAACAAGGATTTTCCAGAGGTTTTCAATCAGGTTTACATCAGGGCTCTGGGCTGGCTGTCCACACAACATGCTTCTTGTTAAAGAAGATGCATAATCTGTTTAGCACTGGACTGCTGAGCAATTCCAGCTGCAGTGTTAAACCGAATGACCGTTGAGATTTTCAGCATTAAGTTGTGCTCTAGTGTGTTTGTCTTTTGTGGATGATCAACCTTTTTAGCATGGCTTTAATGAGTCACTGACATTGTAAAAATACAATATTTAGAATCACAGATTTGGAAAGATTGGCTTCTCTCTTTTTCCCCCATTATCTTGTTAGGTTAGCTTCAGTCCTGTTAGGATAAATCCACTTAGGATAAATTGTACATTTTCTCTAATTTGATGTCCACTGTATATCACAGTAGGGAAGAAAAGATTATTGTAACTTCCGATTCATGATGACTTTGAAGTGTGTGTGATCTACAGGTTGAATGCAGTCCAGTATTACCTGCAAGGTCGAAACCAGGAGCGTCTAGCTGAATGTTATTATATGCTGGAGGACTATGATGGTCTGGAGAGACTTGCAAACTCCCTACCCGAAAATCATAAACTGCTACCAGTGGGTGCTCTCTCTCTTTTTAAAACATTTTTTAAATTCTTTCTCAGCAGACCATGCAAAAAAAGTATAGTTCATATTGTCTGAAAACTATTGTGTTGCAGGATATTGGTCAGATGTTTGTTACTGTGGGAATGTGCGAGCAGGCCGTCAGCGCATTTCTGAAATGTAACCAGCCTAAAGCAGCTGTGGATGCCTGTGTGCATCTAAACCAGGTGAGCATTTATATACAAATCTACATGTAAAATATGCTTGTTTCCAACTTGGTTTTAATATGTTATGAATGGTAAATGTTTTATATGTATTAGTATTGTTTGAATTTGATACACTCTATTAAAATTATAGTATATTAGGGATATTTATTTCTAATAAATAATTTTTTTTAATTATTTAATTATTTTACAATTATTTAGTTATTTTATTTAATTATAATTTTTTTTATGTATGTCTTTGTAGATCACACATTAGGTTCTAATCAAAGTTTAAATATTTCTCACACTTATACAACCCAGAATAATTAAGTAATATATTAACTTTTTGAACACTTACCAATTTATTCATGCACATTTTAAGATGTAAAAGGCTTTGATTAATTTTACCTTTGTTAAACATGTTTGGATTTCATTTCTAAATTATCCACTAAAACGTGTATTTTCTCCAAAATGTAGTGATCTGATACACACATACACATGCACACACACACACACAGCTTCTCTTGCAACAATTCAACGTTATAATGTTGAATTGAATATTAATGTGTTATAAAACTTTGACATCCCTATTTAATATGCATTTGTCAAAAGACTCATCTCTTCACTCAATACATTCTGACTCACTGCCTTTTTTCTCTGGCTTTTTGGCCATTGAGAGATAATGACGCTTCTTTAATTAGTTTAAATGAGAGGTTCAGAGAGATCACAGTGCTCATCATCGGTTCTACTGAAAGATCCAGATGCAGCTGTAGCGTCATCACACTCATCTGCTCATGAAACCTGTCTGTGATGAGTGTTTGGATGGTAGCAAATGTGCAACAGTAAAAAATACATTTTAATTATGTGCATTTTTTTCAGTGGAACAAAGCTGTGGAACTTGCCAAAAACCATAGTATGAAGGAAATTGGGCCCCTGCTGTCCAAATACGCCTCACATCTGCTGGAGAAAAACAAAACTCTGGAGGCTGTAGAGCTCTACCGAAAAGCCCATCACTTCCTGGATGCTGCCAAACTCATGTATAAGGTAGCAATGTAGCAGCTTATGTTTGGAAAAAAAGCCAGTGATGAGTGTTGTTTTTAAAAGATGTAACATTTTTATGTTTGTTGGATATTACCTTTTATTAGGTGTGTATTATAGTACTATAATTCCTGTACATTTTCCAAGTTTGTGATAAATGGAGTTATTGTTTCACAAAAGAAAGAACAGATTTGGAAACGAGTTGTCAGTATGCCAATCGTGCTTTCAACACAAACGTTTACAGGTTTGCAACAGATTAGCTTAATGCTTACTTATGACCACATTGGCTGCCCATGAACAATGTTGGCTGCACTTCCAATGGATGAGGATTCCGGTTCGAATTGACAAGATCAAACTTGCACCCTTATTATTGTTTCCGACAGGTGCTTTAAATGGTGGACCAAACAGCCTGAAATGTAACTTATGTATTTGAAGCTCTACATGGATGGACTCCTCCCCAAAGATCTCTTAGGTCCTCAGCTCAGCTCCTGCTAATTGCTCACTTGGAAACTAAAGGAGACAGATCTTTCTCAGTCTATGCTCCAAAACTTTGGAACCCATTACCATTAGACCATCAGAGCTTCACCTACATGAAGTGTTTTTTAAAAAAATTAGTCAAAACCTACCTCGTCTCTTTGACTTACTTATAAAAATTAGTTTTGTTTTTTTAGTACTTATGTCTGTACAGATCTTTTAAAATTATTTTTATATTTTAATCTATTGGACTATATATATATATATATATATATATATAATTGTTTGTTATTTTGCCATGTCTGTGAAGCACTTTGGTCAACATTCATGTTGTTTTAAGGTGCTATACAGATAAGGTTGACCTTGACCTTGAGACCTTGTTTTGTTTTAAGCTGTTAGTGCCATGGAAATGAAACATTTCACTTTTAAAGCCGTTAAAACTGGAGTAGTGTCGGACTGTTCTTTAGCATTGCAATCTGCGTGATCCAGATTATCAAAAAAAGGGAGTGATTTTTAAATTATGTATTTTAACAGATAGCTGAAGAAGAGGCGAAAAAGAGAACACGACCGCTGCGAGTGAAGAAGCTGTATGTGCTCGCCGCCCTGCTGGTGGAGGACTTTCACACCCAGATCAAAAGCTCACAGCAAAGCAAAACCAAAGGCAAGAAATCAGAGGTACTTCAACTCTTCATATACTCATACAGGACTTTCTGTTTCCAAATGCTTTACACTTGGTCAGTTTCTCTCAATGTGGTGGTCTGCAGCTGTAGCCTGACTCAGAGTCCGACAGCATCAAGGGGGCAGGAAATTAGTTGTGATGAAGGGCTCATTTACAGCCTAGTGGTGGGTAATTTATGTGTTTGTGTGATTTATTTCAGGCTACCAGTGCATTAGCAGGACTGTTAGAGGAAGATGAGTCGTCTTCAGACAGTCGTATCCTGGATGACGCCTGGCGCGGGGCAGAGGCCTATCATTTCTTCCTGCTTGCGCAAAGACAGCTGTACGTTGGCAAGGTGGACGCTGCTTTGAGGACAGGTGACGTATATAAAACCTCAATGAACTGCCATAGCACACATACTTAATTGCGAAAGCTTATGCTGGTTTCAGACTATATGATATGATTTTGGATGACATGTTTCTTGTCCACTACAAGAGTTTTGATCCATTGAAAGTGTTCATTAAGATTTTGTCCCTATTATTGTATATTTGGATTGTTATGTTGTTGTAAGCATTATATAATCAGTGGCATATATACAGTTGAGGTCAGAATTATTAGCCCTCCTGTTAAATTTACATTTTCCCCCCAATTTCTGTTTAACGGAGAGATTTTCTAAACATAATAGTTTTAATGACTAATTTCTAATAAGTTATTTCTTTTGCCTTTGCCATGATGACAGTAAATAATATTTTACTAGTTATTTTCCAAGATACTAGTGTTCAGCTTAATTTGTGCAATTTAAGTGCTTTACTAGTAAATTAGGTTACCTAGGCAAGTTAGGGTAACTATAATATAATGTATAATAATGGTTTGTTCTGTAGCCATTCGAAAACATATATAGCTTAAGAGGACTAATAATATTCATCTTAAAATGTTTTTTTTTTTTTTTTTTATTAAAAACTTCTAGCTGAAATAAAAGAAATAAGACTTTCTTCAGGTGAAAAAAATATTGTGGGAAATACTGTGAAAAATTCCTTGCTCTGTTAAACATCTTTTCGGAAAGAAAAAACTAAATCACAGGAGGGCTAATCATTTTGACTTCAACTGTATGTATGTGTGTGTATTTGTGTATCTGTTAGGACTGTGTATTTAATCAAAATTTGTCTTTAAAAATGTATCTTAAATAGACAATAATATCAATAATTTTTGTGACAATATATGGCACAACAAAAAATTATATAATGTGATAGGCCTAATTGCAAAGCAGATATTTATTAACTGATGCTAATTTCTATAGAAGTGGAAAAAAGTGGAAAAAACATAATTTTTACTCATCATGAACTTTCAGATGCCGTCTGTATTTTCTAATGAACTTTAATTTAATTAAAATCATCTAAGCTATCTCGTGCACAACATAGAAGTCTATCTCTAGTCTATCTTTATTTCATAAAATATGTTTTTTTTACTATTAACTGTATTAAAAATTAGGTTTAGCATTATATTTGTAAAATGCATATCACTCTTCATATTTTGTTCTTCAGTATTAAATAGATTGTTTTATTTAATAAGGTTAATTTACTTATAAAGCACAAATAAACAAAACAATAGTTGACCACAGTGCTGTAAAACAAGATGGAAAGCAAAATAATAAAAAATTCATAAAAATAAACAGTACTAGATTCAAAACATAATAGATACAAAACATAAATTGAACCAAAGTCTATATAAAATCCCGGTGTACTGTATAAACACATTTAGTATTACTAATGATTTCTACAGACCACAGTAATGATCACCATGTGAATATTATGAGGACTGTAAATGTGTGTATGTGTGTGTGCGTGTGCGTGTGTGAGTATGCATGCATGGTATGTCTGGTCTTGTCTGCAATAAAGTGTTGAATCGCTCACCTGAACAGAGAAAACAAACTCAAAGTCAAGTCTTTACAGCATTCGGTTCACATATACACCCTCACTAAAGTCGTTTGCTTACATGAAGGTCTAGACAAAATGTTTAAACCACAGCTTGCATCATATTCAGGACCACCTGGAAAAGAGGTGCGCATGCATGTGTCTGTGTGGGTCAATGTTTTTGTCTTTCCTTTTTGTGTTTTCTTTGTATATTAAAATCTACTTTTAATGCTTTATTAAAATACAGCGCTCAACATAAATGAGTACACCCCTCAAAGATCTTGTTTTTATATTAATATGGTCTATGGGATGTTTTTCTAGTTATTGTTTTACAATAATATATTTGTGCATATGCATTAGATTAATCAGTACAAATGCCAAAACTAAAACTAATCAAAAAAAAAAAAAAAAAAAGCTTAAAAAAAAGGTCCAAAAAATTATACACCCAAAAAAAAATTTTGGGGGGAAAAAAAATTTTAAAATTTTTAAAGAAGAAAAAATAAAAAGAAAAAAAAAAAATTATTTTAAATTTATATGAATTTTTGCAGTTTGTTTTTTTTTTTTTTTTTTTGCTATAACTAATTTGAATTGAAACGTGTTATCTTTCTATTCCTAAAGATGTTAGGTGACCAAACTAAATTAAAAATAATATTTATTATAACTGATGATAAAACAGTTGAGCGACACGGTGGCTCAGTGGTTAGCACTGTCGCCTCTCAGCAAGAAGGTTGCTGGTTCAAGACCCAGCATTATTTTCATGTTTTGACAGATAACCAATGGATGGCTAATACTGAAATCCTAAAATTATTGTTTAAATGCTACAAAATTGTATAGTCATCATAGCATCATAATGCACTTAAAATGGATAAAACAGTGTTATTAGATTACAGTATAAAAAGATTAGCATTTGGTGTGCTTTAAATGCTTAATAATTGTTTCTCAAGTGTACAGCAATGCAGTAATGACTTATTTCTCTATTCCTAGCTCTCCATCTCCGCGATTATGAGGACATTATCCCTGCTGTGGAGATTTACTCTTTGTTAGCCATCTGCTCTTCTGCCAACTGCGCGTTTGGTACGTGCTCACGTGCCTTCATTAAGCTGGAGTCTCTGGAAACACTGACTCCAGATCAGAGGCAGCTTTATGAAGACCTGGCCCTGGAGATCTTCACCAAACACAGTCCCCGAGACACCCGGCAAAGCCAGCGAGACAGCCTTACTGAAGGGTAAGACAGGGGCGCAAAGACCAGATGTGCTGCATAACCGTACAACCACTGGAAACATTAACAGTTACTGAGGCGGATCTTTTGTTACGGGTGTGATGTCACAGTGACGCGAGTGTAAAATAGCGTGAGATGAGTGGCATGTGGATTGCCACTGTGTATGACGTAGACGGATATTACTGTGGGTGTGTCTGGTCAATACATTTCCAGACCATTTCAATCATTACGTCAGTGTGCTGTAGTAAAACAGTGGGGTGATTTAGTTAACGTCTGATACTGTTAAAACGTTTGGAGTGTGTTTTCTTTCTTGCAGCCTTACTTTCCAAGTGTTTATTTGATTAAAGATACAGTAAAAACAGTAATAATGTGACAAAGCTGAATGTTCAGCATCATTACTTCAGTCTTCAGATCACATGATCCTTGAGAAATCAGTCTAATATGCTGATTTTCTGCTGTTTTTTAAATGATTATTTTCATTGTTAGAAAATATGGGACTTATGCTATTTTTAAGTATTTTTTGATTAACAGATAGTTTTAAAGAATCATTTCTTTTTTAGACTTTATTTGATATCTTATTGATTAAATATTTTGCAATAATGTTAAAGCTTATAAAGAAAGGAACCAACACTCATCACACACATTAAGTGATAAAGCTATTCCATGAATTACATCTGAATGCCATGTTTTATTTGTGTTTATGTTTGCGGAGAGCTTTTGTTCTTATTTTAGCTTTGTGTGATTAGAATCAGAGTTGCCTGATTTACCCTTTGCAGGGTTCAAATTTGGCCTAAAGAATTAATAATGATTAATTATTTAGTCACAACACGCTACTTGAAGGGTTAGTTTATGCAAAAATGAAAATTCTGTTATTAAGTGCTCACTCTCGTGTCATTCTAAACCGTTCATCATCATAACACAAATTAAGATATTTTATATGAAATCCGAGAGCTCCCTCAAGATAATCGAAGGTCTCAGTGGATTGGAGCAACATGAGAGTGAGTAATAAATAAAGTAGTCTTCATTTTTGGGTGAACAAATCCTTTTAAACACTAATTAGGAATCATCAGCACAAAACATATAAGTGAATATGCAAAATAACTCTTAGGTATGTTAAACTAATATTCTCTCATGCATTGTGTCTTGATGAGTGACTTTCTCTTCATTTGTCTTTTACTGTCTCACTCTTTATTGCTGTCTTTCTCAGGCCAGAGGGCAAGTTGCCTACCTGTATAGTGACTGGAAGAGTGATTTCGGAGTACCAATTCTGGATGTGCAGTGTGTGTAAACACTGTGCTCTGGAGCAGGAGATCACACAACAAAACTTCTGTCCCCTCTGTCACTCCACAGTGGGATAATGTTTTCCACTCGCATTCCCAAACTCAGCTCTCGCTCCATCAAATGTCAGTCTTTTCGATGTACTGTAGGTTACAAACTCTGCCTTTGGGTTAGAAGGGATAAAATGTTATTTGGATAGTCAAACAAATGAACATATTTTTATACTTTTCATTTCTTTTAAACAGCCTTTTCATATATTTACGTATGTAATAAAATTGCATTTACTCGACATAATATTTAACACTGTTTTATTCAGCTGAAAATCATTTGTGAAGTAAATTGTAGTTCATCTCTATTTGACAGTTTTCTAAACATTGTTTAACTATTTGCAAAGTTTAAAATTAATTATGTGGATAATGTAATGCCGTGTGTTTGTCATATTTAGTTGAAAATGAAGACAAAAAAGACTGTATCTGTATCTTGTTATTTCCGCCAACAACAGAACAATTAAACAACAAAACAATTTGCTTTATAATCTAAACTACATATTCCCGCATTTATGAATGTCGTAAGAAAATACATTTAATATCTCAGACTTTCTGGTTCACTTGTGTCAGTTCTTTTGAGTTTGAATCGAGTATTTACGCAATTTTGACATATTTAGTTTTATAATTTATTATTAATAATCTTGTCGTATGTCACGCAATGCTGTCCTCTACAGGCGGTTTCGAGGGCTGATGCTTCTGACTGAAAGTTTAGTTACTTGTTGAATAGGCTTGTATTTATAGGTTTGTCTCAAACGTCATTGTCTTTATTGGACAACACTAGTTTGTTTTTCCTTTTTACGTAAGTAGCCTAATTTGGTATTAACAGACATAATAACACATTTTAAACCATTAAAATGTGAAGCATTACAGCGGCGTCTGCATGTGCTGTTTCCGGCCTCTAGAGGGCATCATCAGTCAATTCCTCTCTGCACGTGCGACAGGTGCTGCTCGAGGGAGAGAAACACCTGCTTTAGCTGAGAAAAGTGCATTGACAACTCGCTGTTTATAAGGTACACTTACTTTACACAATCTTTAAAGTAATTGAAATATGAATATATATATATATATATGATGATGTTATTATTATTATTATCTGTAAAAATATTTCAAAATATCATGATTACATTACACATTTCATGCTAATAAAACGAGTGCGATTTTACCTCAAACTTTTATTTTCACAACATTCAGCCGCCCTCTGTAGCTTTTCTCAGCTGTAACTCAGGGGATCGTTAATCTTAGTCTTTTATTAGTTTTCTAATCCTTTAACTGCCCTTCACGGGTGGTCGGAGTATCTGTACCCCTGCTTTCATCCCTCTGCCCTCTTATATTGTCTCTCTATCTTTGTCCCTTCCGTTTCACCTCTGCTCTGACGCTTCAGGGGAAAAAGCCGCACCGTGGAGCTTGAGAGGCACGTCCTCAAACGCAAAGCGCAAGCGCGCACCAGTTGCCACGGGCCAGTGACGCACGGACGCGCAGCTGCCCCGAGGCAGAGCGAGTGCATTAGCGGCACACTTTGTGCCAAGTGTCCCACCCGACACAGTGCGCAGTGGGACATGGGGCAAATACTGCGAACGAGCGCACACCGGACTCGACTTTTTCAAGGAAGGCGCTGGAGGATGGCGATATCCACCCCGAACGTCTTTGCAGTGCACTGATGCCATCAAAAAATAAAAAAGGTAAAGGTGATCTTTCTTCCGTGTAGTTTGGATTGCACTATGTTGTTTTTGAACTTAACTTTGGTGCTGTCCTTGGTACTGGAGTTCGACAAGACAGAGCGCACGCGCTATTAACTACAGCGTTCTGTCTTCAAGAAACTTTTGAACAATTACGTGTTTAGTGATTCCGACATTTGATGCTGTGCTCCAGTTTAGCCGTTTGATATTATGAGGTTGCTTTTCTGAAGTTACTTCTTTTGAAGTAAATTTTTCTTTACGTGTTATGTAGTGTTTTTTTGTACATCGTAAGGTCCAAAACTCTGAACATACTGAAAATATGGAGTTCACAATCTAATTTAAAATGAACAATAAATATGCTTGAAATAAAATGAATGGCATGCAGATGCTTAGTATGCTCTATTTATATCATTTCAGTCTTTGTAGATGCTTTTATTCCTACTGGAACACTTTCATTACTAAGAACTAAAATATTATGAAATTCGTGTTTGTTTTGTTCAATTTGCTCAAGTTATATAGTTTGTATTCAAAAATCATATATGATGATTACAACTTTTCACTCAAATTGATGTTAGCAATAAATTGGCAAATACTAATAATAAAAAAAAAGGCCCACATTTTTATGAGAATAATAAGGGCATCATTTTCTCTAGTGGTCTCAGACTTTTAGAACCCAGTGTGAAAGTTTCATCATCTCAGAATAAGAATGACCATGTTCCAACCCTTACAAAATCACAGCATGTCAAACTGCAATCACAACTGTCAAGACTTCGCTGAATGTCCTGAATTTCAGACGTGATTTTGCAGACGTGCCCAGCACTGCTGGAAAAGAAAGTCAGAGTTAGTGTTAAAATGCTCATAATGATCACTGAGGTTTTGTTTACGACACTGTACAAATCAATATCCATTAGCAGCTATAAAGGCTGATTTAGGCTCCAGAATGCTTTTATCCTGTCACAGTTGTTACAGTTAGATGCAGAATATAATAGATTAGCTGTCTGTCTGTCTGCATATTTAAATCTGATTAAGTTTTTGTCTGGTCATACAATTGAAGACGTAATAAAGATGATTTTTTTTTTCAATGGTTTGTTTCAATGGCAACAGGTCAGCTTTTAAAGTTCTTAAAGTGCTTATCAGACTTCTCATTTTCCTCCGTTGTAGGCATGGAGCCATAGCTGATCACTCACATTCTCTCTCTTCAAACCTGCTTAGCCCAACAGTCCCAATTACTACTTCATGTTCTGGCATCCATCATGGTGTACGGGCAGTTCCTGCACCGCCGAGGCCCCGAGGAGAGCTTCATCAACCTCAACGTCGGTGGTTTTAAGCAGCAAGTGGAACGGGTGGTCCTCCAACGCTTCCCCCACACGCGACTGGCCCGACTGCTCTACTGCAGCTCAGAGGCCGCTATTCTCCAGCTCTGTGACGACTACGCTGCAGCCGACCGAGAGTATTACTTCGACCGCAATCCATGCTTTTTCCGCTACGTGCTGAACTTCTATCACACCGGAAAGATCCATTTGATGGAAGAGCTGTGCGTGTTTAGCTTTAGCCAGGAATTGGAATACTGGGGTATCAAGGAACTTCACCTGGACACTTGCTGCAGCAACCGATTTCAGGAACAGAAAGAGTACATGGGAGATCACGACTGGGGGAATGAGGATGACCCTCAGAACCAGCTGCAGGACAGCTTAGACTCATCCATGGAGGAACTGTCGGCATTTGACAAAGACTTGGAGAAGTTTGAGGGCACCTGGTGTGCAGAGAAACGCAAGGAGCTCTGGTTGCGGCTGGAAAATCCTGGATACTCATGCTCTGCAAAAATTCTGGCAGTGTTTTCGCTGAGCGTGGTACTGATAAGTATCATCGCCATGTGTATCCATAGCATGCCTGAATTCCACCAGAAGGACGCCAATGAGAAAGAGGTGGAAAATCCGGTGTTGGATGTGTTTGAGACTTTTTGTGTTCTCTGGTTCTCCTTCGAATTCATCCTACGATTAGTTGTCACGCCATGCTTGCGCAAATTCATATGCAATGCATTAAACATCATTGACTTTGCTTCTATTGTTCCATTTTACGCCACACTGGCATTCGAAAAAGTGGATCCTGAGGAAAGCGAGGAGCTTGAGAATGTGGGAAGGGTCGTGCAGATCCTGCGTCTCATGCGCATCTTTCGCATCCTCAAACTCGCACGCCATTCAGTTGGGTTGCGTTCTCTCGGGGCGACTCTCCGACACAGCTATCACGAGGTCGGACTTCTCATCCTCTTCCTCTCAGTGGGAATCTCTATTTTCTCAGTCCTTATTTATTTTGTGGAGAGGGAGGACCAAGAGTCAGAGCTGCAGACTATACCGGTGGGCTGGTGGTGGGCGACGATAAGCATGACCACAGTGGGATACGGTGACACATATCCGATCACGCTTCCTGGGAAGCTCATCGCCACATTGTGCATCATTTGCGGCCTGCTTGTAGTTGCGCTTCCCATCAGCATCATCTTTAACAAGTTCTCCAAATACTACCAGAGACAAAAAGCCCTGGTGGAGTCTGACCAGCTCCAGCCAGAGGATGAAAAACAGCCAGATCTCAGCATGCCTTTTCTTCATATAGCAGATCTCTATAGCCAAAAGATGAATTCTCTGGCACACAGCGCATCCTCCAGGAGTAGCGAGGGAGATGCCACTGATGCTTCCAGTATTGCGGATGTTGAATTCGTCTGCTCTGCTGGACAGCCACAAGCCAACAATGTGACATAACCGCTAAGATGCACAACCTTAAATGAAGGAACAAGAATCTGCAGCACATATCGAGGAAACCAGAAGACTATTGTTTCTAACTGAGTGACTCCTGGACCTTTAATCAGCAGCACTTTTTCTCTTTAGTTCTCAGGGTGAAAAATGTCTCAAGCTTTCTGTTATTTTTATGAATCAAAACCTGTTATGGAAACCTTCTTAAAGCAATAGTTCACCCAAACACTAGAATTCTGTCACCCTTTGCTCATCCTTCGCTTGTTCCAAACCTGTTGAGTTCTGTTGAACACAAAATGATATATTTTTGAAGAATGCTTGAAAACTTAAGCCATTGACATCAGTAGTAGGAAAAAAATACTATGGAAGTCAATGGCTTAAGTTTTCAAGCATTCTTCAAAAATATATCATTTTGTGTTCAACAGAACTCAAACAGGTTTGGAACCATTGAAAGTGAGTAAATGGTGAGTTAATTGTGATTTTTGGGGTAAACTATCCCTTTAACAACAGGCCAGTGCTAGCAGTAATGCTGATGCTCTATATCTACAGTAGCTAACAGCACTGATTGACGGGTGTTTTTTTAATCCTTTGGACAAGCTGTTTATTTAATTAAGTCTTTTTGCAGTGCCTGTGGGGAAAAGAACTATGCGTAAATGTTTTATAGACAATGACAGCATCTAAAATGCTGGACTTCAGATGGCATGTTGGTGTACTCCATCCTCCCTAATGTGTCCATCAGAGAGGGGAGGATGGAAAGATTGCATGCATATTTCAACGAGAGAGACGAGAGGCCGCAAGAGAAAGAAGGAGATGAAAAAAGCAGGGAAGAGATGTTACCATTGAATAAAGGTATTAATGTACAGCATATTTGAGTCTCTGCTCTTCATTATGCAATTGCTGCATGGCTCTGGAAAGAGATCTTAAAAGTATAATCCTCCCATAAATTACATCAGGGAGCAAAAATGTATTTAAAGAAATGCATTCAAATTTTAATTTGCAATTAATTTACTCATCCTCAGGTCAATCAAACCATCCTTCTTTCTTTTCTCTAAAACATTAAGGAAGATTTGTAGCTGAAACTGTGGTCCTTTGTGATTTATAAAAGTCAAGTCAGTGGCTACTGACACTTTGAGAATAAATTAAATTAATACCCTTGACTCCTGTTCATACATTGAGGTCTTATCGAGTGCAAGAGATTATTATTATTTTTTTACAACATTACTACTTTAATTCAGAGCCTTTGTCAATAGTCCTAAATCATTGTATAATGATGCAAGCTTAGGACTGTTTGCAGAGGCTTTGGATTAATGTAATAATGTGATAAGTGTTCAGTTTCTTGCACTGACCAATCATTTGACTTCATACAACCTCAATGTTCATGAAAGACCAAGGACCACAGTTTCAGCTAAAAATACTTTAATGTTCTGCTGAAGAAAGAAAAAGTCACCTACATCTTGGTAGCTCTAAAGGTGGGTAAATAAAGAGCAAATTAACATTTTGGGGTTAACCATTCCTTTAAACACCAAAAACTGCAGCATAAAAGTAGTGTATATGACTAATGCACTTACTCACTTTCTTTGGGCTTATTCCCTGCTAAGGGGTCGCCACAGCGGAATGAACCAGCTCCTTACTCAGGCATATGTTTTCAGAGTACAACCCCTAGTACTTGGAAACATTCATACACTCTCCCATTCACACACTATGGCCAATTTACATTTTTTGTGCTGCTTGTTTAAATTGCTTATTTAAAATAAGCTGAAACAACACAATTCTTGAGATTTTTTTGGCATAACTTAATTGTTTTATGTTCAATCCACTTAAATGTTTTTGATTCACTTAATTGATTTGTATTAACAACATGAATGAATTGTGGGGAAGCTTGCATTTTTTACAGTGTAGTTTATCCAAATCTCCTATACCAGATGTCTTTGGACTCTGGGGAAAACAAGAACACCTGGAGAAAACCCATGCAAACACGGGAAAAACATGTGAACTTCACACAAAAGGCCTCCTGCAGCCGGGACCTGAACCAGCGACCTTCTTGTTGTGAGGTGACAGTACTAATCACTGAGCCACCATGCAGACTACATCATGCTTTGAAGATCTGTTGACAACCTCGATTGAACCCTAATTTGTGAATAAATCAGTTTTATTTTTATACAAACCAGTCTAAATTATTATAAATTACAAATTAAAGTTCGACACAACAATTTGTTCACTTATATGACTCTTGAGTGACTCAACATTTCGGAAAAGACCTGCAAGAATATTCCTCAAAATATCGGTTATACTTTACAATAACAGTACATACAATGTACCATTTAAAGTAATTAAACAGTACTTTATTATAATTTAAATAATAATATAATATAAATATAAATAATGAGAGGGCTGCACGGTGGCGCAGTGGGTAGCACGTTCGCCTCACAGCAAGAAGGTCGCTGGTTCGAGCCTCGGCTGGGTCAGTTGGCGTTTCTGTGTGGAGTTTGCATGTTCTCCCCGTGTTGGCGTGGGTTTCCTCCGGGTGCTCCGGTTTCCCCCACAAGTCCAAAGACATGTGCTATAGGTGAATTGGGTAAGCTAAATTGTCCGTAGTGTATGTGTGTGAATGGGTGTGTATGGATGTTTCCCAGTGATGGGTTGCAGCTGGAAGGGCATCCACTGCGTAAAACATATGCTGGATAAGTTGGCGGTTCATTCCGCTGTGGCGACCCCAGATTAATAAAGGGACTAAGCCGAAAAGAAATAATAAATAATAAATAAATAATGAGTTAAGGTATGCGTAAGTAAAGTAAGCAAAGTAAAGTAAGTTACATTTAGCTTAAACTTAAGTATTAATGTATTAATTAACACTTTAGTTTAAGCTAAATGTAACCAATATGAACTCATGACTTATCTTTATGTCATGACTTTACTTGGAGGGGCACATTATCATTAACTCATTCTTAACTACTCATGAACTCCTGCGTTCAAACTGTCTATTTTAATGTAGACAGAAAATTTTTTTTTTTTCAATGTAAACACACAATAGATATACATGCATAACTGTTACGTTTAAAAACGGGTTCATGGGTAGTTACGAATGAGTTAATGATAATGTGCCCCTCCAAGTAAAGCCATAAAGATACGTTAACAGGTCACAAGTTCATGTAGTTACATTATCTACTTAAACTTAAAAATACATTAATTAACAAACATGTACTAACAAGTAATTAAGGTAGAACTCATGACTCATGTTGTAGTTAAAGTTAGTTTTTGATAAGCGCATGCCTTAACTCTTCATTAGTTCATAATGAAGTAACATTTAATTTACATATTATATCACTATTCATGTACTGTTATTGTAAAGTGTCACCATATCTTTTTTTGTGAGTTTTCACAAAAAGCTTTCTTCTGAATATCTTCTTTTGTGTTGAACATCAGAAGAAATAAAATCAAACAGGTTTGGAGCAAATGAAAGGTGAGTAAATGATGTCAGAATTTTCGGTCTTGGGTGAACTATCCCTTTAATCTTTTTAATCAACTGCTTATTTTCTGACCTTCTAATGAGTAGTTCTTAATGCATTATTGCTTTAGTGTGTTATCAATAATGCCTTATGAGTTCAAGTTCACCTGTCCTCTGCACAGAGGGAACGTGTTCCCTCTCCATTGTGCTGTCTCTCTCATTTTTTAGAGTGACTTATGTCAGTAGGCTGTATTAGAGGCAGGATGAGAGATCCAAATGTTAGGGCTGTCTGCCATGGAGGATGTATTACTGCTGAAATGGCATCCGTTTGGCAAGTGGCTTTAACTTGGATAGATCGGCCTCTGTTTGAGACGTGGCCATTGATCAATGTGTCACGCTTGTGTGCTCAAGTGTTTAAGGGCTGACCTGAATGCCTCATGACTTACACCAATGCTGCAGCTGACCCTTTTCAGCTCCAGCAAACTCAGAGTATTGGTTATTAAAAAAATGGGGAACTTGAAAAATGCATTTTACTTACATTTATGCTGGCATCTTTAGAGATTGTGAAGTTGTAAGTTCTTCAAAATACAAAAAGTTGCTTTTTATTATTTGTTAGTAGGCAGAAGGAAACCATTTAAAGAACTTATTTACTTTTAGAGATTGATTCTATATTATGTTGTATACAATGGCGGCATGAATCCTCTGCCTCCGCTTATCCCGAAATATGAGGCCACCACAAAGACTCACATTTCTTGTTCAAACATTAGATTTGAACAGCTTGCACAAATCTGAGCATCTTGTTTGCAAAAAAAAATATATATATATATATATATATGCAATCCTAGCCCTGTTCCTCTGATATTATCAATGCTCTGCTCTGCTAAAATATGAGCTGGTGGTTTAGGATGTGGGTTTTAACCCAAGGGAAACAAAACCCACAAAGTAGTGAGTTCCCACTTTGCTATGAGTACAGCACTTAAGATTGAAGCACTTCAGATTTGAGGTGTACGATTTGTGCATCATTGCTGGCTCCAGACAGAATCTAAGAAAAAAAAATCTTAATTTTCTATTTGAAAAAAAGATGGTGCATTTTCTTTAAGGAAATGAGTAGTACTCTGCAAGAATGCAATATGTTGATTGTGTATAATAATGAATCATGCAGAATTCATTATGCCTTAATCTAATCGGAAACTATGAACATTTCAACACTTATTTAGCATCTACACAATTTACAGTCAATGTGCATGTTGAAATGACTTGCTATTATCACATAAGCAAGTCAACTTTATTTGACCTTCAACAAGGGGTTCAAACAAATCAAATATTTATATTAATTTAGCTTTTATCCTGTGTGTTTGTAGCAGTCAAGCTAGTTACCAGCACTGAATAAGGATTTGAAAAATGGTAATTGCTTTATCACAAATTTCAGAGTTTTCTTGCAATTGCCAGTTTACTTCTTGCCATCCAGAAGTTGCATTTAGCTTTTATATTTTTTTAATTATGGTGACAATAAGTGACAATCATATATAAGTTGCTAGTTAAACAATGAAAAGTTTCCCGGTTAAAGTTTTTTTTCCAGACTAGGTCTGAATGGTGCATCTAAATGATAGTTTAACAGGTGAGTCTGCAAGCACCTTCAGCTTCACATAAAGTCCTTTCACAAACAATTTGCCACCTCCTCTACATGGGTCAGCACACACACACATTCTACTCACCAACATACATCTCTCTCTCCATTTCTCCCTATCTCTTTCTGTCTCTCGATGTCCTTCTTTCCTTTCTTCCCTCACACATAGAAAATTGAATGGAATCGTCTGTCTGACTGAAAATAGAGTAAAAAGCCTGTGAACAGAAGTGTTGCAAGCCTGGGGGAAACAGAGATATTATTTTTTTTAAGTGTTGAGGAGGAATAAATATCACAGTGAACAAGTCAACACTGTTTATGCTGAACTCAAGTCAAAAACCATGAATGAGCTTGTTTTTTTAACATCATTGTTAATTAGAAAATGCAATTATGATATTGATAAAAACAAACAAATATATAATAGATTATAAACCTTATAATTGATTAATTTTTCATCTCTATTGCGCTGATAAACTAAACCTAATAATTCGATAAATCTGTGACATGACAAAATCAATACAGCTACCCTGAAAGCGACATTCGCAATCTTCTTGTTGATCAATGAAACTGGCAGGATGATGGCATTTAAACCTTGGCTATAGATGTAAGTACTTCCAGCACACAACAGTCCTGTTTCTTACAGTCTGAAGATTGCCTGTCAGCCGTCAGACCACTTTACTAAACCCAAAGCCATCTGTTGCGCTGGGCCGATATGGATGTTATGGATCTCTGGCTGGATTGGTGTGATGTCGTGTTCAATCACCTCTGGAATTGAATTTCGAATGTTGAAGAGGTCACATGCTTGGCCAGAGCTCCATCTTTCCCTTTGGCCTTCAGCTGGGCAGCTCGACACTTCAAACTCTTCTCATCAACTGGAGGTCACTCTCAGAGTTTATCTACAGTACATTTATTGATTAGTGTTTACTTTGTTTGAATATCACTTAAAATTGCTGGGTTGTTTTATGCCCAGCAATGGTTTGGTCCGGCCTAACAATTAAGTTACATTATTAAATTAACTGTTAACCAAGCAATTAAAAAAAAAAGAAAAAAAGATTATACTTGAACAAACAATTCCCTCATAAACGATTCAGCATTTATTCATCAATTTCTTTCTTTTGTGAAACAAAAAAAAAAAGCCCTGTATTTCTGTCACAAGTCACTTTTTATCAAGTGGTACTCACTGCAGAGCCACATGGGCAGAGCTGAGCTCTAGCTCCTCTTGCTGCACGTCTTCTACTAGTGATGTCACTGGGGGTTGGGGTTAGAAAAAAAATGTCTTATAAAAATAAATTTCCTGAAATGTCTTTATAGAGCCTGTAGCAGTTAATCAATGGAATAGCCAATAATGTCATAATATATTTTGAGGAACAACGTTTCTATCCAATCATATTTCTACATCAATTAAATTGCAGTTGGAGAAGGCGGGGCCTGACCATCTGTGGATGCGAGCGAGTGTGTGTGTTGGTTACAGCAAAGAAGTGACTGACCTGGTCAGATTCGGAAGGCCTGTTGTCGATATGATATCGATAAAACGAACGTAAGGTATGTTGAAACAGTAACGTTCTAACTTACTAAAATGTCTTATGTCTAATGTAATCCATGAAAAGTTTTTCAACTGGGAAAAACAACATATGCTATGTCACGTTACGTTACATGTTACATTACCGTGGCAAAAGCATTCAGTATTGTATCCACAGTTAACAAGAAAGAAAATCTAGAGAGCAGCATGGTGCTGAATATATACACATATTCTATTAATTGTATTTATTTTAATTCTCATCCATATGATTTGTGTGCCTTGTTTCTTATTTTCTAATTCAAATCGGATTTTAAACGTAATCAGTTTGCAGTTCACTCTGGGACACTCTTTAAATATATTTTTACATTTATTATTAATATTACCAATATAATTTCTAACTTTAAAATAGTTTCTAACTTTTTTCTTTTCATTTGTTAACAGACTAAATTTAAATTGGTTAAATTGTTAAATTTGTTTAATAGGCCATATAAAGTCAGA
The DNA here is from genome assembly GCA_903798115.1 of Danio jaintianensis. Classification (NCBI taxonomy): domain Eukaryota; kingdom Metazoa; phylum Chordata; class Actinopteri; order Cypriniformes; family Danionidae; genus Danio; species Danio jaintianensis. Next base: position 14,660,319 of record CAIGQV010003909.1, read on the forward strand.
CTATAAAAGAAAAGGTATCAGTTTTGGTACAATTTTCAGGCCTACAAAAATTTAAACACAAAATATTTTTTCATAAAAAATCTAGACAGAACCTAAACTACTGTGCTTGTTTGAACTTTAAAATTAAGTAATTAATTCACGGTGGCGCAGTGGGTAGCACGATCGCCTCACAGCAAGAAGGTCACTGGTTCGAGCAGGGTCAGTTGGCATTTCTGTGTGGAGTTTGCATGTTCTCCCCGTGTTTGCGGGGGTTTCCTCCGGGTGCTCCAGTTTCCCCCACAGTTCAAAGACATGCGGTACAGGTGAATTGAATAAGCTAAATTGGCCGTAGTGTATGTGTGTGAATGCAAGCGTATATGGGTGTTTCCCAGTGTTGGGTTGCAGGATAAGTTGGCGGTTCATTCCGCTGTGACGACCTCTGATTAATAAAGGGACTAAGCCGAAAAGAAAATGAATAAATGAATGATTTGTAATGCTAAATGAACAAGAAGTTTAATAAGGCTGCATTTTATAAAAACAATGCAGTTAAAACTGTATGTGAATAAGTATTGCAATTTACAACAATTTTTCTCTTTAAATATATATTTAAGAAGTTTTATTTCGTCTGTCAAAGCTGAATATTCAGCATTTTTCTCCAGTCCTCAGGAATGCACGATCCTTCAAAAATAATGATTTAGTTTATTTCTTTAACTTTCTTTCTTTCTTTCTTTCTTTCTTTCTTTCTTTCTTTCT
>CAIGQV010003909.1:14669455-14693903 GCA_903798115.1 Danio jaintianensis
TCCTGCGGGAGTCGGAGCTCGGGGTATCACTCCTGCGGGAGTCGGAGCTTAGGTTAGAGTGATTGCTGCTACTGAAGTGGTGTACTGGCAGCCGATGTTGCAAATGCTATGTGTGCTCCTGTAGCAGTGTTTAACTGCCGTGACCAGGCGAGAGAGTGAGACAGATGTAATAATTTTGATGTGGGATGTATGAGCTCTGCTAGAGAGACTCTATAATGGCAGTGGTGAAATGTCAGGATAGCTCAGCGGAGCGTCTCTGCTGCTGCAGAGGTGCGATAGAAGTCAGTATCGAAGAACTCTTACGCAGGCGTTTTAACAGCTGTGACAGTGCTGGGGAGTGTAATAGTATAAATAAATGGAAGTGTATGTGAGCTCAGCAGAGCGTCCCTGCTGCGGAAGTGGTGCAGAGGAGAATTTAAGCTAAGCGGAGCATCTCTGCAGTTGCAGAGGTGCAATGGAAGTCAATAATAACAACAGGTAAATACGCTTCCGCGGAGGCATTTAAACTGCTGTGGCAGTGCTGGGGAGTGTGTCAGTAGTGGTATGTTAAATGGAAGTGTATGTGAGCTCAGGCAGAGCGTCACTGCTGCGGCAGTGGTGCAGAGGGGAAATGAAGCTCGGCGGAGCTTCTCTGCTGTTGCAGAGGAAGTCAATATTGAAAGGCAAGTACGCTTCCGCGGAGGCGTTTTAACTGCTGTGGCAGTGCTGGGGAGTGTGTCGGTAGTCAATGGCTAAATGGAAGTGTGTGTGAGCTCAGGCAGAGCGTCACTGCTGCGCAGTGGTGCAGAGGGAGAATAAGGCTCGGCGGAGCGTCTCTGCTGTTGCAGGAATGTTAAATACTTTCAGTAGTGATATGTAGAGATGAAAGTGAATAATGGCTCAGCTAGAGCGTCACTGCAGTTGCAGTGGTGCTATGAGTGAGTGTATCTCAGCGGAGCGCCTCTGCTGTTGCAGAGGTGCAGTGGTAGTCAGTATTGGAGAGTAATGAGTGCTCCCGCAGGAATGTTAAATACTGCCAGTAGTGATATGTAGAGATGAAAGTGAATAATGGCTAAGCTAGAGCGTCACTGCGGTTGCAGTGGTGCTATGGGTGAGTGTAGCTCGGCGCAGCGCCTCTGCTGTTGCAGAGGTGCAGTGGTGGTCGGTATTGGAATGTTATGACTGCTCCCGCAGGAATATTAAATACTGTCAGTAGTGAAGTGTAGAGATGAAAGTGAATAAGGGCTTAGCTAGAGCGTCACTGCAGTTGCAATAGTGCTATGGGTGAGTGTAGCTCAGCGGAGCATCTCTGCTGCTGCAGAGGTGCAGTGGGTCAGTATGGAGGCAATGTGCGCTCCCCCATAAGCATTTACTGCTGTAGTAGTGCAGGGGAGTGTGACGATAGTGGTATTTGTAAATGTAAATGTATATGAGTTCATTTAGAGCGTCGCTGCTGCAGCAATTGAAACTCAGGGCGACCCCTATGCTTAATAAAGAAAGGGAGTTTCTTCATCCTGCAAAGTTAGATCAGATATGGGGGGGTGGATTGTGGGATTGAAATTTGATGTTAGTTCAGAACATCTCAAAATACAAAAAAGGCTAGTGTGAACATGGCATCGACGGCGTGGCTGTGTGAGTGGAAATGTATCCTTTGCGTAGAGTGTGAATGCATTCAGAATGGACATGGAGTGTAATAGGTTGGATGAGGGTCAGCTTCTGGAGCCGGTTGCCATGATTTCTGAAATGAGAAACGAGAGAATCAGAAATAAATTTTTTTACAACATAGTACATGTACGGCAGACAATGAATTGTTTTAGCTGATATCCATGCGAGGCTTCTTAATAGGGGCATGAGCAACTGTGAATGGAAGCGACTTTTGTTAATGCATGGTGTGCAAGGATGGTAGAGGTGGGCATTCGCCCCCCCACAGGATGGCAGATGGATGGAGAGCTGAGGATATGGGGTGCGGCTTGGCTGGTGGTCCTGGAAGTACCTCTTGAAGACGGAGTAGGTGAAGTGATAGTGGAGTGGAGTTTAACCCCTTAGTGATAGAGATATATATATATATATATTTTTTTATGCAAATGTATCTAACACAGAGTCAGTGGATGAAACATTACTCCATTTGTCAGAAATGCCCTCCTCTTATTCACAGCAGTCAAGCGGGAAGTTTGTTTCTTTGCCGTTTTCACATCCAACCGACTTGCCATTATAAGCTTGCATATGACACTTTGTGTATGGACGTATGAGTCACTATGGCATATTACTTTTTATAAATAAATCAACTGCCAACAGCAAACCGTGAACTTTAAAAACAAAAACGATGTCACCACTTAGTAGAAACTGTGAATGGAATGTTTGTTGATTCCAACATTACGTTTGGAATATTAACATGATTAAAATCACGAGCATATCTGGCCCAGTTCATTCACAAGGTCTTTTGCAACTGGGTCCATTCATGACTGTCAAGAGATGGCGGGACCTTCCCGGTGACACTTCTTTCAGCTATTGGCTCAATGAGCTGTCAATCAAAAGTGCAAAAGGTCGGCGGCCATTTTGTTGACCAAAAATCGCTAGTGTTTGTCTGAAGACGCTACTCTACTGAACGCACTCCAGCGACTAGTTTGGATGATAGCAGTGCATTCCATGGATGTTATCAACGTATGAATATGCTGTGGACTAATGTTTTACGGATTGGATTGCTTGGACCCTTGCAGTCAAATTACTTCAAGCTGTTAGAATGTTATGGATCTGTGGACAGGCGGGAGGCTTGAGAGGTGAGTTTCTTTTGTTGAAATCATTCTAGTTACGCGAGTCTCGTCTTAAAAGGTTTATAAAATGTTTAGTCTGTTGAAGAGTAGTTATTTTTGGGAGCCTTCCCCTTAAAGCATGCTATGTACGTTACCGCTGGTGGACCGCTAGGAGAGCGGTAAGAGTTCGGCTTCATTGCAGTGGCTTGGATCGTCAGCGTCTTGAGAGTTTAGGCGGAGTTCGTGGGCGGTGATCTTGCTAAAGATCTGAGTTGAAAACACGGCGGATGCGTTGGGTGAGGGTGTTTGAAGTTGTATGGAGAAGGAGATTATATTGACAGCGTTATGGTTAAAGGGTAGAAAAGCTGGTGGGCCGGCCGGTGTCTTGCGGGTACTCTGGCTCGATTGTCGTCCTGCCGGGGCTGGATGGCGCTGAGCCGCAGCTGAAGTCTCGGGGAGAGCGCTTCTCTGGCTGAAGTTGTTTGGTTCTTTCCATATCGACAGGCTAAATGGTGCGATGCTGTAGAAGCTTTTTGGAGCTGGAGCGTTTTTTGTAGCAGGAAGCGTTCTTCAAGACGACGATGGCTAAGGTAAGATACTCTAGTTATTTATTGTGATTTAGGAATCATCTGATTGGTGGATCATGCATTAGCTAATGCGGGACCAGCTGCTATCAATCATAAGCACGTGCTCCTCTCGAAATTAGTTTATGAATAAACTTCACTTATATATTATTGCAATAAGTACAGTAATAGATCATACTAACTTCATTGTAAAGATGTAAACAAAGTCAAATAAAATTAATAAAAATATTAGTATTTGTACTAGTACCTGTATATATTAACTTTGACACTTCGCAAGACATGGTAATAAATAAATATGTATTTGTTATATTTATTTATGAATATAAATATTAGTACCATACCTGCACCTGTAATTACTTGGAGAAATTGCAAGACATTGTTGGTTTATAATAATAATAATAATAATTCATTCATTCATTTTCTTTCGGCTTAGTCTCTGATTTATCAGAGGTCGCCACAGCAGAATGAACTGCCAACTATTCCAGCATATGTTTTACGCAGCGGATTCCCTTCCAGCCACAACCCAGTACTGGGAAACACCCATACTCTCTCGCATTCACACACACTATGCTACGGCCAATTTAGTTCATCCAATTCACTTATAGCGCATGTCTTTGGACTGTGGGGAAAACCGGAGCACCCAGAGGAAACCCACGCCAACACGGGGAGAAAATGCAAACTCCACTGGCACAGCTGGGACTCGAACCAGCGACCTTCTTGCTGTGAGGCGACAGTGCTAGCCACTGAGCCACTGTGCCACCCCAATAGTAATAATAATAATTAGTATTATTATAAATATACTTATAATAATTATTATTGGTAGGTAACACATATTTGTAACTTATAACTTTATAACTTTCATTGAACCATTTTTGTTTTTGAAGAAGAATTTCTGGAGATTTATTTTTGTGCTGAGTTTAGAGAATGGTAGTTTTGGGGTTGATGGTGTGTGTGGAATTCTGGGTTCTGGAGTTTATAGGGTGTGTATTGTAAACAGCTATCTGTCAAGAAAATAATGTTCAGATGAAACATAAAAGCAAGATTTATCTGAAGGACCAGTGCCACACACACACGCACACACACACACACACTGGGGTGACTGATGTAATTATCTGCTGTTCTGTTGTGTTTGTTCTGATGAGCGCGGGTGAGATGGTCATCAGGAATTCAATTCTAAACCCTCAAGAGATCCGAAAACACACTCTGAAATTAGCATTTTCTGTCTTACACACTAACACAGCACTCACTCAACGCCATTAGGATTCTGTCTCTGAAACAGTCACCGTCAAACTGTCAAGCTCATTACCACACACCGCATGTACATTCGCAGCCTGACAAATAGACCTGCCTGCGCATACCATCTGAAACATGACTGGACATTAAGGCACTGGATTAGCACTGGATACATTGAGACTCAAGCAAAAACAGGAAGGGATCAGGCTCATCTCTGTCAATAGTTTCTCCTCAGGCTTCAGATTAAGGCCTCGGTAATAGAGTGAACACGGGTGAAGATGAATTGACAGGACTATTATACACATGCACCTTTCAAAGGCAGAAAAAAGATTTCTTGTCTAAGTTTTGGCAGGGATTTGAGTCAAGTTGGTTTCAGAATGTATGAATGTTTGATCTAAAGCGAATGGTTGAATAGTTAGCCAGCGACTGATTCAAAATGATGAACTGAGATGACAGACTAATCGATTGCTGCTTTATCAGCTGAATGAAAGTCCTGGCAAATCTTCAGGCAACAAATGTCGCTTTCCTCTGAATCGTCCTCAAGGGGGTGCCGTTTTTCTTTTGACTGGAAGTTATTGTTTTCTCATTGAATAAATAAACGATTTTAATTCCATTTACTGACACTTGGGACACAAATGGAAATTAATTAATGCGATCTCAAGAATAAGATTTAATAAAATGCTGTACAAACAAAAGTGATTGCTTTATTCAGTCTAAACAAATTATATTGCTGATAAGGGAAAACCCCAATGTCCCCATCCTAAAAATAAAAGTTCTAAAAGGTAGTTTTGGAAGAATTTTTTGATTCACCAAAGAATCTATTAGTGGAATCAAAAGAACACTTTTTGTACTATAAAGAATGTTCTGAGGAATTAAAAGGTTCCATCACTGTAAAAAAAATGCTGGATTCCACACAATTCCTTCATGTTGTCCCAACACAAATTAAGTTAACTTAATTGTTTTTACAAATGTAAGTGGATTAAACATAAAAAATGAAGTTGTCTCCCAAAAAAACTATGATTTAGCTCACATTAAATAAGTAGTTTGAAGAAGCAGCAAAAATAATTGTTTGAGTGATGGTTGTAGGGGTCATGGAGTGAGAAATTAAAAATTGATATATAAGAGGTTTCTATACTGTAAAAACATCCTGTAAAATTTGAAAACATAATACGTTTTTGCATGTTCAAACATAAATTACACAGACTAGTGGTATCTCAAACCTTCTTGTCTAGTTATTGCTTTGAAATATACATTTCATAAAATACACACAACTGCTGTTTTTTATATGAATGTGTGTCTGATATACAGTGTGCAGCAAAATGTTAAAGTATTGTCATGTTGTGTTCACCACAGACATAGTTTTTCTGAATTTTTTTTTAGTCCCCTCAAATAAAAACCCATAGAAAGATCTTGAAGGAACCCATGGTGAATTGGTCTTCACATTATTTAAAGGGGTAGTTCAAATAAAACTGAAAATTCTGTCATCATTTACTCACATTTCACTAATTCAAACATGTTTGAGTTGCTTTCATTTGTAGAACACACAAAACAATTGAAAAATGTTGGAAACCTGTAATCATTGATTTCCATAGTATTTGGTTTTCCTATTATGGAAGTCAATGGTTACTGGCTTCCAACAATCTTCAAAATATCTTCTTTTGTGTTCAACAGGAAACGGAAACTCATACAGGTTTGGAACCACTTGAGGGTAAGTAAATAGTCAGTCAATTTTCATTTTTGGGGAACTCTCTTTATGTTTAGACTTTGATTGCGTTGGCATAAAAAAAAGCATAATTCTGAGTACAAAGATGTGAACAGCGCAGAGTAAAATATTGCATTTACAGTACTTGCAACATAACATAAACACTGCTTAAGATGTGTTTTAGTATTATGTGTTTTAGTAATACAAGTGTCAATGGGGCCTAAAACTTTGAGCTTGTCCAAGAGTCAAAAACGCATTTAATTGTATTATTTTGGTGTGAATGCTCATGCTGACAGATGCATTCAAACAACCATAAAACACAGACTACACTCCTGATGGAAAATGATGTAGTAGGAAGGAAAAGGTCTCTGAACATAAGTGATCACAAGAAACATATTTGGATGTCAATAGCAGGTGGACTCAGAGACTTTCTCTCTCTAAGTATACAGCATATTGTTATAATCCCTTTGGCCCTTTAATGCCAGTTTCTCCTCAGCACTTTAAACACACATTAGTGTCACTTCCCCTCACTGCTGTTGGACCATCAGTGTTGTAAATACAACAGCATGTGTATCAATCAGTGTTAGTGTGGATACCATATTATACTCCATATGGTATACTGTGCATCACAGGCTAAATTGTCCGTAGTGTATGTGTGTGAATGAGTGTGTATGGATGTTTCCCAATGGGTTGCGGCTGGAAGGGCATCCGCTGCATAAAACATATGCTAGATAAGTTGGCGGTTCATTCCGCTGTGGCGATCCCAGATTAATAAAGGGACTAAGCCGAAAAGAAAATGAATGAATGAGTGGTATACTGTATGTGTTTTTTATATTTTGTACTTGTAGCAGGGTTTTTTATTTTTTAAATGAACATGGCTGATTTCATGTATTTATTTCTATGGCACAACTGGACTTTCAGCATCGTTACACCTTTATTCTGTGTCACGTGATCTTTCATAAGACATTCTGGTATGCTGATTTGATGCTCAAAAAACATGTATAATACCAGTGTTTAAACAAAATAAAATAAAATAAAATTTTAATTTATTTTATTTTAATTTTAATTTTTTTTAACAGAGAACTTAAGAAGAACAGCAAGAGCAACTTATCCAGCATATGTTTTACGCAGCGGATGCCCTTCCAGCTGTAACCCAACACTGGGAAAATGTTTAGATCATGTCTTGATTAAAACAATGAAAAAAAAAACAGCTGCCAAACAACAGACATAGTAATTTTTTAATTGAAATAAAATCAATAAAAAAATAAAAACTAGTTCCTTGCAAATATTTTTGATTGAAATATAAATAAGTCATATTTAACAAGTCTGGTGCAAGTTATGTCCAATCAAGTAAAAAAAATTTCAGTAGGCTTTTCCCAATTACTCTGCAGTACACTTTTCTGTGTCATAGTTTCTTCACTGTTTAGACAGAAATACAATACAAAGGACATCATCACTCAAAAAACAAAACAAACATTTGTGCTTAATATTTAGCTTCACACTGTAGAATGCAATATAGCAAAGTGCTTTACGTTTCCAGATGGATTGCATTTCCTTCTGGCATGAATTCAGCATCATATTCTATAAAAGCACATTTTATTATTGTTATTAAACGTGTGTCTTATTTCGACAGGTTGATGCTGATCATTTAAATGTTTCATTAAATGTCCATCCTGGCCGGTTCATGTCTGAGAATTGCATAAGAGTGTACATTGTAAAGTTTCCGATGTTGCAATCTTTTAAATGTTTAATTGATGGGGGTTGCAGAAAATGCCTTGTTGAATAATCTGATCCCGGACTAAGAATCAGTGCTGAAATATGATTATTTTCCCGGTGGGGAATGAGGCTGTTTCTGAGTCAGCGAGGCGGAAGAGAGACACTGCCCAGTGTAATTAGCAGCTACTCATGTAATGTACTCCCATGAAGTTTAATGATGTTACTCAGCGTTTCAGCTGTACAGATGGGCTACCCTTTCTCAGCAAAAGCTTTAGATGGTGATTGGTCACTGGAGTTCAGGGATTGCTGCAATGCAGTAGTGGTAACAGCAAACACACACGCACACACATACAGTACGTTCACTTTTCCCTCAGAGCAATCACTTTTATGTGCATAGATGTCTCTGAGCCTCTGGCTGCTTTGTAACGATAAAAGAATCCATTCTGAAGTCATGGACAACTTTATGGAGCAGTTTAGTGCTTTCATCGTGCATTATTGAACTTTTTTCCATAATGTTTTATCCATAGAGTTGCTGTATTCAATCAAAGGCGATGTTATTGCAGTTTTAGCAAATGTTATTAGCTGTTATAATGCAGCTCTTATGTCTTAAAACATTTGCTGTGCCAAATCGCTTCATATTAATGATTCACTAGACATAATTGAACATCTGTGACTTTCTAGTTGATACAGAGTTCTTAAATGAAGACTGCAGATGTCGAATTAGGAGGTTTATAAATTAGTCTCTGGTTTAATCTGAGCAGGTTTCTCTTTTAATTGTGTTTGCTCTTGGTTGAATGTGTAATGAGCTGAGGACGTTTAAAACTGCTGTAAAACTGAGGGTTTTGTATTGCAATAACATAATGAACGGTGTTATGGCAGCATTTGGACAGAATTTGTTTTTCAAAATAATTAAAAGACTTATTAGTAGAGGATGTCTGTGACTTGCATGCGCTGATTTGATTTAGATTTAAGTAAACTGCATCAACAATAAAAACAATATATCTGTCACCTTCTCACTCTCTCTTCCAAAACTCTTCAAAAGTCATTGAATATACATTCGGTTCTAGTCAAGTTTATTTGTATAGCGCTTTTCACAATAGTTATCATTCCAAAGCAGCTCTACAAAAAGGTGCATGTTATTACTACATTACAGTCTAAATTAGAAAAGTTAAGGAGTTGTGTATAGGTTAGACAGTATATAAACATAGTTTATATGCATGGAGATTGGAGATCTTATCATGCAGCAATTTCAAAGTAAAGTGTCTAGATGTCTTAGCAACATTTTACTATGTTGGTTCATTCATGCTTTGGAGCTGGTCATAAATCAAATAGCTGAAAAATGGTGCTAAAAGGCTAATGCTGTATCACTTTCCATATCACCTATAATACACTTTAACCTAAACCCAACTGATAGAAGAAATGTGTGAAAAAAGTGTATTTTTTTTAAGCAATTAGGCAAGCTTACTTTGTTTCACTCTACTTGCTTTTAAAAATGAAAGGCAGCATCTCATTTATGCAGAGGACTTACTACATTGGGAAAGCCATGCATATGGAGGTACATGTGATGCAAATGTTAAAATATTAGATTTGAAATCATTCGCTGTGTTACAAGGGTTTGAAGTGATAACATGGTATTGTGCAAGGAGAAGGCATTTTTCACTGCGTTCCATCCCTGGTACTTTTTAGTGCCACCTCGGATGAGGTTCTAAGCGAGTTGTAGTGTTACCAAACCATGATGTATACTGATCATAGGCTGGTTCAAGAGAATTGTAAATACCTGGATCATTGGATTTGCAACATAAAACACCAAACCTGCTATATTTAAATAGTCAGCAGCAGCCACTGCTGTATTGTTGGTTCAAGACAATAAAACACCTATAGGGCCCTATCATACACCCGGCGCAAGACGTGCATGGCGCGATTTGTTGCTATTTTCAGACCAGCGGAACCCTAATTTTCACGTTTTGTGCCACGTTGTTTAAATAGCAAATCCATTTGCGCCACTTTGTGGACTCATGGGCGTGCTGGTCTATAAAGCAGGTGTGTTAAGGCGCATTGTTGGCATGTTGCTATTTTGAGGAACTGATATAGATTGCGCCATAAACCAACTGAAAGCTGGTCTAAAGTCCAGCGCAGAGCGCGTTAGTTATGCGCTTGTGTGGGTCCAAATGCTTACACATTGCTTAATACACACAGGATGTACAGTCGTGGCCAAAAGTTTTGAGAATTACATAAATATTGGAAATTGGAAAAGTTGCTGCTTAAGTTTTTATAATAGCAATTTGCATATACTCCAGAATGTTATGAAGAGTGATCAGATGAATTGCATAGTCCTTCTTTGCCATGAAAATGAACTTAATCCTAAAAAAAGTTTCCACTGCATTTCATTGCTGTCATTAAAGGACCTGCTGAGATCATTTCAGTAATCGTCTTGTTAACTCAGGTGAGAATGTTGACGAGCACTGGCTGGAGATCATTATGTCAGGCTGATTGGGTTAGAAAGGCAGACTTGACATGTTAAAACAAGGATGATGCTTGAAATCATTGTTCTTCCGTTGTTAACCATGGTGATCTGCAAAGAAACGCGTGCAGCCATCATTGCATTGTATAAAAATGGCTTCACAGGCAAGGATATTGTGGCTACTAAGATTGCACCAATTTATAGGATCATCAAGAACTTCAAGGAAAGAGGTTCAATTCTTGTTAAGAAGGCTTCAGGGCGTCCAAGAAAGTCCAGCAAGCGCCAGTATCGTCTCCTAAAGAGGATTCAGCTGCGGGATCAGAGTGCCACCAGTGCAGAGCTTGCTCAGGAATGGCAGCAGGCAGGTGTGAGCGCATCTGCACGCACAGTGAGGCGAAGACTTTTGGAAGATGGTCTGGTGTCAAGAAGGGCAGCAAAGAAGCCACTTCTCTCCAAAAAAAACATCAGGGACAGATTGATCTTCCTCAAAAAGTATGGCAAATGGACTGCTGAGGACTGGGGCAAAGTCATATTCTCCAATGAAGCCCCTTTCCGATTGTTTGGGGCATCTGGAAAAAGGCTTGTCCGGAGAAGAAAAGGTGAGCGCTACCATCAGTTCTGTGTCATGCCAACAGTAAAGCATCCTGAGACCATTCAGGTTGCTTCTCATCCAAGGTAGTGGGCTCACTCACAATTTTGCCCAAAAACATAGCCATGAATAAAGAATGGTACCAAAACACCCTCCAACAGCAACTTCTTCTAATCCAACAACAGTTTGGTGAAGAATAATGCAATTTCCAGCATGATGGAGCACCGTGCCATAAGGCAAAAGTGATATCTAAGTGGCTCGGGGACCAAAACGTTGAAATTTTGGGTCCATGGCCTGGAAACTCCCCAGATCTTAATCCCATTGAGAACTTGTGGTCAATCCTCAAGAGGTGGGTGAACAAACAAAAACCCACTAATTCTGACTAACTCCATGAAGTGATTATGAAAGAATGGGTTTGCTATCAGTCAGGATTTGGCCCAGAAGTTGATTGAGAGCATGCCCAGTCGAATTGCAGAGGTCCTGAAAAAGAAGGGCCAACACTGAAAATACTGAGTCTTTGCATAAATGTCATGTAATTGTCGATAAAAGCCTTTGAAACGTATGAAGTGCTTGTAATTATATTTCAGTACACCATAGAAACAACTGAAACAAAGATCTAAAAGCAGTTTAGCAGCAAACTTTGTGAAAACTAATATTTGTGTCAGTCTCAAAACTTTTGGCCACGACTGTACAGCAACACACAAATATCTTTACATATGAAAAAAAAAATTAAGGATTAAAATGTTACAATATGTTTCACTGTGCCACCGTGCCACCCCTTATTTATTATATGCATATTTATATTTGCTTTAATAAAAACAAGTTTAGATTTGTCCACCTGTTGGGATTTGGAGATATGGGGCATAAGAATAGGACGTGTTTTTTGACCACATTTCGTTATTATTGTTCATTTATTAATTTGCTGGAAATTAGAACTGTAGTAGAAATAGACATTTTTATAGTAAAATTAGTTTTGAAACAAATCTTTGTGCTTAACAAACTAAAATTAAATATGCAGGCTAATGTCTTCAGTGGAGTGCGTACAACACTGTTTCCCTATCCACGAAAGTAAAGGATTATATAAAGAGTAAAAGTAAAGTAAAGAGAAAGTAAAGAGGCCGAATGGAGGAGGCTCGTTCTTTATTCTTGTGCAGATGGTCTGTTTAACTGTTTTCTTGCTAGTGAAGCATTTAGTTTTTCCACTTACAAAGTCCGCCATGTAAATAGCAAATGCTATGGCGTGACGCAACTGACTCTTAAAAGGAATGGGAGATGAGTCTCTGATTGGTTTAATGCACGTCATAACTCATTCAGAGAATAAGCACAATCCTGTTAGACCATGCGCCAGGGCACAAAGCGTATTTTTCTGTCCTTAAAATAGCAAATATGGATTCGGACACACCCTTAATGCTTTTGCACCATGCGCTTTAGACTTTGTGCCTAGATCGTTAAAATAGAGCCCCTGGAATGGCAGCATCGGGGTCAGTAGAAGAGGTTCAGACATTCCTCTCATTAGGTACGTTTCCATCCACCTATTTTTATGCGCATTTTGGATATGCGCATAAAAAATCGGTTGATGGAAACGCTAAGATGCGCATAAATTTTGGAAATGCGCATAAAAAATGTATGCGCATAACTGAGTAGGATAAACTTTTTATTCGATAAGAAAAGATGCGCATAAACTACGATGGAAACACTTTTACCGAACAAATTCCTGTATGCGTGTTAAAAAAAGGTCATGTGATTTGGTTATAAGAGATCATGTGATGATAAAAATGTGTGTAAATGGACAAACCAGCAGGCTGAGCACATTGTAAAACATCTGAAATGTTGTTTTGGTCATTCTAAAATGCCTTAACCATTTCAGTATTAGTGTTATTATATTATTAATGACCTCCAGAATTGTTAAGAGCGTCTGTGCTCCGCGTCTCATGCCTTCAAACGCCACCACGCGTTCACTGCGTGTCAGCATTGCCTTCCGAGGCGCAAGTCATTTATTAAATGAAGAAACGATTCACGCAGCTTCTCCTACCTCAGCAAATTCTGTTTTTACTGTTAATATTTGGCGCCATTTAATCAGGAAGTGACGATTTTGTTCTCTTTGACTCGTTGGATGGAAACGCTGCTTTATTCGCACATCTTTTATGCGATATTCCAGTTTTGCGCATAAAGTTATTTTGCATTTTTGGATGGAAACATAGCTATTGATAGTCGAGGAGCAGATCTAGAGGTAACCCAGAATTAAAAAGTTTTTCATGAAGTCACAGCAGAAGAGGCTGTGCAACTATAGCCATAATCCCACCCACTTTAAGCAGTATTAAACTGCAGTGGAAATGCAAACTGAGCTGAGCTGAATACTGTTAGTGAACTGTCCCTTCAAAGACTACATGATCAAACGAGTGATTTGAAAATGAGTGATCATGTCCACTAGTTTTATTTGGTAATATTCTATAGAGCATCTTGTGCTGATGGTCTAAATCAGGGGTGTCCAAACTCGGTCCTGGAGGGCCGGTGTCCTGCAAAGTTTAGTTCCAACCCCAATCAGACACACCTGGGCTAGCTAATCAAGCTCTTACTAGGCTTTCTAGAAACATCCCTGCAGGTGTGTTGAAGCAAGTTGGAGCTAAAATCTGCAGTACAACGGCCCTCCAGGACCGAGTTTAGACACCACTGGTCTAAATGATAGCATTTGTATGATAGTTTTTTGACTGGTAATTCAAATATGTAGCATGTTAATCAGTTCCATATATGTCACTGTCTGTCCCTCCTTTTATAATAATATTTAATAATATCAATAATCAAAATAATATTTTAATATATTTTTGAATACTAAAACTAGGGCGGCGCCGTGGCACAGCAAGAAGGTCGCTGGATCAAACTTTGGCTGGGTCAGTTGGCATTTCTGTGTGGAGTTTGCATGTTCTCCCCATGTTCGCATGGGTTTCCTCCGGGTACTCCGGTTTCCCCCACAGTCCAAAGACATGCAGTATAGGTGAATTGGGTAAGCTAAATTGTCCGTAGTGTATGTGTGTGAATGAGAGTGTATGGGTGTTTCTCAGTGATGGGTTGCAGCTGGAAGGGCATCCGCTGTTTAAAACATATGCTGGATAAGTTGGCGGTTCATTCCGCTGTGGCGACCCCTGATTAATAAAGGGACTAAGCCGAAAAGAAAATGAATGAATGAATGAATGAATGAATCAATCAATCAATCAATCAATCAATCCTAAAGCTTTATTTAAAACACAGACGTCTGATCCCTACTATATATGTTTGCCTTCAAAGACATTGTGCTGTTTGGAGCAGATTTTAACAAATGTGTCTTCTGTTAAAGTGCTGAATTCAAGCCAGTCACATGTTAGGCATTACCATTATTGTCTTTCTGCAGTACTGTAGGACAGCAGGACCATATAAAGAAAACAAGCACCTTGGGCGGTGGGATTGGTCAGATGGGCAGTGGTCTGGCTGTGTCTATAATAGTGAAACTATGCACTGTAAATAGTCCCAGTAAAACGGTAGAGCAATTTGGACCAAATCACCCACAGTGCAGTGAATCCAAAAACATACTGCAATGCAATAAAAAGAGGTTCATATTTGGTCTCAAAGTGCCTTTAATTCAAGATATGGAATTACAAGACACGTTAATTCTCTCCCTGAGGGCTTGTTTGATCAGAGTTATGAAACTTATTTATGAGCAAAATCTGTAAATCACCAAAACAAACACTAATTAGTTAGATTAATTGCCTGTTATATGGCTGAGTCTGTGAAATTCATACTGATTTATGTTTCTGCTTGAATCTTTAAGCATATTTTATTGCACATGAATGAAAGCTGGATAACTCACTAATATCCAAACATTTCCATGCAGATAAAATCGTACAAAATAAAAGCAATACAAATGTTTTTCCAGTTCAGCCCCAAACTCACTCCATTGGTTTATTAGAGTACATTTTGCTTTGCTGGGTTTAAAGGGTCAAGATTCGGTTGATTGATTTAATACAATGTTTGAACAAGCAAATAATTACACACTTCAGCTTTAAATGCTTCTTGAATATGTTCTTTTAGCACCGCAGCAACAGATTAGATTGCATTGGCTTTTTTTCCCTCAGGAAATACGATTCATAAATTTTGTCAGGAAGACAGAAATACAGCTCAGCAATCAGGTCTAACATCTCCTCCTGCGTTCCTCATTACTCACAGAGTAAACAGCAGCATGAATAGAGAGCATAATTCATTATTCAGGAAAAAAAGTTTCTCTTTGCCAGTGATGCTGATAAAATACGATGACAGCATCGGCATAATTCATCACCTCTAGTATTAAATTAATCTAACAAACAAGTGCAATTTCAGCTGGAGAGCTGAAGATTTTAATTAATTTTAAAATGGACAGGGTAGCATGATCGCCTCACAGCAAGAAGGTCGCTGGTTCAAGCCCCGGCTGGGTGAGTTGGCATTTCTGTGTTTGCATGTTCTCCCCCGTGTTGGTGTGGGTTTCCTCCGGGTGCTCTGGTTTCCCCCACAGTCCAAAGACATGCGCTATAGGTGAATTGAATATGCTAAATTGTTCGTAGTGTATGTGTGTGAAAGAGTGTGTATGGATGTTTCCCAGTGTGGGGTTACGGCTGGAAGGGCATCCGCTGCGTAAAACATATGCTGGATAAGTTGGCGGTTCATTCCGCTGTGGCGACCCCAGATTAATAAAGGGACTAAGCCAAAAAGAAAATGAATGAATGAATGGACAGGGTGGTACAAAATTGTAATTAAAGAACCTTTTTGTGAAAAGCTCTTATTTCTTTTTATATATATATATATATATATATATATATATATTGATTATCATTACACTGTGAAGAACCTTTTGTCTAACATTCAAGTTACCACAATGCTTTAAGAAAACGATATGCTTTCAAGAAATTATAAATATTTTGGCAACACTTTATTGTCACACTTCACTTTATGTCAGTTAAATCTCTTTACTCTAATAGACTTCCAATAGTAAATAACAGAACTTAAAATAAATAAAACGTGAAAACTTCAACGTTTTAAATACTCAGGATCAAGCATGAGGTGCCTTCAGACAAAAAAAAATACAATAACTGACTTGACTAACACATTTACATGGGGAAATAAGCACAAATGCTTCTTTCTTGTGTAATATGATTTCAGGTAAAAATGCAGCATCATCCAGATGGCCAACTCGGGTAACAGTTTTGTGTTTCAGGTTTACAGGCAGAACAGGCTGATGTTTCTGAGCTCTGCATTAATTATTGGCCCCTGGGTCAAGTGTCATTAAACGGCAGAGGTTTACATATCTGATGCCGATTATACAAAGTAAACTCACAAAAGAAGCATTTTTAAAATTCAGCTGATGCTTTATTCAAATTTTGCTTGAGGAAATCTGAAGAGCAGAACAAATAATCCACTTAATTTTCACTGTGTTGTCAGTAGATCTTGTGCAGAGACTGCAACACTATTATGTGAACGAACAACTATTTTTCTGCAGGCTGAAGCTTTATTATGGTATATTATTGATTTCACATTTACCGCCCATAAATGTCCTGGCCAAAATACACAACAATGAACCATCAGAATTTACACTGATAGGCAAAAGTCTGCCTCTTCAAAACAATTTTAGTATTAGCCTCATGAATCTCGCAGAAATAAATAAATATTCCCAGATTATACATATAATGTAAAACAAGCCATAGCACACATTTAGATGCACAACATAAAAGCCATTTATTTACAAACTTATTCAGCAGAAGCTGAAAAGAATAACACATTTTTCTCTGTCCTTCTGTCTCTGTAACACATTTTTACAGCTCTAGTAAAAGCTTTATCTCAATTTCAAACAATCTTTCAGCGTACTGTAGCTCTTCATCAGTGCACACCTGTGTAAGATTAATCATAACAGACAATTGTAATCTTTCTTTTTCTCTTGTAAATGATGATCAGTGTGCCGGAAATGTGGGTTTAAAAAGCCTGCCACATTATACCACAAATATCTGCACCAGAAAATGTGCAGATAAACGATTATTACAGGGAGCAGTGAAACTAACAACTTAACAATAAATTGACAACTTGTTTCTTTTCATTCACACAGTTGTATCATTGAACTTTTGTATAAATGCAGGGCCGTTTCTAGACTTTTTGGCAAGATTACTATTGTCATTTGATTGCAATTGTTGTGTTGTACCAGAGTGGTTACACGAACATGTACAGTTTTAGCTGAATTAATTGTGTCTCCTTCAAAAATTGCTCTTAAGAAAGTTTGCTTATTGTCCCCCCACACTGTAAAAAAGAAAAAAAAGAAAAGTTATCTCAACTCAAAATTGTAAGGCAACTTGCTGCAGAGCTTTTTTGAGTTGACTCAACTTTCAACCCAAGTACTGCACTTGACTCAATTTAAGTTGAGTAAACTCAAAAATGTTCTGAAGCTGGTTGCCTTAAAATTTTAAGTTGAGTCAACTTTTTTTTTTTGGAATGAACAGTTAAATAAAATTACACCCGAATGTCTGCTATCACCAGGGAAACTAATACTCATGTTCAAGTTGGCTTCATCCTCTTCTACACTGAAATGAAATGAAGCAGCAATGAAATGAAAATGAAACTATTGTGTCTTTCGTTAAAGTACATGTTTATATTGGATTAAGTGAAAAATTATGGTTTCTGGTTTTAACCTGTTTTATTGAATTTGCCTTAAAGCAAAAACAAACAAACAAAAAAAAACCTAGGAAAAATTTTAAGCATTTGTTTTTCTTAAAGTAGTATTTTTATTTTATACCAGCAGTTCATCTATGCCTAGAAACAGCACTGTATAAATGTCATTGTATAAGTGCAATATCAGACTATCTACAGTATTTGATGTCTCCATATCAACATACTGTAGACATGAGGCTGTAGATATAGAGCAGTATATAGCAACTCATGATATATTGCTTGTGTATTAATTGCAAATGTATTAAAAATGACATAAAGAATAACAAAAGTTCTGACCTTGACCTTGTGCAGGACTTTCATCATGAGATGAAGATCAATTTCACTCCGACTCACCCAGAAAAAAAGCACACAAACAAACTGTTCATAAATCAAGATTAATAAAAGATTTAACATATGGCTAGAAAAACACACAAAACAGTGTGCATCTGTGCTTGTATATATCCATAAAGTCAGAATTACAGATGAACCTAATACTATGTTTTGATTAACCAAACAGGTATATTTAGTTCAGAGAAAAAAAAGTGGATGGATTGGACTGCATTTTTATTTATCTTCATTTTTCTATTTTTTGTGCTTTTAGTCATTCATAATTGCCTTGATGAATGTCATTAGATTTAACATTATATGTAACAACCCTCTAATGTACAAAACTGGTGAAAAACTACATAAAAAGAACCATAGTGAAGTATTAAGGAAACTTATTCTTAATCAGGTTTACACATTTTGTAGAGACATTTACAAACACATTTACGCATTTAGCATTTTCAGTGTTTTGTGTAGGGGTGAGCGGGGACAAAAGTAATGTGGGACGAAAGTAACAAAGCGATTTTCTCGAAGCAACATTTGATTTCCAGGCTATAACAGCACATTCAGCATGCAACCCTTGATGGAGCTGCCTAATATCATGTGATTTTGGGACCGCGTGCCACAGTTAGCTCCAAATTTCTGTTTTTAACTACAAAAAGTGAATTATTGTAGTGGTTCTTTTTTCCTTATTACAAGTTATGTTTCTCTCATGTCCCACTGCTAATAGCCATGCCTTATTTTTCACTTCCACATTAGTTTTCAGTGTTTTGACTAATATGTTTTAGAAAATTAATGCATATTGCCAATAATAATATATTTTAAAAAATGATAGAAAATTGTAACATTTTGCATTGTTGGATTGCATTTGAAACATCTGATGAAAGTGAAATTTAAAATGAAAATGCCGTAAAAAAATTTTTTGTGCAAAATTAAAAGACAAAATATGTTTGCAGTTAACATTAACAAGGTCATGGTCAGATATATTTAAAATAAACAAGTAACAATGTGCAACTTTTGTTTAAAGTAAAGTTATATTGAAGCTGTTCTAAATTGATACGCCTGATTTTGATAGACCACTCTTGTGAGTTAGTAACCACAGCAAAAATATATTTTCGCTAAAAACATTATCTTTTAAAATTAGGTTTTTATGAAAAATTTTACGTTTGTCCCCGCTCTCCCCTACCCCCAGAACTCTTTGAATATTTGACATGTATTGCATGGTGTATATATATTTCATTTTTTTTGTCACTGTCGATATGTATAGACAATTAATCTTTTTTAAAATCCTCCTTTTGTGGTACAAAAAAGGCATTCAAAAAACAATAAACAGATTAAATCATGATTCAATTGTCATTTTTAGGTGATTTCTCAAAAGTGTTTGTATAGTCTTGCCAATGTTTTATTGGGGCACATTTGGAAGTGCTTGAACTCTCTGTTGAGTTATTTGTGTTATGATCTTCTCTGTGAGGCAGCTGTTTTGTTCTTGTCGGTTCATTCTGAAGTCACAGCTGCGGTGCTGCTCTGTTGCAGTGCATCTTGCGTCAAGTCCCTAGCAGGCAATGTATTGACCAGCCAAAAAGCCCTGTCAGAGCTTCCGGCGGTGTTTGAGGGGAACCTCATATGACCTCTGATGGCTAAATATTGTGATTCCAGCCCTGGTGTCATAGCTTTAAAAATGGTGCAATGTAACATCTCACTTCCCCAGATGGAAAATTGTTCTGAAGCGTGTTAGAGGTCATAGAATGGATGCAATGGTGCTACAGTAGTAATTCCTCAGTGTAAAACGCTCCAGAGGGCCGATTGGTGGACAGGTGTCCAGTGAGGCATTTAATGGTATGGCACATTTCTTCACTCTCCAGCAGTTTTACTCTTGGATCGGGGCCCATATTAAGAATTGATAGCTTTAATCTGACTCCTCGGGTTTTGTCGGAGGGGAGTAACGGGATTTAAATTTTTAAAAACAGACAAATGAGGGCTGATTTCATTTGCTTGTTCATTAAAAAGTCTGAATTTTTAGCCCCCCTGAATTATTAGCCCCCCTGTATATTTTCCCCCCAATTTCTGCTTCATGGAAAGAACACATTTAAAAACATTCATTCATTCATTCATTCATTTTATTTTCGGCTTAGTCCCTTTATTAATTCGGGGTCGCCACAGCGGAATGAACCGCCAACTTATCCAGCGTATGTTTTACGCAGCGGATGCCCTTCCAGCTGCAACCCATCACTGGGAAACATCCACACACACTCATTGCCAACTGACCCAGCCGAGGCTCGAACCAGCAACCTTCTTGCTGTGAGGCGAACGTGCTACCCACTGCGCCACCGTGACGCCCATTTAAAAACATAATAGTTTTAATAACTAATTTCTAATAACTGATTTCTTTTATCTTTGCCGTGATGACAGTACATAAAATTTTACTAGATGTTTTTTTAAGATACTAGTATTCAGCTTAAAGTGCAATTTAAAGGCTTAACTAGGTTAGGGTAATTAGGCAAGTCATTGTATAACGATGGTTTGTTCTTTAGACAATTGAAAAAAAATATTGCTTAAGGGGACTAATAATATTGACCTTAAAATGGTTTAAAAAAAATTGAAAACTGCTTTTATTCTAGCCAAAATAAATAAAATAAGACCTTAAAAATACTATTAAATACTATTTTTTTAGGAAATACTGTGAAAAATTCCTTGCTCTGTTAAATATCATTTGTGAAATATTTGAAAAATAAATAAATTCACAGGAGGGCTAATAATTTTGACTTCATACTGTATGTATTAAAATCCGTATTTCTCTTATTAACTACTGATGAACTATGTAGATAAAATATACATAAATGCATAAATATGAGCTGCTTCAAATGTTCAAAACGGTTACTTTGAATCTTTTTCTGACTCTTTCTCCTTTCTTTTTACATAGCTTTCATTACGGGAATTTCTGCCCTTTGTTTTAAAGTGCAAATGAACACCATTGCCGTTTCTCTCACCCTAAAGGGAAATGCTCTGACAGGTTATTACAAATGTTCATGGCAGTGTGTAGGTCACATTTTTTAGAGGGCGCTTGCTTTAGCTCGGAGTAAACAGTGGATTGCGTCTAACAGGTTTTAAAGAAAAGTGCTGAAGTAATGTAATCAAAGACAGATCATTTCTCATTTGTAAACTATCAAGCTTAATTGCTCATTTGTCTTTGTGGACATGTACTGTTGTTCTATTATTTGCCTCATTAGTTCAACAACATTTTCAATATCTGCTTTGTGAATGTGATGATCACAAATTAAAATCTTTATTATATTAATTCATTAATTTTCCTTCAGCTTAGTCCCTTTATTCATCAGGGGTCGCCACAGCAGAATGAACCGCCAACTTATCCAACATATGTTTTTACACAGCAGATGCCCTTCCAGCTGCAACCCAGTACTTAGAAACACCCATACACTATGGCCAATTTAGTTTATTCAGTTCACCTATACCGTCTTTGCACTGTGGGGGAAACTAGAACACCCGGAGGAAACCCACACGAACACTGGGAGAACATGCAAATTCCACACAGAAATGCCAACTGACCCAGCCGAGACTCGAATCAGCGACCTTCATGCTGTGATGTGACAGTGCTAACCACTCAGCCACCGTGTCACCCTTATATTTTATTATAGTCTTAAGTGTCACGTGATCCCAAATTAATTCTAATATGATGTTTTACTGCAAAAAAAAACTATATTAACAACCAAAAATAATAATTTTAAGAATCATTCATTCTAAATATTACATAAATAAAACAATTGAATTAAAAGTTTAATCTTAAATTTAACATGTACTTGAAAATTTTTATCCATATGGTTTACAGTTTTAACAAACTAATTGTTTTATGTACCAAATAACCAGGTTTATATATATATATATATATATTTATCGTCTCGTATTTTTAATCTCTAACATGTTTTTTGATAGGTTAAAAATGACTGCATTTAATAATAGATTCACAGTTGACTTTGTCACCATTTGACCAATTTAATATGCAAGTAGTAATGTAATTGTCACAGAAGGAGGACAACACCAGAACTGTAAGTAAATGGTAAACAGTTTATTGTAAACGGTGGCAGATGAGGATAATATGACCAAACAAGAGTCTATTGCAGCATGGAGTGAGGAAGTGGATCAGATGATACAGAGGTACCGGAGGATGGATATGGAGGGACTGGAGTATAGAACCAGGTTCTTGGAAGGAATGGAGACAGACAAGACCAGGAGGGAATCACACTAGGAATGAGAGAGACGAGGAATACTGGAGATAGCAGGGAAACAGGATGGGTAAGTATAACTCTGAACGTGAGCGTTAGTCCTTCTGTCAATCGACGAGGCTGGACACTGAGTGAAGTGGAGTGCAGGGTTTTATGCGGCCGGAGTGATGACTGGGGATGACGTGCAGGTGCGGGGCTAATCAGAACTCAGGTGAGGGTGATCGGAGTGATTGGGGTGACAGTGAGCGGGGACAACCTGGCCTGGCTGTTACAGTAATAATGTAATAATATGTAATGTAATAATTTTAAATCTAAGCAAGTTTGGATTTGGCTTTGAAGAATAACATAACATAACTTTTATTTTAAAACCTACTCTCTTCTGGACTTTATTCTGAGA
Organism: Danio jaintianensis; assembly: GCA_903798115.1. Classification (NCBI taxonomy): domain Eukaryota; kingdom Metazoa; phylum Chordata; class Actinopteri; order Cypriniformes; family Danionidae; genus Danio; species Danio jaintianensis. The sequence goes on from CAIGQV010003909.1 coordinate 14,692,125, forward strand.
TTTTACCTCATTTGTAAGTATTATCTGGTACTGTCACGTGCCCGAGGCTTTCTCTCTTTTTATCTCAATATCTCAGCCGTTCTCTATCTCTCCCACTCTCTCTCTATCTGTCTCTCTGTGTGTGTGATGGAGTGTAAACTGTAAGACTTATGAGGTGGAGATAATGGCAGGTGAATCAGATGTGTGAAGGGCTCTGGGTCGTTGCTTTGATAGAGGCGTAAGCTCTTGCATACTGATACCAGTCAAGCTCTTAAACACACATACATGCACACATTTCCTCTTTTCTAATCCACACTCTTTTATATTCACGTGACGGACCATCCCTGCAATGACAGAGGCCATAAACAGAAATGAGATGGAACCAATGGAGCAGAATGAGACAGAAATTTCTTGCTTTACTGCGGCTGTTTGACTCTGTGGCCATTTCAGGTGTGAAAAACAGAGTGTGAATTGTGTATAATATTTCAGTGCAGGGGGAAAAGGCCATTAACATTCAACATACAACCTCTCCATTCTGTCATTATTGGTAGGGGTGGTCCAGAAATTCCCCTCTAGCCTATTAAACTATACGCGTATATCACTGAATATTACTAGTGCAGCACACAGTGCCTCAGACTGTCCCCATGCACACATAACTGCTTAAAAATGGACTCTAAATTCACTTACACTGGCTTTCATGCCCCCTGTGTCTCTTTTTGCTTCAGAAATGTTCATCAGAGATAAAAAAGGAGCTGTTGTTTTCTCAAAAAATGCTGCATGTCTTCAAAATAACCCCAATGGTTTTTAAGAGGCACTCTGGGACTGCCAGTATTCCTGATGCTGTGTGTGAACTGAACTGATTGTATGCTGGAGATCGTACATTTTGTGTAATGATTTTTGTCCTTGACTCAAATTTGGCTTTTTCATTCTGAATAGAGTATACTTAGACATTTTGGACTAGGTTTTACATTGGAAACTTTTTATTGACTGTGATTTTATTCTGTGTTCACATTTCTCAGGTTTGGTTCGATTAAAACAAACTCTGGTGTGATTGCTCTGAAAGTGTGGCATATTTGAATAAGCGTGAATGCTGCTTTTTCAAGTTTTGTATCCACCAAACAACTGAACCCACCCAGTATACATTTTGTGTGTGTGTGCGTGTTTGTGTGCGTGAGTGTGTGTGTGTGTTTAAATGATGTCTTTACTAATTAAGTAGACTAAATTTCTAATAGAATCAATGACTAGTCAATTTTTGGAATATTGTTATAGATGTCTAATAGATTTTCACTTATAGCCCTAGTTTAGTCTTGCTTTAGCCAAGACGTCTATGTTTGGATGTCTCTTAGACATCTTTTTTAAAACACTAACAATGCAGGCTGGAAAGTGGACTGAACTAGTGGGTCTCGGTTTCTGAACAGACTCTGAATGCAATATAGACCAAAGACATCTAAATACACTATGGACTGTGCACTATGCATTATATTGCATTCCAGCATCACAATCTAAAAGCACCTGCAGTAGTTGAGTGCATGAATTGTCCAACATTCAGCACTAAGTGCCTTATTGGGTATTTATGATACACTTTTTGTCATTTTAGTGTAAACACATTAAATATATATGTGTATTAAAAATGGTGCGTTTATACACAAATCCATTCTTCTTTCTGATTATCTCCATCCATCCATCCATCCATCATATATCATCCATCCATCCATCATATATCATCCATACATCCATCCAATCCATCCTATCCATCCATCCATCCATCCATCCATCCATCCATCCATCCATCCATCCATC
>CAIGQV010003909.1:14693913-14761307 GCA_903798115.1 Danio jaintianensis
TCCATCCATCCATCCATCCATCCATCCATCCATCCATCCATCCATCCCTCCATCTGACCATCCGACCATCCATCCATCCATCCATCCATCCATCCATCCATCCATCCATCCATCCATCCATCCATCCAATCAATCCAAAACCATCCAATCCCATCCATCCAATCCATCCTTCCCTCCTTCCCTCTATCCATCCATCTATCCCATCCATCCATCCCATCCCATCCCTCCATCCGACCATCCATCCATCCATCCATCCATCCATCCATCCATCCATCCATCCAATCAATCCAAAACCATCCATCCATCCATCCAACCATCCATCCATCCATCCATCCAAAACCATCCAATCCCATCCATCCAATCCATCCCCCCCTCCCTCCCTCTATCCATCAATCTATCCCATCCATCCATCCATCCATCCATCCCATCCCATCCCTCCATCCGATCGTCCATCCATCCATCCATCCATCTTGAATTGTAGTTCATGCACTAATGCACCATTTGTTTCATAAGTTTCAGATCCCCCTCTGGGTGTTTACCTTTGCTTGAGCCAGTGTGCTGTTTCATTGTTCACTGAAAGGCAACACCTCGTCCTCATTTCACACATTTTCCCATGCAGACATTATAGCTGCATTTATCTTCAGCTTAATTGTCTATGCAGTCTGAAAACACAAGCGTACGTCATTTGGATGGTCTTTTTAACCAGACCGGGAATGAGAGGTGTGGGAGGGTAATTTGGGTCAGAAAGGTGATTTAGAGTTGTAATTATGTCAACTCTTTTAAAGCTCCTTTGTTTGTTTTCTGTAGCCAGACATCATTAACGCTGATTTTTATGTAGTTCTCGTCTGAGCAGGGAAGCATCTTCTGTCAGAGTGAGTCATTATGTTATGGATCTGATAAAATCATTGCCCTTTTTGTTGTTTTTTTGTGTTGGTGCATTGAATGATGGATGTATTGAGACGGCCTCTTCATTAGCGCTGAACAAAAACGTCTTTCTATACAGCTCAGAGATAAGAGGCTGTCAGTCATCCTGCACGTGGAAATTAGTCTCAGTCAGCGCAAAGTACAATCTTTATCCTCATTCGTGCTGAACTCCCTTCCTTCTGGTGCAAACAACATGATGTAGATTGATAAAGTGTTAATTGCCAGGATGTTTTATATAAATCGTAGCATTTTGAGTCACATATTACTGATATTTTTTGTTTCTTTTTGGAACTTCACGTCTTTGGGAACTTAAGTACACATCCTCACACATTCAACAAAAGCAACCACAGACTTTCTGCAAAGGTCATTTGATGGGACACGGCTGAAGTATTACCTGTGTGAGTAAAAAGATATTGTGAGGGAAAAGCCATTTCCATTGAATTCAGGGTGGATAATGAAAAGCAGTTTGCACAATCTAATTACAAGCATAAAACAATGTGCCCTAAAACCACATTACACAAAGAGCACAAATCCCTTTGAATCAAGCAAGTGATAAATCTGCATGCTCTCCTTTTTTTCAAAGAAAAGATTTATACAAGTGTGCATTGTCCTTGGATGTTTTATATTTTATATCTAAACAGCAACTGTGTGCACGCACAATGAAATGTCCTTGAGTGCTTGAGTAAAACATATTTTTATCTACTGATGACATTTAAAATTCAAATTTAAAATAAAATGTTGAGAGCATTTTTTAAATAAAGTAACAAAAATGTTTCATGTTTTCAAACATGTTTATATAAATTTTAAGGCAACAATACCAATGTTTAAAGTTCAGAAGATTTAAGAACAAATGAAAACATTTAGGGCTGCACGGTGGCGCAGTGGGTAGCACGTTCGCCTCACAGCAAGAAGGTCGCTGGTTCGAGCCTTGGCTGGGTCAGTTGGCGTTTCTGTGTGGAGTTTGCATGTTCTCCCCGTGTTCGCGTGGGTTTCCTCCGGGGGCTCCAGTTTCCCCCACAAGTCCAAAGACATGCAGTATAGGTGAATTGGGTAAGCTAAATTGTCCGTAGTGTATGTGTGTGAATGAGTGTGTATGGATGTTTCCCAGTGAAGGGTTGCAGCTGGAAGGGCATCCGCTGCGTAAAACATATGCTGGATAAGTTGGCGGTTCATTCCGCTGTGGCGACCCCAGATTAATAAAGGGACTAAGCCGAAAAGAAAATGAATGAATGAATGAATGAATGAAAACATTTATTATTCTGATTAATTACTATTTTCTAGGGGTTGTCCAACATGAGGATAGATAAAGTAAATTGCAATTAAATATTTGCAAGAAATTAAATATGACGTTTTTATTTCATTTTGAAAAAGCAGAACAGTTATTATTTTTCCTCAACATTAAGCATTTATTTTGGTTTGTCTCAGTACCTAAAAGTCTGAAAAGAGTCATAGAGATACATTTACTAGGATGGTTTCTTTCATTATCATTGCCTTTTCTTGGGTCTTTTTATGCCAACATGGAGTTACACATAAAATGTATTTAACATTATAATAACAGTGATAATAAGATCAGATATTTAAAAAAAAAAACAGCTTCTCAGAATTCTCTCTCATTTTGCATTTGAACAATCCTTTTTAATGACTTTTGCTCTCAAATTTGAACTATGAGAAAAACAAACCCAGTTTTTATCAGCAGAGAGTTGAATGAGATTAAGCCATCATTTAATACAGCCGGGTAAGTGAAACCGCTTTTCTAAAAACTCGGATATGACAAAATCTTTCCTGTCACATAGATAAAGATGAGGAGAACATCCTGAGCTCAAGGTCTATTGAAGTTCATGACCATCCACCAAATATTCTCTGCTTAAAATATTTGAAGCACTTCTCTTGAAGTATTTCTCTTGCTTTGTAATATGTAGTATAATAAAAGTTTGCACATTCTGTGTCTTATGAGACACAGATAGCCAATACTCTTTTTCTTGTCGCATGGCTTCTGTAAGTCACATTTTAGGCCTTTTTAAGACCTTTTTAAGACCATCTTTAACTAATTAAATTTATATATTTTACAAATATATATATATATTTGAATGTATATCATTATGTTGGTCTCATTTATAGCTGTAATACAGCACAGTTTATTTGAACTAGTGAAGGAAAAAACACAAAAGGAAAAACAACTACTATGGTAGTCAATGGCTTTTAAATAATAATAAAAAAGGCATATTTTGTGTTCAACAGAAGAGAAGAAACTGATTAGAGTAAATGAGTTAGTAAATGAAGACAGAATTGACATTTTTTGTGAACTGAATCTCATTTTTAGACTTTTTAAAACCCAACAAAAACTCTGGGACAGAACATGAGCAGTTTATGAAAGTTGCACAAACAATAATTCCTGCTTTTGTGTAAACAACGGCACAGAATTACTGGTCTACACAACAGCCTTTTTCTGAGGACTCATTTAACCTGTGGCCTGTTTTAAGAGCACACGTCATAGAACAGCTTAGAAAATCTCAGTGCATTAAGCCTGATTAAGTCATTAACTTAAGCCCAGATATGTTCTGAGATAATTCCACCGAAATCTTTATAGTTGTTATAAGTTCATTGGCCTCTCAATGGGCGCTGTGTGATTGCTAGATGAGATTTTACAGCATTTCTGAGCTCTTCGGTCCTGCAGGGTCAATTAGAAGGGCTTTGAGCGGCTCGATTGAACATTGCAGGCTGTAAATGTGACAGATATGGCGCCTCTGTGCTACACACTATTAAAGGGAGAAAGAGAAGCTTCGCTATTTGCTCCCCTCATTAAGATTAGAGAGGTAATCTTACGTATATACGTGACCAGAACAGATAAATCTGTGGGAAACGGTCTCACGCTCAGACCCATGAGCTTAATCACAGCTTTCCCCATCACTGAAAAATTCATTTTGTCATTACCAGTTATTAGTCATAGATTTCAGCTCTCCACACAAGGTTTTGTGTAAAACACAGGTGATGGTAATGTATTTAAAACTGCAGTGATTAAAGACATTTTCCTATAGTATTTCCTACGGTATAGTATAAAGAATTATATTTGAATGTGTAGATTTTTGTAATGGTTTACAATAAGGTCCCAGTACTTAGGAAGTGCTATGGGTGTATGGAAGTTTCCCAGTAGTGGGTTGCAGCTGGAAGGGCATCCGGTGTGTAAAACATATGCTGGATAAGTTGGCAAACCCTGATGAATAAAGGGACTAAGCCGAAGGAAAATGAATAACTGAATGAATAACTGATTAACTTCCATACACACTCATTCACACACATACACTACAGCCAATTTAGCTTCTTCAATCCACCTATTGTGCATGTCTTTGGACTGTGGGGGAAACCGGAGCACCTGGAGTAAACCCACGCCAACACGGGGAGAACATGCAAACTCCACACAGAAAACTGGCCCAACCAGGACTTGAACCAGCGACTTTCTTGCTTTGACGCGAGCTGTGTCGCCCTGTTAATCAGTTATTTAATAGATAATTCACTCACTCACTTTCCTTTGATTTTTTATTGGTCGCCACTATGGAATGAACCACCATATAATTAATTAAAGAATTAATAAATAATTAGATCAATAAAATGAGTAAATCATTAAAAATAAACACTGATACACTTTAATATTTAATACAAACTCAAATTCAATAAAAATGAATTGTTAATGTGTTCACCCCCTTTTGAAAATAAGTACTTTTATCCATTTCTCAGCGATTATAGAAAATACATTTTGGTGCATTTTTTTTTCATTGTTTATTATATCGTTTTATTCATTAAAATAAGAGTGACTGATTTTTCTTTCTTTTTTAAAATTTTATTTAAAAGTTTCCCCTAATATATTAATTAAGTTGTGCTATTTTTGTAGTACCATGTACCCACTTATCTAATGTAATGTATGCACAAATATCTTATTGCATTTTATTAAAAAGTGTTAATAAAAAAATACACATATATATATATACAGTCTATATTTATTGTGAACTGCACTGCAAATTGCATTAATTGCAGATTTTGTGAATATATCTGCGTTTTGTACTTACCTAATTAGCATTATTCGCTTAATGAATTGGCCACTAAAGCAATGCACACAGTGAATACAAATCAATGGTGCAATTTATACTTGGTAAGTTTCCAGCTGAGGTTACCCAAAGGTGAGCATTATTTTAGCTTAGTTTTAAATAGACAAATTCCTTTATACTAACAATTTGACTTGTTTGTGCAACAAGCTTGCATAAAGATTTGCTGATTCAGTTTTGAGTATCTGATGCAGGGCTCTTTAGTTACAGAAGTGTTGTGAGGAACTTTTGGATGCAGAGCGGCAGGGTGGATTGATTAGCTCTGCACTGCTGCTAATGAAACATTATAGATTTTCAATGGTCCGCTTGAAAAGCGCTCAGAGAACAATGTTGAGAATTAAGAGCCAGATTCATCCAGGAGCTAAGTATCCTATTTTACAAAATGCAAATGTATGTGAATTATTCTAATTCATAATTAATTGCATTTATAATGAATTACATATGTAATTTCACACATTATAGGAGATTAACTGCATTAAAAACAAAAATATAGTATTCTCTGAGGTAAACGCATATAAGTAAGATTTTTACATATACTTTTACAATATCTTGTGTATATAGGCTATATTCTATGCTGTTTTTATTCACTAGATACTACACAGTACTACTAATACTACAGCAATAGTGACATGACACAGTAGAAACACTGTTCACATTAATTAAAAAATAAAAACAGTTTTAGACTAAAGAGGAAGTTTTTAAGTTCTGTAGCTTATAGGATGAAGTTGTATTTGTAAAAAGATAAGGAGAAATTTGATTTCTCAATTCATAGCTTAATTTTTTTAATGTACAATTTTCTTTTCTTCCTTGTATGCATTAATAGTAAAAATAAATATATAAACACACACACACTACTTTGTAGTATATAACGTACTTCTTTTCTAAAATTACTTGTTTTAGATGCTTTTAAAAAAAGTTGGCAAAAAAATTCTATAAACTATCTTGCCAATTTTGGGCTTACAGTTGCACTTAAGGATGAATCACATCTGCTAGTATTCGTAGATATGATATTGCTTTTCTCTTTAATTGGGTTGTACCAGTCATATATTCAAGCTATGGATCCATCGGTTTAATTTTGTAGTTAATTACTTACTTTATGAAACCTCAACAGGCTGAGGAACTGCCAACATATCTGCCAAAAGCAGGTGATTTGGGTTTGTCATTGCTTGCTTAACAAGGTAACAAAACAAGTGCAGATGCCCTTATTGCTTTTGTATGCCAGAGATTCAAGTGCTCAGAAGGAGATTGAACACAGTCCTCTTTCCTTCCAGTAAACAATTCAACTTTATTGAAGTTTGAATTCATTTTTCATTTGACAGATGCAAACAGAGAACTGTATGGAGAGCTGGAACTAAAAAGTGTGTACTGATCCAAAGAATCCAGCATGCATCAATCAGTCAGCTGGCAGTGTTTTAATATCAGCTCAATAATATCCTCATTTTGTAAGTTTATACAGACAATCAAGCTTTTGTGAGTCCAGTTGCTTATCTGCTTTTAATGTGTTTCCACCAAAAAAAACATGGTTTGGTTTGATAGCCCCTTTCTAGAAATTAAGTTATTTCACAGATTGGTTACTTGCTTGTACATTATGTGACAGGTGGCATAATTACAGAAATTTCAACAGAGCATTTGATTGGAAAATCTGTGTGTTGTAAGATGAGTCAGTCAAAAATTTGGATCGGATTTGCAAATAGAGCACATACAGTACATCAGCATATAAATGGTGTGTAAAGTGATGGAAATTTACTTTAAAAAACACAATACTGCAATAATTTAAATCAGGCAATCTTTTAGTAAAACACACTTTAATTCTGCTTTAGTCAAAGTTAGATCTTTGTTCTGTCCTCTTCTTCCCCTTCTTGTCATTTTATTCACTGTTCTTCAAAAAGCATATTCATGTACAGTCTCTGTACGAGCCAACAGCTGTGACTTAATCGATTTTTCATGCGCATCAAAGGACAGTTGGGTTAAGCTGCTAATGTACTCTGTGGCCACAGTGAGATGGCATTTCGGCAAGTTTAGGAGTACAAAGTTTGTCAATCAATTTAGGTTCACGCGAATTCTCCAGTGAAAAGATTCAGATTGATGTATGCATTTTATTTGTCTCAAAAATAAAGCCAAAAGTTCTAAATGTCTGGAGAAAGCTATCTGTAAATCTTCTTATCTACATCATCAATCCTGATAAAGAGGTTATGCAAAAATATACGCTGATGAGATATCATTTTATAACATGGCCACATATTAAGGTGAAGGTAAATTCAATGGGAAGCAAACAATCAGCTCTCAGAAACAACATGTCTGGATGCCGGAATCAAAATTTGAGCAACTTTGATCAAAGCCAAATTTTTAAGTAGATGCAACTGGGTGGACATATTTCTGAAACGGTCAGCAGTGGTCCGAGGAGGATTAAACCTCAGCCAGTGATAGGGTGTTGGGCTCTGAAATCTCATCGATCCACAAGGGCAACCAAGGCTACCCTGTCTGGTCCAAGCCAACAGAAGGTCTACAGTGGCACAAATCACATCAAATTTTAATGATGGTTGTAGAAGAAATGTGGCACAACACAGTGTACTATTGCACTTATCTGCCAACAAAGCTGTGCAGCTGCAGAGCAATCAGAGTGGCTATGATGACCCTTGTCCACCGTCAAATTTGCATACGATGTGGAAGTTGTCTTGTCCAACGAAGTTGTCTTGTCAAAAGAAGTTGTCTTGTCCAACGAGTGCCGTTTTGTTTTTTATTTTGCATATCAAATGAAGAGCAGTTTGCGTACCTGTACTTACCTGTATTGTTGGCATCGGGATGCACTACGGGACAACGACTGGTGAACAGAGTGTGATGCTCTGGGCAATGTTCTGCTGGAAATGTGGATGAAAATTTGGTTGTTGCCTATCTAAGCATTGTTCACTCCTTCATGACAACAGTTTTCATTGGTGGAAGTGACCTTTTTTCAGCAGGATCAAGCACCCTCCACACATATTATCAAGAATGGTTTGAAGAACATGATGAAGAGTTCAAGGTTTGTCCTGGCCTCTTAATCTCATTAAAACTAAGCATCTGAGGAGCTGGACCAATAAGTCTGGTCCATGGTGCCTCGTAGTCTTTATAGCACTTAAAGGATCTGCTGCTACCATCTATGGTTCCATATTTATCAAGGCACACTGGGACCTGCAGCTTTACCAAGATCTAAGATCCAAGATCCACTTGAAGGACGTTTACCATGCTCGAGGCCACTGATAGGCCAGTTGTCTACTGCTGGCTAAACTGCTGTTTGACTTCTTCATTTATTTGGACAGTGGAGAATTGTCCGGAGTAAGACTGGAATATTACAATGATTTTTTTTCGGTTTCTGCCAAATGACAGACTTTGAGTTCCTTGACACTGTCTCCTTTGACCGGCTCAGTTGAGGTCTTTAGAGCTGCTCTACAGTTGAACTGTCACAAAAAGAAAAAAAAAAAAAAAAGAAAAGGTTTTGTCGAGCTGTATGCTGTAATGAACTTATTTTACATTGATGAAAATTTTTTCCTGATCTCTGTAAAGTTGCTTTGATACAATCTGCATTTTATTAAGTGCTATAGAAATAACAGTGACTTGACTTGACCTGCCAGTCCATGCCCATGGCAGCATTTGAAAGACCAACAGTACACAATATAGTAGGTGCTCATCATGTTTCTTTTACTTTGAACAAACTTAGACATTTCTCCTTGTTTTCAGAGTTTATCAGAGAAAATGAGATAAAAAGATGAATATTTGCATTTAAAATAGTGTCCAGCATTTCTTTAAAGGTCCCTTGGAATGCTTTGAAATGTGCATTCGTTATTAGATGTTTGATGTAATCTCAACTGAAAAATGAAGAGAGGGTGGGACATAGAGTAGCCCCTTTATAAACAGCCAGTAGTGTTGTGTTCAGATACTAGAGAGCATCGGATTGGACAAGAATTGATGAGAAAGTGAAATATGAGGTGATGTGAAAAAAAAATGTTGATCCATTTAGGTGGTTTATGTTTATATCAATGTTTATATCAGTTTTATATTATCTAAACACAAATTTTGTCACTGTTTTGGAGCACACCAGCTTATAGATAGTCTTAAAACTAACATACTGGTTCTAAAAAACTTTATTTTAATTTCACGGGACCTTTAATGATAGAAAATCCAGAGGTTTGGTTGGAGCAACGTGATGGTAAGTAAATGTCAGAATTGCCATCTTTGGGTGAACGGTTAATTTAATACTGAATGATTTACTGTACATCCTGGTTCGGAAACGTACATTGATCAGTCATGAAATAATACATTTCATAATTTAGGCTGATCTCAAGAGCTTGACTTGTAATGTTATGTGGAAACCCAGACCTGGTATGCTTTTACTGAGCATTTCATGTAATTTCCCTGGGGGATGAGATGGCATGTAAAGTTATTACCTGCATTTATGACACATTTATGGCACATATTTGAAGGTCTTTTCTATGGTCAGGGGTGCATATTCAGGAGAATGTTCAATGGACAACACTAATTCACCTGTTATTGGGGTAATTCATTATACTTTTGGCAAATTTAAGTCATGTAAGCTATAGTAAAGGCTAAGGGCGATGGGTGGTTTAGGACACAGTGTCCCTAAGTTTGATAAATTGATAGATGAATCTAGAGTAGTGCTGGAATTTTTAACAAAAGGGCAGAGCAGCTATCATCTGTCTTTTACAATCACTGTGCATAGCAGAAATGCCTATTACTGTACAGCACATCCTTATCCAGCTCTTAGGATGCCTCAGGCTTCAATCGTACACCATAGTATCAGCTCTCAGCCTCCTCAATGCCAGCAACTGGATACTTTTGGCAAAGGGAACAATTGTTTTTTTAATTTAATTGATTTTGACAGAAATGGCATCCAGTTTTTAAACTAATTTACTATGACATTCTGTTCAATGATGTACAAGTAACTCAGTTGTTTTAAAATTAAAATAAGCTCTGGTTTGATTGATGTTAGTGCGAATTACTTGAATAAGTGTGAACACTGCCATCTGAATCTTGACCCTCACAAAACAACAGACCAAGATCTTAAAAGGTGCAGTATGTAAGTTTGACACCCAGTGGTTGAACTAGGTATTGCACCCCTGGTTCAAAGCACACACAAACGCAGGTTGCCAGATTGACAACATCAACAGTGTGCCTGACTATCGAGCCTAAAGACTGATTTAAGTCATGTTCTAAATAAAAGCAACGGCATAAGATAGAAGGATTATTTTCCATATTAAAGGAGTTTTTGTTCTAACCTACACCTGAAATTTATATTTTAGAAACCGCTGCTATTTCTTGCAGCTGAACAACAAAAAACTATTACAAAGATCACCTCAGGTACACCTCATGTGCTCTATTCAGTGTTAAATGCTAATAATGTGAGTTTGAATGCCATTTTACATGACATTTATTGCCATACTACTGAAAGCAGCAGCAGATACTTTACCTCAGATATTGAAAATAAAATAAACCGTTTGAAATTGAACTTTAGATCTGTGACTCAGTGCAAACCAACACATATCAGTGATTCGGCATGTACATTTAATAATTTTAGAGGTTTAATATATATATATTAATTAGGTTATAAACCTTACCATTTCGTTAGAATGCAGTAAGTGCATTATTCTGTGCTTCTGAATTGCTGTATTTAAATTTATGTTGTGTTTCATTTGTTGCAAACAGCGAAATTGCTTATCACTGCAAATCTCGTCAACTAGCATGTTGTTGGGACACGGGGTTACAATGTAACCTGCTCACCCAATGTTTACGTTCGTAATATATATATTATTTGCTAATTAATAACCACTTCATGTGGAACTCTGAATCCGAGTCTCATTTCGGAGTCTGTTACTGTCCACCGGAGGTCGCAGTGCGGTCACGGATGAATGCTTTGAGAGCCTTCCTGACTGACTGAATGAAATATGCTGTTTTCCACCAAGGCAACCGGGGGTGCTGAAATATAATTGGCTAAACTGGAGTGGGCGGGTTAAAAGAACCTCTTTCCGGCACGTAACGGACATTTTCAAAGCAGAATATTTGACTTTAGCATTGTTTATCAGATAAACAAGAAGCTTCACTTAGCATGTTTCATAAATATATGCAAACATATTATGGTATTTTTATGCTTTAGAAGATTCAAAAACTTACATACAGCACCTTTAAAAGGGTGGGTCTTGGTTCACTTTGAAAACAACTCTAGTGGATTAGACTAAAATTTGAACACAATTATCATGGACCAAATACATCTAAACAAACGAAAAACAGGATGTGATGTCATAAGATGCATCCATATAAATAACAGAATGCTCAAGCATGCGTGTTTTTTCTTATACCTGAAGGGAGCCATGTTTTTCTTTCATACAGAAGTGTATAGAAGATTTTTGGAGGAGATTGAGTTGTCTTTATTGGAGAGCTGAGTGGAGTAGACTACTGCTGGCTTCTTCCTCCTGTACCTTTTATTAGCATGCTGTACAGTACTCTTTGGCCCTCACTAATGCCTCATTGGGGTTCAAGCATCCTCAAAAGAACAGTGGACTCTGTTCAAGGAATGTCTTATTTTTGCTTCTCTTTCCTGTGCTTTGTCTTCCCTCATTAAACGGCCATTAAAAAGGAAAATGTTGCATCTGATATGGTCTATTACATCAGTCAACTTTGGCTTTTCTAGGAGACATCAACAAATAATTTGAAAGTATTTTTTTTTTGGTATATATGCTTTATGGGGCTACACGGTGGCGCAGTGGGTAGCATGTTCGCCTCACAGCAAGAAGGTTGCTGGTTCGAGCCTCGGCTGGGTCAGTTGGCGTTTCTGTGTGGAGTTTGCATGTTCTCCCCGTGTTGGCGTGGGTATCCTCCGGGTGCTCCGGTTTCCCCCACAAGTCCAAAGACATGTGGTATAGGTGAATTGGGTAAGCTAAATTGTCCGTAGTGTATGTGTGTGAATAAGTGTGTATGGATGTTTCCCAGTGATGGGTTGCAGCTGGAAGGGCATCCGCTGCGTAAAACATGTGCTGGATAAGTTGGCGGTTCATTCCGCTGTGGCGAACCCAGATTAATAAAGGGACTAAGCCGAAAATAAAATAAAATATATGCTTTACATCTTTGTCAGAAAGGAGAGAATTTGACTTAAAGTTTTTTTTTCCAATCAATATTGAAAATAACGTTGAGTAAGATGCTGGTAAATTAAAAAGAGTCCATTAAAGGGTTCCTAGAGAACTGATGAGGCTAATGCATGTGATGTTGAAGTTTGAATAATTGGTTAACTGCATAATTTGCATTACATGTGCTTTTAAGAATTTAGGAAGAACTTTATAATTTAAGGGACAATGATATATGCCGTATTTAAAGAATAAGGTACAATTTATATCTTAAAGAGTAAACAACTTAAATGTCATTTTTTAACTACAAATATTTTTATAATTTATTTATTTGTATTTACAAATTTTGCCACACTTGCTGTTATAGGGCATGAAATGAAAACTTTTTCGTAGGACAAGTTTTTAAAAACTTATCATTAAAATTAATTATATTAAAAATTGCCAATACCTGTCAAGATTCTGCCACTTCAGTCTTTTCAATTCTTGTTTTGGTGGCAGAGTCCAGACACTAGTCCTGTCTTGTCTTGTATGTTGTGCACAGCTTGAGTTTTCTAGGGTCGGGCACTCTTATTCTGTTCTTGTCTGTCTTCGTCTTTTGTATGAGCGCCGTCTTGGCCGCGCTCGGGCCATGCGTGCGCCCGCGTCCTGGTGTTTAAGTTCCACTTTATGTGAGCACATTGCTTGTGTTGTTTCTTTGTGTCATGTGCTCTCCTGTCTATTGTCTAGTCCCACCCTCCTTGTTAACCCATTATTAGTTTATTCAGTTCACCTGTTTGTTTGTTAATTATTTATCCTTTATATTCTCCTCATGTCTGCTGCCCTGTTCCAGTTCGTCGTCGTTTATCACCTTGTCCAGCCTTATCCGGTCTTGTCCAGCCCTGCTCTTCCCTGCCAGCCCAGTCAAGTTTGTTTTTTGTGTTTTAGTTATGTTTTTCCCCCTCTGGGTAGTTTTTGTTGCTTTTTGTTTTATTTGATAATTAATAAACCCACGTTTTTGTTCTGCATTTGAGTTCTCGCTCCTTTCCCCATCCACTGAAACCCTGACAGAACAAACACAAACACCAGGACGAGAACGCACATCCCGAGCACGCACGGACCTCGCACGACCACGTCACGGCCCGAGCGCAGCCAAGATGGCTCTCATACAAAAGACGAAGACAGACAAGAACAGAATAAGAGTGCCCGACCCGAGAAAACTCAAGCCAAGCACAACATACAAGACAAGACAGGACTAGTTTCTGGACTCTTCCACCAAAACAAGAATTGACAAGACCGAAGTGGCAGAATTCTGACTATACCAGCACTTATTCAGCTTTCCTAGAATTGTTTTAGACGAATAAACAGATTTTAAAGGAGACCTATTATGCAAAAATCACTTTTACAAGGGGTTTAAACTTAGTTGTGTGGCAACAGTGTGTAAATATAGCCAGCCTTTAATGGTAAAAGTTAATAAATTTTTTAAAATCACACTTCATAAAAACCGTCTGAAGAAACACTTTGATTGGCATTCTCCCTTTTTATGTGTCATCAGAGGGGGAAAGTCCCGCACATTAGTGACAATCTCTCACTCATTAGCAAAGACAGCCCTGAGTGAGAAGCAGCCATCTGCCATTAAAGTTTTGAATCTGCCACTATGCTGACACATAGGCGTTTGTAACTCCACAATTATTTTTATTCACTTATTCACAATTAAAAGAGCACAATCTCATTTGCATTTAAAATGACAATCACAAAAACGGCACAATTTGAATCAAAGCCTAAATGGGGCAGTTTCAAAGTGTTCGAAAACTGATTTGTCTGGTATTTTCAGCTGAAACTTCACATAAGTACTTATTTTACATCTTGTAAAAAGAAGCATAAAAGGTCCGCTTTAAAGCAGGAGGCTGCTGACAATATTTTTTGCAAAACAGGTGCAAACAAATAAAGAACAATAAATGAAGTCATACATGAAGAACAAAATAAAAGTCCTACTATTAAATGTACAGTCAAATCATAGTCTAAAAGGATGCATTCATATCTCTCACTTTAAATATTACAAAAAGGCAGCGTTTAATATGTCATTTTAGGGTATTTGTCACGATAACGATATTTCAATTATGGTAATGACCTAGAGAGAAAGTGATGAAGGGAGGGCGAGAAAGAGAGAGAGAGAGGGTTTATATGCCCGTGAAAGAGTGATGAGTTGATACATCCTTGCAGATCTCAGCAAAAAGTGACTGAGATGGTCGATCTCTAAAAATAATGGCAGTGCATTATTCATGTGGAAACCTGCACGATCATCAAAACACACGCGCTCGCTGTGTTGATTTTACCTCCTATAAAAACACAGTCAGGGTCCCCTGCTCTCTTATCTCTTCTCCTATCTCTATATGAGAAGATGTAAAGATGATCGACTGCTGTTAATTACCTTGTGCACATCACGCGCAACATCCCCGCAGTAAATCTATAAGCACACTGTGAGAAAATAACAGTGCTTGTGCCAAATTTGCTGTTACTTCCGACTCAAACTCAATCAGGAAACGACGGCCGCTGTCACGACTCTATCGACCTCCATGCTGAAACGGGTCCCCGCTTGTCGCATCCGTTTAGCGCACTTAGACAGCACTTACAATGCAGTTTGTCTGAAGTGTCGTGGCATATTTCATCATCTTAATGACATAAAGGACCTCTTCCCCCTGCTCAAGCTATAAACTCTTATTTATGTCTCCAGAAAAGCGAATGCAGCTCTGCTCGCTGGCAGGTGGTTCAGATCCAATCATCACTGTCACGTTCAAGAGCTGGATCGAAAGTTAAAGGTGATACTAAAACTTCTCACATTTACATCCAAACGATGTTTCATGCAAAGATGGTTTCATGGTGTTATTATTAGGAGTTGTCGACAGGTGGTTTATTTTAAAGAACTGCAATGCAATTCTGTAATGTTAACTTATTGTGCTTTGAGCTTTGAGACAATTTTACCTGTGATTAATTTTAGATGGGAGCAGTAATAATCAAAGGTAATGACTAAATCTTAATGTACTGTAGATGTAGACCTAAAGTTTAACAATTTGCCATCAGCACTGCCTTAAAGGGTTAGTTCACCCAACAATGAAATTGTCATCATCATCATTTAATTATCTTCCACTAGTTCCAAACCTGTTTGAGTTTCTTTCTTCTGTTAAAAACAAAGGAGGACATACTAAAAAAATGTTGGCAAAAAACAGCTATTGCATACCTGTCAACCCTCCCGTTGTATGTAAACATGTCCGTCTTGGCGTGTTTTATTTTAAACACAAATAATTTTGTCTTAAATGAGCATAAACAGTTCCGAAAGTAATCGAATGCTTTTATTATAGATCTCTGCATTCTTAAAGTGACACCTCAGTTATCAAACAAAACAGTGGATCAAAATGAGAGATTCACTTCTCTTTACTAAATAACAATAGTAACTTTAATCAATATTTAAATACAGTGAATAAAAAGTGAACGATATTTTATAACTTGATTTCATTTCTGTATAGGCCATTGATTTTAATAGGCTAAACCTTTTATTTTATTTTCAATATTTTCTGATGTTTGCTACGTATTCTATCATTTGAAGCTAATTTACAGTTATATACAATTAAACCACTCTGAATGAACAGATTAAGGAGTTAGGGGTCATTTTGGGTAGGTGTGAGTTTTGTTTTGTTTAGTTTTTTTGGGGGGGGATTATCCAGTATTTTTACATCCCATGTTGACAGGTATGCTATTGACCTCCATAGTATTTTTGTTCTTACAAAAAGAAGTTCCTAAACATTTTAGAATCACTTGAATCACAACATTTATCTTTGGGTGATCTGTCCTTGTAATCCTTCATGACATAGATTCAACAAGGCGCTGGAAACATTCTTCAGAGATTTAAAGGTATAGTTCACAAAAGAGGACATTTTTAAAAAAGCTAAAAACCTGCAGCTATTGATTTCTATTGTAATTGGTTTTCCTTCTGTGGATGTCAATGATTACTGGTTTTCGATTTGTGTGCTCGGGCATGTTTTTGTGACATAGTAGGACACTAATTTGTATAATGACATGAATATGACATAATTGTTAAAAGGAGAAGGTGACTTATGAGTACATTGTTTATTTCCCCTTATTTCAAAAGTCGTATAAATTGTACAGTATGAGTTTTTTTTTGAGAAAGTGAAATTTGAAAAAACACAGTTTCCTGTGAGGGTTGAGTTTAGGGTTAAAATACAGTTAGCACAGTATGAAAAACATAAATGTCCTTACATTTCACAAAAACAAACTTGTGTGTGTGTGTGCTTGTGTCTGTTGCCCACAGTGCAACACAGCAGCATTATAAACGAAAGGAACAGATATATCGCTCAGCCTGAAGTGCTTCAACCTTCCTCCCAAAGTAAAAACCTCTCGCTCGCAACCGATTTTTAAAAAGACAGTTGTAGCCCAAAGTCATATTTTCTCAATGTTTGTGTGTTAAAGGATAAATGCAGTACAGCAGAACTGACTAATGACTTTGCCTTCTCCAGACCTGCTGGCGAGGTAAGCAACTCTCACATTCTCTTGTGCTTGTAAAGATCTAGTGGCATATACAATTAAAGTCAGAATTATTAGCCTATTAAATTTTCATTCTCATTTATTTTTTCCCCAATTTCTGTTTAACAGAGAGAAGATTTTAACACATTTCTAAACATAATAGTTTTAATAACTCATTTCTAATAACTGATTTCTTTTATCTTTGCCATGATGACAGTACATAATATTTTACTAGATATTTTTCAAGATACTAGTATTAGGCTTAAAGTGCAATTTAAAGGCTATACTAGGTTAATTAGGCAAGTTAGGGTAATTAGGCAAGTCATTGTATAACAATATTTTGTTCTGTAGCCAATCGAAAATATATATATATTGCTTTAGGGGGTAATGATATTGACCTTAAATTGGCATTTAAAAAATTCAAAACTGCTTTTATTCTAGTCGACAAATAACTAATAAGACTTCCTCCAATAGAAACAATATTAAAGGAAATACTGTGAAAATTTTGTTGCTCTGTTAAACATAATTTGGGAAATATTTAAAAAATAAAACCAAAATTCACAGGAGGGCTAATAATTTTGTCTTCAACTGTATATACAGGTGTGCTATTTATACAGTGTTATTACTGTATTTATATCGAGATTGTAAGGTTCTTCAAGTCATACCTCAAAGCTGTGAAGCTAAAAACAAAGTAACTTGTAGCTGATATTTCATACTTAATATGCTTTTAGTCCAATTTGACAGATATCACTGAAATCAGAATTGTCTCTGTGACGGCCACCGAAAAAAATAAAAATCAGCACACACTTTTCATTAGAAACACTCTCTGCCTGTCAGTCGTTGTGTTTTTTTGTCTGCATTGATTGTGACCTTTTGTGTCTATGTGCTATGAAATCACTCTCACAGTCGATCAACGTAACAGTAAAACCGAACAGTCGTTTTTCTGTGTTAATGTTGAAGAATATATGAATGTCCTATATACTCTAGGGCAAAAGATTAATAATTAAGATCAAAGAGGATTCCCCTGAGTGTATGTGTCTGTGTGTGTGATTATGCCATGATGGTATATTAAAATGGAAATTTAATATTACACTAGAGGGCATCTTGGACAATGACACACAGATACATTAGTAGAGAAGAAAAAAAGATCATATTAAAGATGTGTGGGATGGTTTAATGCACCTTTGCTTTGATTGATCAGTGTCCTTGACCTTCATATCCTACAGTGTAATTGCTTAAGAGCCATATAGGTATGTGTGCTTTTGCAGGACACACATTACTACTGGACCCTAAGAGGAATATTGACCCTCTACCGCACTCCATGATCACCTGTCAGGTAAGAGTGTTTCACATTGATTTAGTAGACAGAACTGCTTTCATGGCCAATACCATGGCTGCCATGATAGAAGGTATTTTCAACAGGTGCAGAAGTGTATACAAATCACTTTTTAATTTTATTAGTAAATGTAGTTATTGTAACTGCCATAAAAGGTTAAAAGCTTTGAGGAAAGAGGCTCCGGAGTGTATTGTTTTAAACGGTGGTGTGCATTTACAGTGTATGGATTTGTTGCTAATCAGATATGCTAAAGAGTCCCCAGTTCCAGGTCGACTTTAGGGGTGAGAGCTGATTACATTTAAAGAACTGTGTACTGGAACTAATGAAATTCAGTCGTGTTAATTTTAGCATGTGCAAATTTGCAGATGTGGATGGAGCACAGTACAAAAATAATAACCATAATTTTTAATGCTGCTGCAACAAGTACCTTTCATTTAAAGATTAAAGTCTGATGTATTTAAACCAGTTCTTTTTAGTGAATTAGTAACATGCAGAATGACCAGTTCAGTCGGATTCCTCCACTGTAAAAAAATGCTGGGTTCCACACAATTTCTTCATGTTGTCCCAACACAAATCGATTAAGGCTTAATTATTTTTGCAAATGTAACTGTATTGAACATAAAACAATTAAGTTGTCCCCCCAAAAAATGCAAGAATCGTGTTGATTCAACTTATTTTAAATAAGCAGTTTGAACAACCAGCAAAAATTGTTTTTTTGAGTGTAATGAAATGATTATGTGAGACGGTTCTGTTTAGAGAATGAAAAACATTCAGCACAACTTGTAGGTCTAGGTCTAGGTCAAGGTAACTTTGTTTAGCAAAAATAACTTTCAACATGAACAGTACAGTTTGATTCTGTTCAGTGAATGTCCAGTGCAGTCTGATTCCTAATCGAATGACTTGTATGAATCGTTTTTGTTCAGTGAATCATTAACATGCAGAACCATCAGTGCAGTCTGATTCCTGACCGAATGGCTTGTATGAGTCAGTTCTGTTTAATTAACTGATAACATGCAGCATGACCAATTCGGTCTGATTCCCGATTGAATAATTATATGAATCAGTTCTGTTCAGTGAATCAGTAACATGCTAAATGACCAGTGCAGTCTGATTTATGATTGAATGATTTATCGGAGTTGGTTCTGTTCAGTAAATGAGTAACATGTAGCATGACCAGTGCAGTCTGATTCCTAATCGAATGGCTTGTTTGAGTCAGTTCTGTTCAATGAATTGATAACATGCAGTATGATCAATGTGGTCTGATTAACGATTGAATAATTACATGAGTTGGTTCTGTTCAGTGAATCAGTAACATGCAGAATGACCAGTGTGGACTGATTCCTTTCCTGATAGAATTGTTCAACTGTACAAGTTGGTTCTGTACCACAAGTCAATAACATGCTGATTGACCAGTGCACTCTAATTTCTGATCGAATGATTTATCTGAGTTGGTTCTGTTCAGTGAATGAATTACATGTAGCATAACCAGTGCAGTCTGATTCCTGATTAAATGGCTTATAGGAGTCCGTTCTATTCAGTGAATCAGATACAGAATGACCAGTGCAGTCTGATTTCTGATCGAATGATTTAACTGGGTCAGTTTTTGTTTAATGAATCAAAAACATTGAACACTAGTACAGTCTGATTCCTCAATGATGACTTTTATGAGCTGGTTTTGTTTAGTGAATCAAAAACAATCAGCATGAGCAGTGCAGTCTGATTCCTGAACGATTGACATTTATGTGGCAGTTTTTGAATCTAAAACATGCAGGTCTATGCATTATGGATCTCACACAGGAAGGGAAAGAAGGATGAGTAATGGAGTTCATGGAGAAAAAGAGTTAAGAAATTAAGAAACAAAAGAAGTCCGGAAAGAGAGCACATAACATCTCTCTCATTCATGCTGTATGAGCCCTGGAGCTTCTTTGAAAGGATCCGTTGATCTCCGTGGTGTGCTTTCATTCAGAAGAGATTTATAGACATGCTGAGTCTACACTTCATGCGGCAGTGCAAGTGACTGACTCTGGAAGCCTTTAGAGAGCCGTTTAACATACTAACCAATGGAAAAAAAAGATGTGCAGGGAAGAGGGAAAGAGAAAGGATACACAGATTGAAAACTTATGTTAGTGACTGATTCAAGAGAAGAGAAGAGAAGAAAAATAGAGAGAAGAAGCACATAGCAAAAGAGGAAAAAAACAAACACTTTCAAGCAGTGTATGTGTTAGAGATGCCACAATACTCAATATAATATAAAGAGTTCAGAAGCTGGCAGCACGGTGGCTCAGTGGTTAGCACTGTTGCCTCACAGCAAGAAAGTCGCTGGTTTGAGTCCCGGCTGGACCAGTTGGCATTTCTGTGTGGAGTGTGCATGTTCTCCCCGTGTTTGTGTGGGTGTTCTCTGGGTGCTCCAATTTCCCCCACAGTCCAAAGACATGCACTATAAGTGAATTGGATGATCTAAATTGGCCATAGCATATGAGTGTGTGTGTGAATGCCAGAGTGTATGGGTGTTTTCCAGTACTGGGTTGCGGCTGGAAGGGCACTCGCTGCGTAAAACATATGCCAGAATAGTTGGAATAGTTAATTCTGCTGTGCCGACCTCTGATAAATAAACAACTAAGCCAAAGGAAAATGAATGAATGAAGTGCCATCTGAAATTTTCCTCTACAATGAGCATTTTTCTCAGCCTCCTGTGTTTATGTTCAGTTATTTCACTTTAAAGGCAATGAAAATAACATATTTTTTGCTATAAAAGTGAAATTACTGAACCTACACACAATAACCTGAGAAAAATGCTCATTGTAGAGGGAAATTGTATATGCTTAGAGGTTTTTGCATCTGAACTATTCATATTTTAATGTCTATTTCTGGTTTTGCATTAAAATAAAAATAAAAATAAATAGCAATTTACCAGTGCCTTTTATTATACTGGGTCTGTGCATTTCCCAGTGATGGGTTGCAGCTGGAAGGGCATGCGCTGTGTAAAACATATGCTGGATAAGTTAGCGGTTCATTCCGCTGTGGCGACGCCAGATTAATAAAGGGACTAAGCCGAAAAGAAAATGAATGAATGAATGAATGAATGGATCTGTGCATGTTTTAATGTATGTTCATTGTCCAATGTCTAATCAGTGAGTGGTAAAATTAGGGATGCATTCATGTGAAAGTAAGAAACTGTGTTTTCTGTCACTTTCTCAGTGTGCTAAATCTGTGGATTTTCTTGAAGTGAAATCATCTTATTCCTGCTGACTGTGTTTTTAATGTCAAATCAAACAAAAAAAAGATAATAATGAAATCACTCACTGCTCTTGACTAAATAGCTGTTATAACCTAAGTAATGTTTAACCTTTATTTAGTTTATACAGAGGAGTTTCTATACAGTATGCAGTGTAATATTGTGCTTATATTATTCAGTTTCTGTAAAAGTACTTGAAAAGCACTGTTTATTTTAGTGTATCTGTGCTATATTATATTCATTTGTGCTTTTGCTTGTGATTTTTTTTGTTGCCCCCCATGCAGTTCAGTGCATAAATTAAGTAATTTAAGTTAAATATTAAGTTAAATATAAAGTTAGCTGAATGCATAAAGTACATATTTTATATATAATTACCCAATATATAAACGACAATGCATAAATCCCATAATTTAAAACAGCATTCATGCATTTACTGTGTATAAATTGATTACTAAATAATGACATGGAATGAATAATAAAAACATTTAAATTATAATGATGAAATATATATGAAAACCCTATTTAGTGAAGTTTCACAAACTAATTTCGAGAGGAGCGCGTGATATGACTGAGCACGACTGGCTACTCATCCGTAATCAGTATTAATCCAATCAGATTGATTCAAGCTTACAATAAATGAACCGATTTCCTCTACCGATCTATCTTCATTTTGGAAGAATCCCCCCTTCCACCCCATCTCCTCCTTTTCCTCCCTTTTCTAAGGGGAGCTCTCAAGACCTACCTGATCTCGAACCCCTTTATATGCTTATTTGACTGGGCGGGAGCCTTGAGCTCAATTATCTTCGAGCTCAGGGTTCTCTCCCGGGACAGCATGCCAAACCTGCTATTAACGCTAAAGCATATCTAAGTGGGAACTCTTGAAATATTATTTATTTAATACTTATTTAATACTTGATTACTCTTAGATGTGTGTGTGTGTGTGTATGTGTGTGTGCGTGCGTGTGTGTGTGCGTGTGCATGTGCGTGCGTGTGTGTGTGTGTGTGTGTGTGTGTGTGTGCGTGCGTGCGTGTGTGTGTGTGCGTGTGTGTGTTATGCTTTAGCTGGCAGTGTGATAAATCATTTAAAGAACATCACACTCTGCTCTGGATGAAAATTGTGTTGGGGAATCAATTTATGCTTAAATTTATGCTTAATATTATTTTTCCTGCTTCACTAACATTGAATCTCATGTGACTGCAGCAGGTCTTAATTCTCATAAGCAGTAAATGTCACAGATGGTAATAATTTATAATAACTTCACTGAGTCATCAATCTCTGGAGTTTCCTTCTGTCTGATCCAAAGAGGTGACATTACATAATCAATAACACCAAAATTTTAAATCTTTGATCATCTATTAATGGGTATTTGATCTGTGTTTATCATGAACCCTATTTGCAGTGTGGCCCACATCCAGATCTTTAAATTACGAAACTTTAAATCATGCACAGAGTGGCTGGACTTTATATTTAAGTGTCCAGAATAGCGCAAATGGTTCTCAGCTGAGTTGTAATGAACTCAAGCCCCAAACGCTGAATTAATTGAATAATGGTTCATTCATCCTGCATTAGGAATCACTGTTTTTAGACCCCAAAAATGGGTGGGCATTGTGCCATTGTGATATAAATTAAATCAACTGCCTGGCAAGCAGGGGAAGGCTGTGTTTCTGCTTATTTAAGTGGTGGTAATTTTTAGAGGAAACTTTTCTAGTGTAGTCAACAGGAAACAAGAAATACTCAAGCATTGATTGAATTATACAAATGGAAGCATTAAAGTAATGCAATTAATAAATGTCAAACAAATCAAAACAACCTTATGTCTTATTTTGTCTAGGTTAAAGCTCTCACTCTCTCAACAAACTTCATGAGGGATCTTGAAGTGATTTTTAAACAACATTAAGGGGTTTTCTAATATTTAAAAAAATAAAATCCTAAAATCAGCAAACAAGCCAAAAATGTAATTCATAAAGACAAACGGACATGTAGATAGATTAGCATTTTTTTCAGTACTTTTTAGAACAGAAATATAATGATGTAACCAGAGCCGGAAAGATGTTCCTCTCAGCAAAGAAATAATAAACCCCCGGATAAAACCTGAGCAATAATCTAATTTTATCATCTTATCATCCTCTTTTCAGGAGAGTCTCGCATTCTGTGAGTTTTAACATGAACCTCCACTAGATGACAGTACAGCACTGTCAAACACAGAGACGAGAAGCTGCTTAGACCTCTGTCAACTAGAAAGTAAAGTACTGCTAGGATTTTTCATCTCTCAGTGTCTTTCTTTACTCATCATTTATAACTACTTACATGTTTTTTCCATCCTAGTGGAAGTAAATTGCCAAAGCATTTATCATTTATCAGAGCGGCCAACTTGTGCGACTAATGTTTACTTATTTAATTGCCTATATCATTCCAATATTACAGATTAAGTGTATATAAAAATTTTAGACATTTTATAAAATAAATATTTGAAAAAACAGTCTTAGGTTGAATGGGTGTATTTAAAATTGGGGATGGGCCAAACTGGGGATGGGCCAAAAATACACTGGGTCAAATATTAAGAATTAAAATATTAAGTATTGATTAAATTCCATAAAGATAATTTGTAAATTTCCTACTTTAAATATATAATAACTTAATTTTTGAATAGTGATGTGCATTGCTAAGCATCTCATTTGGACAACTTTAATGACGATTTTCTCTTTTTTTACCATAACATTTTACCACCATTTAGATCTCTACCATATATTCAGCTATCCTAACAAAGTATACATCAATGGAAATCTTATTAATTAATATTTTTTGATCTCTATAAATGATAATAATAAAAAACTTTACAGCTGATTTTGTGGTCACATATACAGAAATTCACTTAACGTTTTTTGCTAAATCCTTTTTCAGGAAAAGCACACTGATAAATAAAATAATTTAGAAACAATTTTCACTTTTTCTTGAATATTTCACAAATAATTAAAAAGAAATGACAGGTTTCATTAAGGTTTGGGAAAACTATGATGTACAAAACGTATTTTTACACAGCAGGAAATATCTTACTCCATTGTATTTATGATTTTTACATAGAGTGTGTGTGTGCGTGCATGTGTGTTCATATTGTAGTATTTGTGTGAGTGTGAGCACTTATACAACCAGGAATGTGTGTTATTACACAAATGCACATATGTGTGTATAGATGTGTCCATAGTCGTGTATTTATGCGCAAGCCTGAATTACTGTGTATAATACAGTAAAGGGAAGAGCTATTTAGCTGCATGTGTTGCGAGTTTAAATGTTTGGCAGCAGAATAGTGTAACAACCGATGGTCCAGATTTTATGCTTATGAAAACAAAAAATAAATCAGACACGGAAAGGGAGAGAGAACGATACTGATAGACGGCCAATTGTGGTGTGAAACCGTTTTTCAGAGCAATAAAATTGTACAACACACACCACATTTGCTGACAGGACACTGCTCAAAAACCAATAAATGTGTCACTGGCATTGGCATGAATGGTAGCGCTGTTGCAACATTTCACACATGCTCCGCTAGTTCATACCTCTGCCTAACAGGCCACGTCTCCAAGGGTGTTTGCAGGTTTACTGTGTTTAATTATATGTAAGTGTGTTTGTCTGTGTTTAATGCTCAGTTTTGCAGGTGCACTGGTCCAGATCCAGGCCATTAGACTAGCATGTACTTTTACAGGCACTTTAATGCTAATGCTATTGGCCCGGAGCCCATCCCAACCTGTTCGGAGAGACAGAATCTCTGTACGCTGCTCTAGGATCAGTTCTTTCTGCTGAAATGTGAGTGTTTACCTTGCCATCAACCAGTTAAACTGTTGTCAACTCACGTTCAAGAGCTATTCTGTTCTTTATTAGACCACATATTTACTCAACAACATGCCAAGAGCCTTTTCTTGGGTCTTGTTCTTGTTTTTGTCATAAACAAATAATCAGAATTCTCTGGCACGTCAGTGAGTGATGATTTCATGGAAAAAATGAGGTGTTTCTTTCCATCTGCACAATGTGATTTTCATTCCTTAGGCTGAACAGAGGTTGTTCTTTTAATCCCTCAGGGTTTGGTTAAGAGGTAGGATGTGCTCTGCTTTTATTGTCAGCTCTGCATGTGTGTGTGAGAGTGAGAACATGGCTGTCTGTATTAATAGGTCTATTTTCAGTCTTTGGTTTTGGATATAAACAGACCCAGATGAAATCTGCCTTTTTTTGGATTTGCTGTGGATTGTGTGTAATAAATTGCAATGCAGTTAATGGCCTAGTAGTGTAAATGCTTGTGATTAGACCTAAATTTATTTATATATATTTATATAAAAATTGGAAATATGTGAAGTATAAGAAGCATAAATTGGCATGAAGTGTCACATATTTATAGCCACATATTTATCTTCTTTTTTTTTACTGAGAACCAAAATGCTTAATATATTTCTTTTTTTTTTTACATTCTTCATAGAAACGAATAGGTAATTTCACAAATATTTACATGCAGTCATTGTTAATGTTCTGTGTAGTTTTGTGGAGAAATTCTGTGCAAAATAGTAAATAGCTTTAAATGGACTACATGATCAGTCCCAAATTTATTAAATATTTTTACTTATAATATCTGTGAAGTCTGATGCAGACAAGGTTATATTCATTCCTTTTAATTATTTACAATTTTCTTATATGCAGTTTTACAATTATTTTTATTATTATTGTATTTTTTGGATGAAAAAAATAATTTCTTAATTTTGTTATTGAAGAGAATAATTTAGGATAGTTTTTCTTTCCAAATAGAAGTATCTAATTAAATTTTATATGTATGTATGTTTGTATGTAGGGCGACGCGGTGGCGCAGTGGGTAGCACGTTCGCCTCACAGCAAGAAGG
Source organism: Danio jaintianensis (assembly GCA_903798115.1). Taxonomy (NCBI): domain Eukaryota; kingdom Metazoa; phylum Chordata; class Actinopteri; order Cypriniformes; family Danionidae; genus Danio; species Danio jaintianensis. The sequence goes on from CAIGQV010003909.1 coordinate 14,720,011, forward strand.
TCGCTGGTTCAAGCCTCGGCTGGGTCAGTTGGCATTTCTGTGTGGAGTTTGCATGTTCTCCCCGTGTTCGCGTGGGTTTCCTCCGGGTGCTCCGGTTTCCCCCACAAGTCCAAAGACATGCGGTATAGGTGAATTGGGTAAGCTAAAATTGTCCGTAGTGTATGTGTGTGAATGGGTGTGTATGGATGTTTCCCAGAGATGGGTTGCGGCTGGAAGGGCATCCGCTGCGTAAAACATATGCTGGATAAGTTGGCGGTTCATCCCGCTGTGGCGACCCCAGATTAATAAAGGGACTAAGCCGAAAAGAAAATGAATGAATGAATGTTTGTATGTATGTATTTGTGTTTATATTTACATTTTTTATTATCTCCACTGAGGTAATGTGTAATTTAACTAATATTTTGTATAAGAAAATAATGTATTTTGTAATACTTTTGTTTTAAAAATAAAATGTAATAATTCATGTAATAATAATTATATTACAGTTACTTTGAACCATTTTTCATTTTGATTTGTTTTTGTAAAATACATTAAAATAAAGTTCTTAGCTAATTCGTCCTCTACATTCATTCTGGTCCCCAGTATGCTTACTCATAAATTGAAATCCTGTATTTAAATGGTCATTTTCTCCACTATAGTTTACATTTTGAATTCATGCAATTTTATTCTTTACCTGCAGGAGGAGCTGCATGCTGAGTTTTGAGAGTAGTGTGTGTGTGTGTGTGTGTACAGTAAATGTTCTCAGACACCCAATGGCCTTGCTCTGCTCTCTCCAGCTTCTTCTGCTAAGGAAGAGGTCAGGTCATCAGGTGTTTAGGCCAAAGGTTAGAGCTGCAGGTGGGAGGTCAGTCTGCTGTCCTACACTGTGCCCACCCCCTGATCCACAAACTAGAAACATCTGCACGATTCAACCGAGAAAAAGAAGAAAAAAAAAACTGATATAAATCTTCAAAGATAAGCAAAACGAGAGAAGAGGTTCCTCTCGTCATCATGCCTCTCCGCTAGGTTTACAAGTGTTTAGTGACCTCATTTACTTTGGCTGAAACTGGTTTGTAGAGAAAAGTTACTTGCCTTGAACGGAGGTATGCGTGATTTAGGATACACAGCTGTCAATAAGAGTGATTTGGAGGATTAAACGTGGTGATTGCGGGTGAAAAATCGCTTTACATTTTGATTACTGGCAATTTATCCATTCAGATCTTTACAAAGCATGCCAATAAATTAACCTCGGTCTGTAGGTCGGTCCTACAATGAAACATTAATCAGATTCTTAAGATAATCTAGGTTCAGTGCAGTTGAGATTTATTTAAGCCTTTAATTGGTGTGGATTTTGGTCAAGATTTTTTTCACCACTTTGTGTGTGCAAAAATATTCTACGAATCAAGACATTAGCAAGCTTGGAGCGTTTTAGAGTAAGTTAGACCTTTTACACCCTTTAGCCGAGGGTTTATTAGCCGCTTGTTTATGTTTCGACAGGGAAACCGCAGTCCGTGACTCTCAGACTTAGCCGTATATCGTGGTATATGTACCGTGAGTAACAAACACATCTCAGCTCAGTTTGGCAAAGACTGAAATCGCTGAGGTTTGAAGATCTTCTGAAAAGCACCTTGAAAAGCTTTTGCAAACCTCTTTTTAGTGCAGGGACAGTGGAGAAGGCATTAATCCAGCTGCCACAATTTGACATTTCAAAGAGATAAACGGTGCCCCAAACATTCTCTTTAATGAAGAAAAGAAAAAAAGCTCTTTTTGTAACATTAATATTTCTCAAAACGATCAAAAGCAACATTTCTATTATTTTGCACAAATGATATATGACTTTTTCTCTAATATTTAATAGCTCTTTGATTTTATTCATTCATTCATTTTCTTTTCGGCTTAGTCCCTTTATTAATCTTGGGTCACCACAGCGGAATGAACCGCCAATTTATCCAGCATATGTTTTACGCAGCGGATGCCCTTCCAGCTGCAACCCATCACTGTGAAACATCCATACACTCTCATACTCTACGGCCAATTTAGCTTACCCAGTTCACCTGTACCGCATGTCTTTGGACTTGTGGGGCAAACCGGAGCACCCGGAGGAAACCCACGTGAACACGGGGAGAACATGCAAACTCCACACAGAAACGCCAACTGACCCAGCCGAGGCTCGAACCAGCGACCTTCTTGCTGTGAGGCGAACGTGCAACCCACTGCGCCACCGTGCAGTCCTTTTTGATTTTATTACAACCCCAAATCAGAAAAAGTTGGGACAGCATGGAAAACGCAAATAAAAAAGAAAGTAGTGATTTCTGGAGTTTTATATCATGGCACTCGCATATAGTCCCTTTGTTAACACTTGAACTTTTTAATAGTCACATTCCAACATCTTTTCAGACTCTAAACGTGAGAATTAAACTTGTCATGTTTTTGCATCATTGTTTGACATTTTTCCTCCTTAAACAATGAAATGAAATACAATTTAAATACAATGTGCTGTGTTTCCCTGACCGTCCAAAGCATGTGAATATGAAGCACACTTTTGGCTGTCAGTTACTAAACATCTAGCCATAACAATCTAATGATAGTGCATTGAAGTCATGTTACAAAGACTGTATTTGCAGATTTTGAACACCCTTTAACACCACCAACAAGTTCCAAAAGTGGTTTCCAAAATATGCTAAAACATGTCAGATGCAGAGGCTGTAGTATCTATCGATTATTTTGAGTTACATTTGGAAAGTACAATAATATTGTACAATTATAATAGAAATATCAACCCAAATTTGGGCAAAACATGGATAAACCCAACAGTTTTTTGTGTGTAGAATATATAAGTATAGTTCACAGCATTTTATAAATATGGTTGCAAATTCTTCAGTTATTATTTTGTAAATATAGAGTTTTAACACAGGGGCAGCACGGTGGCGCAGTAGGTAGCACAATCGAAAAGTCAATCGCAGCAAGAAGGTCGCTGGTTTGAGCCCCGGCTGGGTCAGTTGGCATTTCTGTCTGTTTGCATGTTCTCCCTGTGTTTGCGTGGGTTTCCTCCGGGTGCTCCGGTTTCCCCCACAAGTCCAAAAACATGTGGTATAGGTGAATTGGGTAAGCTAAAATTGTTCGTGGTGTGTGTGTGTGTGTAAATGAGTGTGTATGGATGTTTCCCAGTGATGGGTTGCAGCTGGAAGGGCATCCGCTTTGTAAAACATATGCTGGATAAGTTGGCGGTTCATTCCGCTGTGGCGACCCCAGATTAATAAAGGGACTAAGCCGAAAAGAAAATGAATGAATGAGTTTTAACACATTTGTTTTGTCATTGATAGAAGCATAAATGTGGAGTATCTCAGAAATCGATGGGTCATCAGTTACATTATGCACCGTAATGCATATACAATATAATTGATAATAATGGCTTCTTTTTGATTCTGTTATGCTCTGCCATTGTTGTACGTATAACAATTTATGTATAGAACAATTCCATTAATACCTTCATAAATAAAAATAAAAACCACACTGAGGCACATTCTTTATTATTTTTTTACAGTAAAAAAAACTGTGAATTTTAGAAAAGGTATGTTATAATGTTGTTCACTCTGAATTGAATGCACCTGATGTTGTAATTATGACTTGACAATGTATAAATTTGAACCTCACAGTAGGACTTGAGCACATAACAGCATAGTTAACACCTCAAAAGCAATGCAAACCATGCTGTGAATAAAAGTGGTGCTAAAGTCTGAATGTTCTTATTACTGGTATTAAAATGATGATAAATCAGTGTTTAAGTCCCAAAATAATTTTTTTTAGCTTGAACTATCACTTCTAAGCGTATAAATACATTTTGGACTTATAATCAGAGTTAGTCCTAGACTTCTAGGGGCTGAATCAAGACTTTGTGATAGGAGCCATGTCAGTACATGTCAGTACCCAAAATGACACCAAACTCTTAGTATGTTTTTAGATCAGTTTATCTGTCAGCAAACAACAGTGAAACCGCAAAATGAAACAATAAAAAAGCAAAACCACAGATAAAAATAACAGAAAAAAGGTGCAAATAAAATAAACAACTTTAGTCTTTTAAAATAACTGCCCAATATACAGAAATTGAATCAAGTGATCAAATTTATTAAACTTTTTTTTAACATATGAATTACATATACATTGATTCTTATTTAAAAAGTACTAAAGCTGTTCAGTGAAGGATTGTCATTTTCTTTGATTTTCATTTGTTGTTTGATTAACATTAAATGAAATATAAGATGTTCTGAAGTGCACTCAATCCCACAATGAACCGTAATAACGAATGTACACTCAATGGCAAGAGAATACTCATAATGCACTGTGAGAGTTCGCTCATTGAATGAATTTTGTTTCTTACCACAAGATGACATCCACTGTGGAATCCTATCAGTGTTTCAAAAGTAATTATTAGATTAACTTTTGTATGCATGACAGACCTCAAAATGCATTGTTTAATTACTAATAGACAGCTCGCTTAGTGTAAAATATGTATAACAGTGTTTGACCAAGAAGTTGAAACTCTAATCTGATGAGGGATTTATCACTCTATAAGAAAATAATCATTTATTGTTTACCTGGTCTTTTGTCTATGATTATGTCAGCTCACCTCTTCTGTCAGGTCTTCAAATTTGAGTGGTTCGTTCATGTCACACATATAAGCTTACCGATGCACACAGTCTGAGCCGAAAGGAGCCATGGTTAGTTCACCTTTCGAGTCTTCTAGTTTTTGAGTCGTTCGTTCATCACATGACAGCATGTAAAGAGAGATGACTCAAACCGAGGACTCGAGAAATGAACGGATCAAATCTTTTTCCGGCTGTAAATGCACATGATTGGCTTCTGTCTTTCACGTGATGAACGAATGACTCAAACCGAGGACTCGAGAAATGAACGGATCAAATCTTTTTTCGGCTGTAAATGCACATGATTGGCTTCTGTCTTTCACGTGATGAACGAATGACTCAAACCGAGGACTCGAGAAATGAACGGATCAAATCTTTTTTCGGCTGTAAATGCATATGATTGGCTTCTGTCTTTCACGTGATAAACGAATGACTCAAACCGAGGACTCGAGAGATGAACGGATGAAATCTTTTTCCGGCTGTAAATGCATATGATTGGCTTCTGTCTTTCACATGATGAACGAATGACTCAAACCGAGGACTCGAGAAATGAACGGATCAAATCTTTTTCCGGCTGTAAATGCATATGATTGGCTTCTGTCTTTCACGTGATGAACGAATGACTCAAACCCGATAGAAGACTCGAAAAAGGAATGAATCTTCAACTCCACCCACACAAATGGGCGCATGCGCGAATGAACGAATCACTCCCTGAGAGGACTCATCGTTCTCGAGTCATACAAAAGATTCATTCAAAATGAACAAATCTTTCAAGAACGACCCATCGCTAATAATGAGATAATAGGGGCGATGTTTGATACAGCCCATAGTCCTAGTATTTGATGGCAAAAAAATAAATAAATAAATACTGTAACTTGCATATACTGTTCGTACTTGTGCATAGAAAGGATCAGCTTTGACTACAATGCCAACTAAAAGTCAAATGTAAACCAAAAGTAAAAGAAGCATATCCAGATGCACATTTCCAACCAGTGAACCACTGAAAGTGAACCACTCCCCCTCCTGCTCATCTGTCTTGTGTGATGTATGGAGCTCTGGCTCTTCTGCGCAGTGTTCTGGGGACAGAGACACTAAGCAGGCTGCTGTGGTTTTGTGAAGTCGGGCCCCCTGACAGACCGAATCTAGCTGTGACCAATAACAAATACAGTTCAGTGATGCTCAGTGTGACAGAGAGGATGAAGCTGGAGGATTATTGATAAATAAGCAGTGAGCGCGGCTCGGTTTGACAGAGCGAGACCTGCAGCTAACAGCTGTGTCCTGCTCCCCGAGGGGCAAAACAACCAGTTTATCCTGTGGATTTAGTGAGGAGAGATGCTGACAGACTCACACTGCAGATTTCGAGTGCTTAAAGCTGCTGAGGCCTGGGATCAAAGGCTCCCATAATGCTGTTCTCAGATCCTCTGAGTCCCATCATAAGTGACTCTGATGGCATCTGGTCTGTTGTTCTGTTCCCAGAGGCTCTCTGCGTTTTCTGCTTTCTGTTTCCTCGTGCTGATTAATTCCAGTGATCTGCGAATGAGACTCTCTGTTCTTCTTTTAAACATTAGCCCTGCTTCAGTGCATCAGGTCGCTGAGGAGATCTTTCAGCAGGCGGACAAAGATTAATGTGTGTGTGTGCGCTTCTGGAGAGTGCAAAAGAGACAGGAGTGTAATAGACATGTGTGTTTCTGGGTGAATGTCTGCACGTTTGTGCCCTTTAAAAACATGTAATGAAAGATGCTGATTATGATTAAGCATGGTATTGAGCAGTGTTTTTATTAAATTATTAATGTCTTAACTTCTGAAGAGCTGGGATGATTGTCTAAATGTAGAAATTGGGAAAACAAGAACGAAGAGTTATTAATCAACGTGAATCGATGATTGATGTAATCAGTGTAGATTTACAATGTTGATGTATTTTGCCAATGTAAATTTGTCTTGCATCATATAAATGACTCCCAAGTTATACATAGGATCCACTTTAAATTCTGGTCAAGACCCGGCCACAGAAAAAGGCAGCTGGACTGACAAATGTCCAACCACAGTTTGTTCAAACCGCAGTGTAATTTGGGTTGGATATTTATGGGTTGAAGGAGCATGAATGCAACAATGTCATAATTCCAAGCGGGATATGTTTTACGCAGCTGATGCCCTTCCAGCTGCAACCCAGTACTGTGAAACACCCATATTATTCAGAGCAAGCAGAAGGGCTGCCAAAATCACTCTGGACCCCTCACACCCAGCACACTGCCTCTTTGAACTTTTACCTTCTGGTCGACGCTACAGAGCACTGTGCACCAGAACAGCCCGACACAGAAACAGTTTCTTCCCCCAGGCAATCCATCTCATGAACACTTGAATGATAGTAATTATGAAACAAACATCACTACTTGCTATACACTTTTTATACACATAAACACTTATTTAACAACATACTTTACATGCTAATTTGCACATAACAGCTGCCATATATCGTTGTATATAGTAATATACCTGTACATACACTTGTCAATTTGTATATTTGCATTCACTATTACTTTTATTTTTAAAATATATTTATTATCTGTTTTTTGTCCTGTCTCTGTAATTCTGTTGCACTGTAGAAGCTCTGTCACGAAAACAAATTCCTCGTATGTGTGAACATACCTGGCAATAAAGCTCTTTCTGATTCTGATACACTCTCGCATTCACTCGTGCAGTCATACACTACAGCCAATTTAGTTGATTCAATTCACCTATAGCGCATGTCTTTGGATTGTGGGGAAAACCATAGCACCCGGAGGAACCCCACGCAAACATGGGGAGAACATGCAAACTCCACACAGAAATGCCAACTGGCCCAGCTGGGACTCGAACCAGAGACCTTCTTGCTGTGAGGCGAAAGTGCTAACCACTGAGCCACCGTGCCTCCCACTATTTGTGTGTTAATGCATAAAACTCTTTTCTGGCACAGGAAAAGTGAAAATGGTAATCCAACTTTTTAATCTGCACTCAGCTTCCTCTGTTCAAAACAAAGCACATACGCATCCGAGGTAATATGCCAACAGCCGACCGAGTGTGACACACACAGTTCTCTTGTGAATGCACACAATATACTAAAGTTGTTATTATTGTTTTATGTGCACAAAAAGCGTATTCACGTAGCTTGATAATATTCCAATTGAACCATTATGGTCTTTTTTTAGGATGTTTTTTGGTACCTTTTTGAACGGGTCTGGAACCTTGCTGTCTATGTTGGATGAGGGTGCTCTCAGATTTCACCTAAAATATCTTCATTTTTTCTCTGAAGACAAATGAAGGTCTCATGGGTTTGGAACCAAATGAGGGTGAGTAATTAATAAAATAATTTTCCTTTTTTTGGGGTGAACTATTATACACAAACGAAAACCATGCATTTGTTGAGTTACATCTATTTTAGTGAGTGACGACAGTCTGGAGCAGTCGACTGTGGCATCTATATGTATGTATGTATATATATGTATATATATGTATATCTATGGCTGTGTGCATCTTATTTGTATGAGGAATAATGCGTGTGTATGTGTGTGTCTGTAAGATGTGCAGTACTCCTCTCTGAGCTGATTTGAGCTTTAGCGCTCTTATCTCTCAACAAGAGTTCCCCTTTAACCCTATTGTTTATTAATGGCCACCAACACCAAGCTGCAATAAGGACATGAGAAACAGCAGAGAGGAGTAATTTGTCGTGAACACGGCCAAAGGTTGAGGAGTTCAGACAGGAGAATCTTCTGGGCGCTCCGGAGAGACGTGCTGGACGAGAGGAGGACAAGGGGCCAAACCAAACATGCTCGGCTGTCTCTCTTTCTCTGCTCGAGGTGGATATGGCTCACGGCCAGGACACATTAAGAGAAATGATGACAGACAGAGATAAATAACCAGAACATTAATCATAGAACCAGAGAAAGAGGCCAAATGAGTCAGGAAAGTAAGAAAGGTGCGAATGAGGCAGATGACAGAGATTCTCCTATAAAATGACGGAGATCTGTTCCATCCAAGACAACAAAAGCTGAAACAACACCAAATGAGGGGATATTTGACAGGTTTGAACACTAAACAGTTCACAGTGCAATGCGAGGAATTTGAGGTAGCGCAGTGAAACTCAACGGAGAAACACAAGACCACCCACAGATGATGTTTGGGAGCGTTTCCTCAAACCTGCTACCAATTTTGTTCTTAATCTGCAGCCTTGACCACCTCTGGCTCTTCTGGTGGTGTAATTCATGATTTCAGTGGAACGTGGATTGTGTCTGGCAGGACGCAGAGGCTCTCAGTGTGATAAGCCGCACGCATCGAGCTGCTCTCGGATATTGCTGCTTTTTAGAGATTGTGTGGTTTTTGTGGAGATACTCAACTGCAGTTCTATGGCTCCAAACTCTGGTTCTGGACTGTTTTCCACATAAGAAGGAATCCTGGCCATGTCAGAGAATGGTGAATTCACAAATTCTACCTGGACGAAAATAAATAATTCATGAATCAGTTGCCATTTTGAGTTGGCTGTACATTCAGCATTATGTTGATGCTATTTAAAAGTAAAATACAATAATAATTTCATTTACATATGTGTGTTTTTCTCATTTTTTTCTCCAATTTCTGCACAATGGGGTGTTTTTTTTTTGGTTATAATTATTTACATTGTCATCACAATGTATACATTAAGTATTAATTACATACTGTATCTGTAAATGTAATTATTTATAATTGTATTACTTTAGTAAGTAAATTGAACAGAAACTGTAAAAAGTTAGTTGACTTTACTTAAAAATGTGAGGAAACCCAATGGTCTTACATTATTAAGTAATTACTATGTTTATAGTTATAAATATTAAGTTAAGTCAACTTAATAGTTCCAAGTTACTATGAATTTACTCACTTTTTATAGTAAAGTCAACTTTGTACAGTGCAAGGACACCAAAATAAAGCTATTGGCAGTTATTCCTTTTAATATTGTGATAAATTTGCCATAATGCTTTTGTCAGAAAGCAATTTTTTACTGCACTTAAACAAATCTCATTCTATTTAAAAATATATATGTATTTTTTTGCTTGTTAGGGAACATGAGATTCCTCTCAGGCCTGCTTTCATGGGTTGTGCTTTAAGTCTTTGCATAATCGGCATTCCATTAGCTTTTCATCACTGTAATTATAGAATGTCAGAGTTTATTCCCACAGAAACTGCAGCCCTGTCCATTATCCCGCTTGCGTTTGAGGTGTCTCTGTTTTGTGTTCTATTGAGAGACGGTTTGCATTGCCACCTCAGGATGAGTATAGTTAGAGCGCATGCCTGCAGATGCATGTCATCTGCCACTTTGACCCACAGTGACGCAGCCGCTCTAGAACAGGGATAGAAAACTGACAATGTATGGGCCTTGTTTCATTTCACAACACCAGTAAAATGATGGAAGAACTGCAGGCCAATTCTGTGATGGAAAGATCAGTCGTAATAGAGTGCAACGGATTGGTTCCTGAAGTAAAACATTCATTTTCTCCATTGGGAAATTGATTTTAAACAGTAAATGATCAACCTGAAAGAACTATTGTCAGCTCTGAGGTTGTTAATTGATTATGCATGCTTTTGATATTCTTATCTTTTAGCATTATTTTAACTTTTTAATAGTGTTTAATAGCTTTAAAAAAGTGCAGCTGGAAGGGCATCCACCACATAAAGCATAAGCCAGAGTAATTGGTGGTTCATTCCGCTGTGGCGACCCCTGATAAATCAGGGATGAAGGAGAGTGAGTGAACTTTGAAAAAGGTTTAAATGGATAGTTCACTCAAAAAATGTCATCAATATCCCAGCTCTTCTGTCATCATTTACTAATCCTCCACTTGTTCTAAACACTTCTTACTTCTGTTGAACACAAAGGAAGATAAACTGAAAACAGCAAACTTTGTATTTTTCGTTCCTACTATAGATGTCAATGTTTTTTTCCCCAACATCCTTTAGAATATCTTGCTGTGTGCAACAAAGTAAACAAATAATAAAAGTTTAGAACCACTTGAGTCTAAGTAAATGCTGAAAACTGGACTTTTTGAACTAACACTTTAAAAAAAAATTCCTATAGGAAAAATACTTTTCAGAAATTAGCACTGCTAAAAATGTGGGTGGGCACCAATACAATATGGTTTTCACCCTTGTGTTTACAGAACAATCATAGCTATGATATTTAGGGAAAACAACATTGTGAGTCTGAGTGAGCTTGTGAGTGTAGAGTTGCATTTATGAAACATTTTAATTAAAAACTATTATAATGACTAACTTACATTCTAGGCACAATGTATTGCAAGTTACATTGTCACACAGCTATGTGATTCCTTCCTGAATGTTTGCGAATTGAATGATTCAATAACTTACTCATGAAGACAGTAATCTCTCTTTAAAAACCCAATCACTTTTCCATTCTTTATTTATTTAAATTAATGAGTAATTAATTTAGTTCCTGAATTATTTTTGAACGGGGTGAATGAATGAATTACTGTCTTCTGTCAAAGACCACTGTCAAAATCAGCCTTTTGGTACGATCCTTTTGACATTTGAAAGGTGCAAGAATCAAAGACCGTTTCATCTTGTATTTTAGAGTACAAGTTGGGATACTTCACAACATCCCAACAGAAAAGCCATCATTGACAGATAAAGTAATCAATACTTACCGGCACTTCAAAACAAGCCGCTTCAGTAGCCATTATTTTTTTCTTTATAGTTTCTAGATTACAGCCACTAGTCTGCTCTTTCCAAAGACATCAAACATATCATTTTAGATGGCAAGTAATGATGATCTATTGTTGTCTATCCAATCACAAACGTTTTCCCTTTTAATTTTCATATACAGTACTTGCATTATATAACTTGGCCACCCTGAAAGTCTCCTCCTATGGGCTCCTATCACCTGACATACTCTTATCAGTGCTGTCATGGTCAAGCGCTCAACCAGAACCACACAGAGAACCCCGATTTTCACTGATTCTCATGAACTACTCGAGCCATTCTCAGATTGAGATTTAAAACTTATGTTGTGCTTGTTTTGGAGGCTTGGTATGTTTTTACTCTCACAAGCACTTGGACAGAAATCACCCCTCCTGCCTTCCACATTTCTATCTGCGGCAATGTTCAGCGTTTGTAAATCATGACAAAATGGAGCCCCAGAGTTCACATTAATGGCTCGGATCTCACTTTAGAGCCCTTGATCGAGTGATATTAAGGGTTTCCTGTAAAATGAGGTTTGGACCCTTGGCTGTTTTTTTCCCACACACTTTCAGCTCAGAGATCTCCATCCAGCTCAGACTGTACCATGCTGGATTATAATGATCTCCCATTCGTTCTGATGAAAGGCTTGGATGCTGATAAGCAATTATTTAAGTGAGGAAGGTGACAGGTCTCTCAGAGGTCACATATAAACCATGATTTTTCATGATTTGCTAATTTTTTATTAGATTGAATTTCTGATGTGACTCCAGACAATGCAGTCTCACATCATTTACACTGTCAGTGTGATTTGTCATTTATTTACTGTAAACCTTGATGTAGCACTTTTAAGGTCAGCTTTTATCATTTACATGAAAAACTAAAGCAGAACAAAGATTTCTCTCCATATTTTCAGGGTAACCTGTTAAAACAATAGATATGCATATTATATTAGCGAATGACATCTCGATACATCATCATTTCGAAGTCAAATATGACATTTAGGAGCAGCGTTTTAAATAGTGTCCCTAATGGAGCGTTTTTGAATGTTACATTGTTCTTTTGTCAAGAATTACTCCTGGATTTACCAGTCTGGTCAGCATGTTGATAAATCCACACTCAGACCCCAGGAAAACATCCAAAAAGCTCTGCTAGTGCAATCTGTGAAATGTCTTGAGTTATCAGTTTAAGTTTGGCTTCAGGAAATCTACACATTTCCCATGAAGAGATTTACACCTCAGGAATCATTTCCATGTGTGAATAGTATGATCGAATAATGCTGAAAAATGCCGAAATGTTTTACTTAGCCTGCTACATACCAAAATATTTCTCCAAACCCGGAGAAAAGCTCTTTTTTGTTTTGAAGAGTGTGTCAAAACACAGGGCTCCACCTCAGGGGAAAGACTTTACCATACGTCTGTACACACACAACCCGTGGCTAGGTCACTGCTCCAGAAGAGCGAGCAATCAATCAAATTACCTGCTAAAATAAAGAATAATAAATAGTTTGAAAAGATGTTTTCGTTCACTGCTCACTCAGCTTCTGTGCCAGCAGATCTGTATTGGTTCTGTTGAAAGTGTTTTTGAAAGCTCTTGTGCAGTCACGGTTAAGGCTGGGCTGAAAACATGAAGGTCACAGGTTTGATCTGAGGTTGGGGTGACTAAGAAAGTGGGGAATTACCAGAATCGCAGGCCTTTTGTTATCATTTTTGCCCTTTGGCAAAGCATCAGGGTTTCAAGCGGCCTGCTGTTGCATTGTCATGGTGTTTAGTTTTTCAGGACAAATATGCATTAATGATCAAATGTGTGTTAAACATTTAAGTCAAATCAGTGAAGCCTGAAATTATTCATACCCCTGGCAAATTCAACCGAGTTTTTTTTTTTTGACCAGAAATGACACAGGCTTTAGCCAAAAGATAATAAAACGATATACTAGAGGGATCATTGGGAAAAAATTATTTCTCAGCTTTTACTTATCTTTGAACAAAAAGTGGCATGTCCAAAATTATTCATACCCTTCTCAATAATCATTAGAAAAGCCTTTATTGGCTATTACAGCAATCAAACGCTTCCTATAATTGCTGACCAGCTTTTTGCATGTCTCCACTGGTAGTTTTGCTCTTTCATGTTGGAGGGTCTCCTTGCCATCACCCTGACCTTTACCGCCCTCCACAGATTCTCAATTGGATTTAAGTCAGGACTCTGGCTGGAAAACGTTAATGTTTTTGTCTGCTAATCATTTCTTCACCACTTTTGCTGTGTGTTTTGGGTCATTGTCGTGCTGAAATGTCCACTGGTGCCCAAGGCCAAGTTTCTCTGCAGACTGCCTGATGCTGTTGAGAATTTTGATGTATTGCTCCTTTTTCATGGTCCCATTTACTGTGATTAGGTTCCCTGGCCCACTGGCTTACAACACCCCCCAATGTCAGCATACCACCAAGAAGGACGAGTAACAGTGTAGAAGTAACAAAAAAGTAAAAAAGAAGTAAAAGGAGTAACTGTGGACACAAGAGGAAGCTGTCAGAAAGGGATGTCCTGGTGTTAACCTGGATTGTATCCAAAAAACATAAAACCACAGCTGCCCAACTCACTGCAGAATTAAATGTGCACCTCAACTCTACTGTTTCCACCTAAACTGTTTGTCAGGAGCTCCACAGGGTCAATATATATGGACAGGCTGCCATAGCCAAACCTTTGGTCACTTGTACCAATGACAATTGTTGGTTTCAGTGGGTTGGCCAGCAAAAAAAATCTTGGGCTGTATACAATGTGAAACATGTATTGTTCTCTGATGAGTCCACCTTCACTGTCTTTCCCACACTTGGGAGAGTTACGGTGTGGAGAAGCCCCAAAGAAGCATACCACCCAGACTGTTGCAATGCTGAAGCATGGGGGTGGTACACCATAATAAATTATTGTAGTCTTAAAACCAGGTGTTTCAATTTCATTGTCCAACCCTTGTACATGTTAACAGTAAATCTGTTTATATTTTCCAAAACTAACCACATAAGGGATCAGAAAAAATATCAATCTGTAAATATGTTTTATATTTTAAATGAGGGAAATAAGCATGTGTTAGTGTGACCATGTAAGTTTACTGTTTGAAAATGCTGACAGGGACATTTTTGAGTATTTTTACATTTCTGTAAAGAACAAGCCTATATAAACAACTTAGAAAGGGTTTCAATATTTTGGTGAAACTTTTTTTATCCCAAGTTTGACATTTGAATTGCTCATCTTTAGGTTCACTCTTCAGAATGTCAACGTGAACAATAAGCGAACCAGGACTAAGATCTTTACTACTAAAATGAAAACTGAACTGCAAGAGTGAGCCCACCTAGACATTCTGGTGCCATCAACCTGGAAATGCTTTCAACAACTCAGAAGGCTGGAAAATTTGACTGTGAAAAATAACGTTCATATCTCCCTTCCTTCTCTCTATCACAGAAAACAAACACGCGGGATAATAAACGAGAGAGGAGCTCTGTGTTTGAGTTGGACGGGGCGCGTAGCACAAACGGTGGGAAAGGATGCTGGCTGCAGGTTTGTTCTGCGAATGGAGCTGAGGTGAGCAAAGCAGCGCAACCAGAGAAATGCTTAACCTAAAGCCAAACCACCAGATAAGATATAAGGGCTTTGCCATGAATTTCTATATACCTCTGGGTGTTTGCTGAGTGATATTTTGTCTTCTGGAGGAGGAAAAACAGGATGAGGTAGAAAAAAAAATAAATAATGTGGAGGTGAAACAACTTAATGAGGTTGTAATCAAAGCATCACTTGGTTTAGCAGCTTGGCATTCTGTCGCTGATGTGGCACCACTTCGAAACGCGTCATTAAAGCCATTAACTTTGGTATTTTCCCCAATTTTCTTTATTTCAAATACAAACAGTCTCCAGCTTTTTTACGGCCAAGCGCTCCAAGACCTCCACCTTCACAGGGAGCTATCAGATGAACGCTGGGATATCTTGGGGGCTTTCTGGCTGATCGGAACATACTCTAAATGATCCTGAAAAAGCCCTAATGGCAAACACAGGTGGGAAAAGCATTACGAGCCCATCAGGGCTGCTACCATTCTCATATACAGACAGCTAACGCTAAGAGAAAACACTGAAGGCAGTCGTGATGAAGAGGGAGAGGGGTGTGCTGTGTGTGCTTTCTTTATGAAGGCAACAGTTGAACTGTACTGTAACCACTCTTCCAACGCTTAATTAGACAGTAAGTGAACTCTGAAAGTAAAGCGGGCTATTGCTCTAATTCCAAAATTGTTCTGCTAATGAGCCTCACAAAAACAACCATCAGACTATTTTTCAATTACATAAACCTGGTCGAGCTGCAGTTAAAATCTGAACTATGTCATCTGTACAGTGCGATATTTATTTGTTAGACCAAGAAGGCTCCCACAAACAAAACACACTGCAAAATTACCAGGATAAACACTCAGAAATGTTTTGCAGGAAAACTGTTCATAATTGGCAGTACCACACATGTAGTGTGAATCAGAATATTTTTTCAATCAAATGCCTTCATATGGATGGATTTTTTTTGTGTGAATATATATATATATACACACACACACACACATTTTTATTTATTTGTTTTTTGAGAATTGTTTTTAATGAAATGAAACTTCAAAATTTAAACTTTTCAACTTTAAAAAAAATATATATAACAAAATAGCAATTTTTGAAACCCTTGCAAAACTAACATTTTGTTTTATTCCTATTAAAATAAAAACATTGATCAGCAATTTTGTTATTATTCCTTAAAATATATTACTTTATTATTATTATTATTATCAGTTATCTCTCTTGCACACACACAAGAAATGCAGGTATTGCTACTGTACATTTCCTTTGTTTAGGGTATCTTAAAACAGAATGTCTGTTCCGTTTAGTAAGTGAAGTGCAAATTAAATGCATAATTATTCCACTCTTAACAGAAGGGACTGTAACAATACAATATTGTGATCAGAAATTCTCATTATTATGTGCAAAGAGTCCTTATAAACTACAGTATGTCCACCTATTTAGATTGAATCTAGTCTTAGCCAACATGTGTCATGTAAAAAACCTGAATACCCAGAATTAATTCAGGGAAACACGAGAACTAAAACTTGATACCTTAAGATCAGTTTCATTAAAAATATAAATTCATTAATTATATAATGACAAAAGCATTGTTACTGTTGCAGCATATCTACACTCTGTACAGTTAGCCATTTAAATGCACAATACATGTACAGCAAAAACAGCTCCCCCGTGTGGATGTTAGCATGAGTACACTTTAAAAGTTTGTCCAGAACACATGATGGGAATAATCTGTAAGCTTTTATTTTCTCAGAGTTGGCAATTTTGAAATAATTATGGACATACGTCTTGCAAAGTAATTTAGGTCGTGATGCCCACCATCACTTCACTGATGTCCCACAGTTTCTTGGCCACCTCTTCATCTGTGGCTTTAGCTAACAACTGTTCCTCCTGACAGTTAGCAAAGCATTTCCCCTGAACGCCCTCCACATCTTCAGAGCAGGCCAGGTAGACAGACGTCTGCGCCCCCTCCTCAGGGGACTTGAAGAAGGCCCGTGAGGCCAGGTTAAACAGAGGCTTCACCAGCAGCGGGATGTGAACATGTCTGCCCAGGTTAGTCCTCACAATCCCTGGGGTGAGAGCGTTTACTGTGACTCCCGTCTCTTCAAGTTTGTGCGAGAGCTCCAGCGTGAACAGAAGATTGGCTAGTTTACTACGGCCATAAGAGAAAGCTTTGTCGTAGCTCTGCTCACTGTTTAGGTCCTCAAAGTTTATTTCGCCATACTTGTAGAGCTTAGAGGAAACCACAATGATGCGGCTTGGAGCAGAGCGTTTGAGGAGGTCCAGCAGGAGGTTAGTGAGCAGGAAGTGACCCAGATGATTGACAGCAAACTGCATCTCGAAGCCGTCTTCTGATTTGCTGTAAGGACACTGGTAAACTCCTGCATTGTTAATCAGGATGTCGATTCTCGGCTCTTCCTGTTAGAGATACAAACATATGCGAAACTGAAAGGTTTGCAGTGTTTTAGAACACATGAATAAGAAGATAAATTAATCACGCATTTTATTTAGTTAATCAGTTTTTCTATACAAAGTTAAACCAGTAAGTTTAAAAACGTAAGTAAATTCACTTATTTTTTTGAGTACAATATCCCTTTAAAATATTTTTTAAATACGTTGTCATGGCCATTATCCTAAATGTGTTTTTTTCTTGTTTATTAATGGAATTTCACATAAATTTTACATTACTTAGTTTCAAGTTGTTTTAAATATATATATATATATATATATATATATATATATATATATATATATATATATATATATATGTGTGTATATATATATGTGTGTGTGTGTGTGAGAGAATTTTGTTTGCCTATTTATATTTATAAATGCATATTTTCCCTCTCTTTCCATCCCTAAAAAAACGAATGTTGAGTGGCTTTATGAAAACTTACATCTCAATGTTGACAAAATATTGTTCTAAATCTTATTTTTTCTTGAGCAATAACAATGACATTGTTAAGAAAAAAAACATGCATTTAGAAACTGACTTTTAAATAAACCTGTTCATAATTAGAAATGATTCACTACGTCCTTTAGTCATGCGCGCGCAGCCACGTGCACCTCCCAAACTTCTCTCTAGCTTGCTGTGCTTCGGATAAAAGCGCGTGACTCTCATGCACCCTTTGTTGGTAAAGAGCACTTGTTACTAGTAGAAAATACAATGAAGCACCATAGTGTACCTACCCTATGTTTTGTACATATAAAAAAAAGACACTGTGTTTGTTTTGGTGAGGTACCTTGATTATCTCTTTGCAAAAAAGGCGGATCGATTTTAACGACGCCAGGTCCAAGAGTTTGATCACCACTTCCCCTTGCTCTGGTCCGGCCTCCTGCTTGATCTCCTGGGCTGCTTTCTCAGCTCTTTCTCGGTCTCTACATGCCATGATCACCCGGGCCTGACGCCGCAGCAGCTCCGTGGCCGTGGCTTTTCCAATGCCACTGTTCGCCCCGGTCACGATAACAGTTTTGCCCCGCAGCATGTCGACGCTTTCGTCCATATGTTTGTAACGGGGAATAAACGCTTCACTGCTGATCCTTCTGGTCCCATCGACAACGTCCAGTACATCAGTAGGTTTGTAGGCAAAAAAAAAAAACATTCACGCATGTGGGAAGCAGCTAGAATGTTTTTCAACTACATTACCCAGAAGTCATTGCAGCTTAAAACGCAATCGCTAAACCACGTGCATCTGTATGAATGGTGACAAAATTCTAACGGCCGTTTTCTTATACATTGTGCAGGTTTGTTCCTTTTTGAAGTACATGAACGTACGTTTTTATGATGTAGTGTCAGCCCTTATCTATTCATATAAACCCGTTTTAAATGCGTGTTTTAGAGCTCAAAACTAAACAGCTACATTCAGGCACAAATTAAACCACACACCACGTAACGGTACTCATTTACTTCATTATCATAACGATTAAATCCAGCATATATATTTTTAAACTTAATTTTACACCTTATGGTAATCACACAAAGACAATACATTCTAAATACAATAATCAGTTGATACATATCCTTTCAGTTTACTCAAGACAGGTCTCTCATTAACACTGGTGGGGGGGCCATTACTCGTCACTGAGGGAAACAGCCTGATGTGTAGAAGTACAGCAAATTCAAATGTTTAAACATAGATTCAAATCTGCTATGTTTACACTAAAGAGTAAAATCTCACACTGTAAATAAAATACAATCCCTGAGATAGCATTAAATGTTACTCTTGTTTAAACATGTTAAAAACTAATGATCAAGGCTGGAAGATGTCCAATTCAAGTTGTCTTTAAAATGAAAAAGAAAGGGCTTTAAAATGTAATTGTTTAACCCTTGTAGTGCTGATGTATTAGTGCAGTACATTATATACTAGGTCATTTTGAGCACCATAGCTCTTCGTTTTTACACTCCAAGCAGTTCATTTGAACAGATCAAAGTTTAAAATACTACCTTGAGCAACAATAAATAAATTAAATTAATTCTGACTTGCAGAGACTTTCATTTATGTGCATCGCTTTCCAGCTCATAATTAATATACTAAGTAAACCATTATATGTTAGCTATTGTACAGATGAGTCTTAAGACACTGAATAGGATTTGAGGTACAAAGAAATGGGACTCTGGCATTTGATAATCATCAAACCGTTTCATTTTTTCTCTGCATCACTTGTTTCTATGCGTTTCCCCTTATGATACTTCTGTCCAATCCCATAGGGCACATGAGCAGCGATTGTCCCGAGCTCCTGGGCACCTTCAATGTGAAACATCTGATCATCAAAGAAGATGTGAGGCCTGATCTTCTGTAAAAGAGGCCCTTTAGGAGCCCCAGCCAAAAAGAGGGCCTCGTCCACCTCCAGGCCCCAGCTCCTTAGGGTCTTCAGGACACGCGCCCCGGCGCTGGCGGCACTTCGAGCTGTGACCAGGTAAGTACGAATAGGGCAATTGATACGTTGGTTTTTTGCATAGAATTTGCGCTGGAGTTTTCCCAGTGCTTCCAGGAAACATTTAAGTGGACCCTAGAAGAGGATGATGCTACAGTAAATCATTGATGAAGAGAATTTTACATGCAGCAAACCTAATGGAAAATAGTATTATAAGGGTATTATTATTCCGACTTAAAGTTACTTAAAGAAATATTTTTACTTAATAATTTTTAAGTAAAAATATTTTTTCCCAAATTGATCCCTCTTGTACATCGTCTTATTATCTTTTGGGAGAAGCCTGTGTCATTTCCAGTAAGAAAAACATAATTGCTGGTTGAATAAAAGTAACCTTAAGTCAAAATTTGCCATGGGTATTGATCATTTTGTGCTTGACTGTATGTGAAAACAATGTAATGGAAAAGTTTTGATTTGTTTTGTTTTAATTTTGTTTTTCCTCTAGACATCGGTCCATAGACTGAACGCACAATGTTACCATTTTACAAAAACACACCAGTGTGTGTTTGTAGATTACACATAAAACATTACAGTATCATTTTCAAAAACGTAAATCTTAGCATTTTCAGAGTGTTTTATTTCTTTGCATCTTTAGTTAATGTAAATACACTCTAATAATAAATATTAGTAGTTTTTTTAAATGTTCCTTGTTTACCTGAGCAAGAGGCTTGTTCTCAAACTCTTTTTCATGCTTAAAAAAGGTGTCCAGTCCATGTTCCTTCACAATAATCTCAGACTCGTCTGAAAACAAGACAGCATCTCCATCAAAGGCAACACGCAGTTGTGTGTCACTGAGCTCGTTCTCACTGTCACAGGTGAACATTGTGGCTGCAGCTATTCCTAAGAAAATGGCCATATAAAGCAAATTTAGCATGTCCAGCTCATTTAAAGGAACATTTTTTTACTTCATTGAAATTAAAATCTCAGTTAGATACTGTAACAATCAGGTTATTTTTTTTAAATACCTTCTTCTATAGCTTCTTGTACCTTCATTGAATCTTTGGACAGGTAGAGGTTGGTCATGTAGGCCTTCAAGTAACCAATTGGACTCTCTCCACCCGTCATGCAAAATCTTTCTATAGTTAGATCTGCAGAGAGAAAATGAAAAAAAAAAGTCTCTTTGACAAAGGGAACATCAAATTCTCCAATACTGTTTGTCAAACTTATGAATAAATGTTATATTTGGAATAACCAGTGAAATTGAACAACTGTCTCTCAAATATTGTTTTTAAACATTCATATCAAACAAAAAACTGAATTATTTCATTCCAAGCTAATGAGCACGCATACTAGAAGGGAATGAAATTATGACACCAACTGTTTGTGAGAAACAACTGTTTCTGGAGTACGCGATTATACATCATCCTGTCAAACTACTGTATGTAGCTCTGTAAGAATTAATAACTTGGGTGTAGTTTGTTAGTTATGTAGTTTGTTCGTTTAAAAGTTGAGATTTCAAGCTTAATATAGATACATTTCTCATGTCTGTGAGGAAAGTATTCGCTGAGATTCCAGCGCATTTGCCGACCCCAGAGAATTTATAAGAATGAAGCTGCCAAAACCGTCATAAAAACACATGACTGGACCGAGCCCCTCCCCTTTTCTAGAAGATGTGGCTTCCTTCACAAGAGCTTCCATATTGACCATTGCATTTCCCCCATTCAAAACTATATGAGTGACATGGCTTTGCTTATTATATATATTTGTTTTTACTCAACAGTGCAGTTTGTCTTGTAGAACTTACACCATGTCTACATTGAATGTAACCATTGTTGCTTATGGAGTATAATCAGTCTCCATAGAATGCTATCTATAAAGCTAATAAAGGCTAAAAAAAAATTGTTCATAAGAATTCTGATTTCTGCTAAGTCTGACAGAATTTCCTGTTCTCTATCCATACCGAAGTGGTTGATGCTGTTAATGAGACGAACTCCGACCTGGGCATGATTATTAGTCATCAGCACAATATCAAACAACTCCTCGCTGTCTGGATACAGATCTCTTAAACGAGCATTTACATTCATCAGGGCCTGTTGATTAGAAAAAAAGAGATAGTAACAACTCTTGAGTTGTGTAAGGATACTGTGATTTATGGTTGTTTAGTGCAGTATGCAATTTAAAACCATAAACAGTGGGCAGGAAATAAACAATTCATACAGTTTGCAGTGGAGTACGCAATAGTAGATTCCTGCCCTGCAATAAAAAGGTCTAAAGTCCATCTATGAGCAGAAGAGGAGGCACACATTTGTTTTCCATCATGCTGTTTTATGAATTACCTTTATGTTTTGCCTCAGTGATAATGCTTATGGTAATGGACAGCAGATTATGTTAGGTTAAGTTAAGGTTAAGGACAGATGTTGTGGCATGAATTGGTTTAAATGTTGGTTAAAGAGTAGGGTGAAAGTCAACTGTGTAATTATAAATGTTCTTACTTTTTAAATAGAAGTACAATGTAAATGTGTACACAATAACTGCATTGTGTCAGATGATTAAGTGTGGTAATTGAAGCACCCTTCATGTCAAGTGGGTCCATTGAATGGAATGATGAAAACATATCGTAAATCTTTGTTATTTGTAAAACAACTAGTCACCTTTACTCATTCTGCATTTCTTGTTTCTTGTGTAACATCAAATATTGGAGTCAAAGGTAATCAGATATAATAGCCATTTCTAATCAATACCAAAGAATGTTTTATGAGTAATAATAAACACCATGCGGTCCACTTGCAAGGTACTATCATGAAATGCAACAGAGGTTCATGAAGTAAAAATATATAGTTTTTTTATATAGGAGAAAACAAGTCTAGTATTATTATTATTTTTTTAAAATAATAACTATTAAACAATTCGTTTAAAGAATCAGCATATACTCCAAAATGCTGGTTCAGACCAATAATTAAACCAAGCATGAAAGAAATAATGTTATTTCGCTGTCATTTTTGATCTGGATTATGTTGTTGTTTTTCCCCCCATAAGTAACACTGCTATAAGTAGACAGTTTCATATTACCCTTATTTTGCTTTAAATAAAAGTTTGTTGATTTGGTAATTTATTGATTTATAACTTTTATTTTAAATCACTATGGGAACAATAAATGAACAATGCTTTAAGAACTAAACCCAATAAAGAAGTGAACTCCATTATAATCAAATGTAAGGGTCCAGTTACATTACTAATTGCATCGGGTTCTGAGAGGTGATCACGAAGGCAGAGCTAGTGTTATGATCAGACAGTGGTGATATCATAGTATCATAAATGCACTGTGTCATAAAATAAGTGCTTAAACCTGTTGTTACCTTAACGAAAGGGAATGAGACCCCCGGGGGAAAAGGCTGATCCTCCAGCTCCAGCTGGAGCGCGACGTACCTCTCCAGACCCTCCTCTTCAAACACCTTCCTCTCCTTTACCATGTTAAATAGAGTGCGCGAGGACACTGCAATGGTCACAGCGTTGCTGGGTTTGGGCTGCAAACCAAAAGCATGCATATGTTTAAACAGCAGTACATGACAACCGAGCTTATCTAACGTTATGAGATACCTGTATGTGCAGCGCTGCTGTCATTTGCATAATGATGACACACCATCTATACCGAAAGCGCACTACACGATTAGCTATAATGCACTCGTTTTTCTTGTAGACAACTGTTATAATGTATGTCTTCTAGTCTATCTCGTCGACAGCTGTGTAGATGTTGTGCCGGATGCGGAAAGCGTCGCTGTCATAAGTAGTTTATACACAAACAGTCGCTTACCGGACGCGGCTTCTTGGTTGTTTTCGAGTTGTCAAATAATGCTTTGACAGCTGCCCAGTCTTTTTCTTCGCTGTTGTCATAGTTGGACTGTCCTGCTCTCTCAGATCCATCAGGGTTGGTCATGTTGTTGTTGTGACAGAAGGACGGGACTGGATTGTTGTGTCCTGCGTCCTGTCGCTGCGGCGTAGAGTTCCTCAGCATCAGTACGACGCAGTGACGTCACCGAGGCAAGTGTCTCGCATAACCAATAACGTAATAATTTTTTGAAAAGCACAATACATAATAATTAAAAACAATATTTAAATAGCTTCTACTTTTCGGAAGTGTCGTTTCTACAAAAAACGCCTTGCCTACAAAAACAGTAGGCTATTTACTACAGCTTAGCCTAACATGTTTAACAGTAGCCTACCTTTTGCGTCTTATTTGCATGATATATATTTGTATATATAATTCAACATTGAATTATAATCAACTCATTTAAACCTTAATATTAGCTTTTGCTGTATTTTCATGTACTTAAAAAAAGACAATTTTTACCAAATTTAGCTTTCCTAAAATACAAAAAATGACAATATAGAGTATGATGCTTTAGATTTTTTTTTTTCATTCATTCCTCACATCATATGGCACATGGACACATAATGTGTGACTTTATTTTGAAAGTCTCCGCCAATTTGGTATAGGTCATCAAAGAAGGTTTAATTGTCTTCAGCACATGCCCTTTATAGTCCCCATTTACAGTATACAAAAATAAATAAATGATAATTTATCTCCAGATTGTTCTCCTAAAGATTATTTATGGACTTTTATGTCTATATTGCAGTAAATTGATTTAATCAGTTTAATTGAACTTCCACCACAGAAATGCCATTGGGAAAAACCACACACAAATATGCTGTTGGCCCTTCTTTGATAATGAGAAAGGGTTTGTTATTATATTAAAACATTTTTTTAAAAAACCAAAAACAGGTTAAAACACCTTATATGCTAAAATAGATGCTTCTTGTAAAAGTAGAATTAGGGTTAAGAGAGCGCCATCTGAGATTTGGTTGTAGTTTTAGAACAATAGTTTTACCACTGCCAAAGATCCCTTCTCCAGATCTCACTCATTTTTAAGGAAATTGTAGACTCTCTCTGACTCAACTGGAAAAAAAAACATCCTCAAGGTTGTCTCTGTAAAATCATGCATGCTTCACACATTCACTTCATTTCATGCTTCTCAGAAAGTTATGGCATCACTTTATAAAAGTTCTGTTGTATTTTATACTGTAGGCAGACATATAGACAGTCCCCAAATGCTCAGTTTCCTGCTGGAAGACTGGATAATATGTTTAGATATGCTTTTGTTTCATTCTATACATTGTCCACTCAAATCAGCTTATACAGTCATATGAAGAAGAGTTTACAATTCAGTTTAAAAGTACTTGCAAAGTGAAGTGAAGATGGCTTTCAGGAGATTCTTTAATTATGCAGTAGGCTACTATTTGTAATATAATGATGTAATGGATTATTTCTTTAAATATCTATGTTTGCAAATGGCATCAGGATTCTGGGGGAATTGATGGTCAGATCTCAACTTCACAGACCTGGCTGATATAATGTCAATTTTATATTCAGTAAAACTATTACTGAAGTGTGGGATGAAAACTAACCAGTATATTTTAATCAACTAAATAACTATATCAAACCTGCGGCCACTGTACAGTATGTGTGAAAAAAAGTACTGTCTATTTTACATGCAAAATCGATGTGTAGAAAAAATTCCTGATGGTTTGCTCTGGGATCAATACAGTTTAATCTCACAGACAGCATTATGGCAGTGAAATGATCACAAGATAGCCTATTCTTTTGACAGAAGAACTATCCTCAGCAAATGCTACTGTTTAATGACTCATATTAAAGGTTGCAGTCAATAGTCAACAATGCATCACAAATAATACAGAATATGTCATGGTTTGGTTTTATACAGGTATATCCATTATCTAATTTTAGACAATATTTAGTCATTACCATGTAACAGATGCTCAGTAGTTTTTTTCAAAAGAAAATGAACAGTACTTTATAGTATAGTGTGATGGGAGTAATTTATCATTGTTTCTTTATATAGAATATTTACCCACGCTTTTTTTTTCCCAATGCATTTTTTTACACTTTAAGAGTGGTTAGCCAGATAATACTAAAAATAAGCAGAAGAATTTAAAGGCACTTGATGGCCAACCAAAACATACCCACACTTTTTACAGTCACACTGGACCCCAATGGTGCTTTTCTTGTCAAAGCTGTATCAGTTTCTGTGCGTGCATGTTTGGAGTTATTAAACAGTGTTTGTGAACTTAATGTGCCAGTAAGCCCACATCTGGATAATATCATCACAACATCTAAAGAGACTGTATTGTGTCTTTAAAATTTGTCACAGACTGTGTATGTGAGTGTATTTAAGTGTGTTTCCACACAAAAGGCACACACTGTTTTAGAGGGAGTGCTGTTAAAAATGATCGCTCTCACCTCGCTGCTCTCTCAGATTCCGAACACTGATGTAATTACCCATAATCCTGTGGGGGTATCTCTCACTTCACACACACTAACACACACACACAGGCACACCTGGGAATCTCTCGCACATAAATGGGGGCCGATTTCTGTCATCAGTCCTGATTCTGTTTCCCGCTACATAACACCCTCTGTGGTGCGGCCAGCAGCTGCCGTTTATTTAACTTGTGACTAAGGCCACAGAAATGAGTGCTTGTAGTGGATACAGACAGAGAGAGAGGCTGTTTTACAAGCTTACCTGAGAGGGAGGTTGAGAATGAATTTTGTTTTTATTAACACAAGCTAATTAAGAAGGAACATGACTGTCACAGAGTATGGCATTTAAAAGGAATGTTTTAATATTTTCTTTTCATGATCGTGTGACCAAACACTCTTTGTGTGCTCATACATGAAACGAGTCTACTATGTAAGATCATTTAATGGTCTTTCGAAAAGTCTAGAGCAGGGCTTTTCAAAATAGAGATCCAGGGGGCCACGAGAGAGTTCCAAGGTAAATTTGAAAAAAGGCTGGCAATGTTTTCAGTTGTGTACGTCTAACCAGTTTTTTTTTTAATGATTATTATTGTAAAACTAAAATGTTTACTATTTATTTTTGGTAATTATAATAAAGGTTAAACCAAATATAAAAAAATAGATGAAAGTTTAAACAAAAATTTGAAATGAGTTAGAGGCCACAATGAAACGAGCCAGGGGTCCACAAGAGAGTTCTAGAGGAAATGTGAAAGAAGACTGGCAATGTTTTCAGTTGTGTACTTCTAACCATTTTTTATTTATTTATTTATTTTTATTTTATTTTTTTGTAAAACTAAAATGTTTACAAATTTATTTAGTTAATAATAATAAAGGTTAAACCAAATCTAACAATTAGATGAAAATTGAAACAAAAATTTGAAATGAGCTAGAAACAAACTGTATTACAGTAAAATTAATGCAGTACCAAACTAAATATAAAATATACATACATTTAAACTAAATAGAAAAAACAAACAAATAAAATACTGAAACGCTGACATTTGACAATATAACAAAGCTATTTCATGATATTAAAATGCTATATTAGATTGTAAATTGTGCTAAAAAAAACACTATCTAACATGACTTTAATATTGGGTAGGAAACTAAATAATTTAATTCATTTTAATATTTAATCATTTGCTCTGACCTCAGTTTAGGAATATAAAGCCATTTATTTTATGTATTAATTTTTACTTCACTGAGTACACTGTTTAGATCTTTACACAAGAAACTATAGATGTCTGATTACTGTTAGAGCCACTTTACAGACAAGTACTTGACAACCAAACCTACAGTGGCGGATTGCAGTATAATATGTATGCAGGCATGTTTCTTTACAAAGTGACAAACTGCTGACCTGGCTTGCATAATATAGCATTTTTTGTGGATCTGTCTGAATGGAAATAGTTTGTCGATGTTGCCGTTTGAACATAAAAACTTATCAAAAACAAGTACATCATTAAACACACCATAAACCTAAACTTTGACCTCCTCAGAATAAGTGCATTTGACAGCTTATTGGATCAACCTGCCAATAGAAGTTGATTTATTGGCTAGAATCACCAATGTCTTTATTCTTAATAGCGTGTAAGATTTCAAAGTCTCATCCAAGTCACAAGCGTCTGCTTTTGAGATAATATTCAGAACATGTAGCTGGTCTTCATCACAATTTGTGGAAAACCTTTGTTGTGCTTTTTTCAGCTTATTAAAACTAAATTATGATCAGTTTGATCAACTGCACCAAACATTTTTAACATAAAAACACACCTTGAAATCTGCATGATTCTCACGATTCGCCCATTGTTCTCCCATGTAGACAAAGAACCCAAATACGTAAAACAGTTAGAAGTCGGTTTGTCTTGTAGCTAATAAAAACCAGCTTTAGCCAAGTTAACAAATGGGCTGGCTGACTGAAGTGGTCATGGACTGTCAGTGACTCTGGCCGGAGCTGTGCTATGATTAATGATGCTGTTTGGTGGTTTTCTAACCCTCTCCTCGCTTTTGTGGTCCTATTTAACCGCTCCGGGTAAAGAGGGTTACTCTGGCATCAAGAGATTTTTCAGGTTGTGTCCTGACAAACCTAATCATAAAGACAACTGGGAGCGGATTCTAGATCCCGAGGGACTGCTTGACAGATATGCGCCTGGTCCTGATGTGGATCAACAGTGACCCTATTAGAATTCCTGCCTCTGTTGTCTTTAATGTCCACTGGAGACTGTAGGCCTAGTGTTGATCGGTTTATAGAACTGGTGAGGAAATACAGTCTTACAAAATCAACCCTTCGAAGGCCTGGGACCGGCTGCATTCACTTCTAAGACTGAAAGTTTAAAAGTTAGGGTTAGTTTTTAAGTTAAGCTAAGGGTTAGTAGTTAGGTTTTTAGTCAGTTATTCACAGCAAGTTGGCATTTCTGTGTGGAGTTTACATGTTCTCCCCGTGTTCATGTGAGTTTCCTCTGGGTGCTCCGATTTCCCCCACAATTGTGAATTGGGTAAACAAAATTGGCCTTAGTGTACGAATGTGTGTGTGAATGCGAGAGTGTATGTATATTTCCCAGTACTGGGTTGTGGCTGGAAGGGCATCCGCTGTGTAAAGCATATGCTGGAATAGTTGGCGGTTCATTCCGCTATGGCGACCCCTGATAAATAAGGGGCTAAGCCGAAGGAAAATGAATGAATGAATGAATGAATGAATGACTAAAAGGTTGACCGCTCTAATTTGAATACAAAAAAAAAAGACTGATAACCACTTGACTAACTGTTGGTCAAACTTGCCAACAGATCACTGAACATGGCTAGATTTAGAATGCATAGAAAAAATGATTGACAAGTATGTTTTACACACATACAGACTAATACATTTATATGTGTGTGTTTGTGAGTAGTGTAATAAAATGTTTTGTGATGTTGTAAAGACACAGTTCTTAAAATACAGTATATATATTCTACTTTATATTACATATACAAACTTTGTATCTATATAATAAAGACATTGTTTTTTTAAAAAGCTATTTATAACTAATTTTGTAATTAAAGCTAAATGATTACACTTTTGTACAGTAGTAATGAAATAACTAGTCTTTATTTAAAGTTGACGCTAGTTTGAATTTTTTTTATTCGAATGTACGTGTAATAAGTGGTGCGTACATAAAGATAAAGTTCCAAAAAGTGTAGTTGGTGTAAAATGGCAAAAGGTTGAGGTAGGCGGCAAAACAAACATAAACATATAAACAAAACAAAGGGTCAAAACACGGCTAGGCAAGACAATGAAAATGCTTGGTAATGCACACTATACAGATATACAAGACTGAGCAAAGATTGTGCGTGAAAGTGGTGCTTATATAGTGTGTGTAATCAAAGTTCATGAACATCAGGCGCGAGGTGCTGAGAATTATGGGATGTGTAGTCCGGTTCAATGGCTCATGTGATGTGCAGAGTGCCCTCTAGTGTGTCTGGTGGGCACTCAACTTGGTGACCAAGACAATATGCAAATATATTCCATTGTATTTATTTAGAACTTTTAAATAACAGTGTTTTACTCTACTTTTTAATACAGTAATTTAATAAAAATAATAACACATTTTTTTTCTAGTATACATTTTTTTCTTTCAGTTCAAAATTAGCTGTCAGTAGGGTAAAATAATAGATTTGACAGTGTTTATGCAGCATAATGAAAGCATATTAATACTGAATTTGATAAATATGTTAAACTGTTGGATTTTAAATTGAATTAATCTCCTCAATTGACTGCCACTTGTAAAAATCCAGCCTCTCTACCAGCCAGTATGAGCTCATGAACATGTGAGGCATGTGTCAGTGTGTGTGTGTGTGTGGGGCCTCGGGAATCTCATGGTCTGCATTTCATGCTCTGTTCTGCTGATTGCCCTTTGGCTTCTGTACTGAGATGATGCTGCCAGGAGCTCATCAGCTTCCACTGGACCGCCATTGTCCATAGCAACAACCTATTTCAATCTGTGTGTTTACATCATTTGAAGATAATCCGATCTTCAGATAAAATGTACACAGGTGACCGTGCAGAACTGTGCTGCTTTTCCTAAAAACAGGGAGGTCTGATAGAAAGAAGAAGGAAAAAGTGTTCTTCCAGGGGTCTAAGTTTCAGAAGTGAACCTATGAACTTAAGGTTGTGTTCCTTTCTCCAATTTATCTCTTGATTTATCTCTTATTTAAGGAAAAGCTTCAGGCGTTGTGTTTCACACCACAGTGATTCTAGAGCTGACTTTTTATTCGCTTGATTGCATTAGACCACAGTGCATTTGTATTAATCTTGCGTCATAACAAATGTGCATGGCATGTATACAGGCCTTGCTTTTACTGTATGTCTACTGTAAGTAGTTTTTCTTGAGGAGAAAGCTGATTTTCATTCATTTTCCGCTCTGATTGCACTCACTCTGCAGTGTTACATTTTATGCTCACTCTCGCTTGTATCCAAGGTGAATCATTAAACTGTCATCCCCAACATACGTTTTGTTAAACTATTGACGTTGTCATCAACTGAAACACATGTTCAGGTCACTTCACAAGTCTGACTTGATTTCACATTCCCATGAATTGTACATCAGATAGCCTCAGATCAGCACAAGTCATTTGTTCAATGCAATCTCAGAATTCTGAGAGAAAAAAGTCTGAATTGTGAGAAACCTTTTTTTTTTTATTTAAATATATATTTTTTAATGATTATTTAAATAGTATGGGCTTATATTCTAGACACTGGTATACCTGTACCTCATTTTACTTCAAAACATCATGTTTAAAGGGATAGTTCACCTAAAAACCTTATTTCTGCCATCATTTACTCGCCCTTCAATGTTCAAAACCTATTTGAGTTTCTTCTTTCTGTTGAACACACAGAAAAAGATATTTTGAAGAATGCTGGTTGCTGGCACTCATTGACTTTCATAGTAGGGGAACAAATACTATGGAAGTCAATGCGTTCTAGCAGCACTCAAAGAAAATCATGAAGGTTTAAAAACACAATCAATCCGATACTTGCCATTTGCTTGTAACTGTTTGTGAAATTGAATAACAATTTTTATTTATATAATAAAATTTATATAATTCAGTCTAGGTTAGGGTTTTATACAAAATTAGCAAAAAAAAAAAAACCAAAAAACAAATTGAATAACCTTCCACTAATGTGAGACTAGTTTTGTTAGCATAGGAAACTATTAATAAATCTCCTAATGCATAATAAAGTATGTGGTGTATTAATATTTATCAATCTATAGCAAAGGTGTGCTATACCAATAATATTCACAAAAATAAATTCTGGCCATTAATTATCATTCATCAGGGCTTTCAAGGCAGCGTGCCTGACTTGGGCATCTATATTATGAAATAATGAAAGAAAACCATTATTGCATGTTTAAAATGACAATTTCAAGTTACGCTAATGTGTTCATGGCAAACAAATATTAAGATTTATGCTGATACTTTCCATAACCTCTTTTTGAAACCTAGCATGATTCCAAAACTTTGGAGGGTAGTTATATTTCTTTCTTGAAACCACCAGTGGAAGGATCGCATTTGACAGTAAAAAATCGAGGGATTCCGGAGTGTGTGTGTGTGTGTGTGAGTCAGATGTGGAAAAGGAAGGTGTGTGTGTTTGACTGTGAGAATGTGTGAATGAGTAATTGTGGGAAAAAGAATCTCATCTCAATCACATGCTTCTGCTTCCCTCATTTTTCTGTATTTCTGACATAATGCTACACCTGCACACTCTGCTCTCCTGCTCGCTCTCCAACATCAACATCTCTCTATTTTTCCAGCTTTAGTGGGTTTAATAGATGATCCAAGCGGAGCAGCGCTGGGGAACTTGACGTAGCAGTGCTGAATCTGATTCTCGCTCATCTTATTTCAGTCCAAACACTCCCAATTTGGTCTGTTTATTTCCCCTCTCTGGCAACGGGGCTGGAGGTAACGAATGTGCTATGCTTTCCTCTAACTGTTTGTGTTGAAGAATGAGTGAGAGAACGAGAGAAAGAGAAATGGATTAGGCCAGGCATGATGTAGCCACATTCTCACCATCCCATGATCCCCTACTGTGCAAACTATAGCCAAAACAGTGATGTAAGCAATCCGAGCAGCTACGCAAGTTAGAGGGGAAACATTCATGCCGCTACAAATTCTGCATTCAAAAAGCTTTCTGGCTAACTAGTTGGTAAATCCAGTATGTTTATCCTCAGAACTTATTGGATAATTTTGTATTTATACTCGCTGTGTTGTTCCAATCGATATAACTAGCAGATTCCTTCTTTTTTTCCCACACATAAAGATGCTCAAAAAAGCCAAAGCTACTGCCAGTTTGTTGTACATGAACCTTCTGTTAGCTGGTAATTCTTATATATGGCCACAGAGGGGCGACAAACATTTATGTTAGTAAATGGAAAACATGTCTTTGGCATTTCTGAGCAGTGTGCATTTCTGTGACGGATTTTGTTTAAGATGGTTTGGTGCTGATCTGCCTGTTGGAACTAGTAAAACCTAGCCGTCGAAGCTTGTCAACCAATATGTTTTTTTTTTTTTAGCATGCAATGATCATAAATCAAGTATTTCAAGAAAAATATAGATACCTGAAAAAAATATAACTTCCTTTTCAATTTAACTTGAGTAAAAATACAAAAGAACTTAAAAAAACTTTTTAAATTGTATTTAATTGTTAAAATCAAAAAGGTGAACTTTTTGCATGAACCTTGTCCTACACTAACTAATGACGTTTAATGCTAAAGTTAAAAGGGGCAAGCAAAACAAAATATACCATAAGGCATCTAAAAAAATACATGTTGATAAATGTATACACAACGTTTTATCTAAAATGTGCTAATGCATCAGGAAAGATGCATGGGCATTAATTTGCAATATTTTTTATTATTTGATTCTTTCTAAGACATAACCTGTTCAGATGGTAATACACATATACAGACATGTCCACATTCAAGCATTTCATACAGAGGACAAATAGCTCACCTGTTCACAGCTGATTTATTACATAAACAACTGACAGGCATGACCTAAATGATTTATATTTACTTATTTACTGATCTGCATTGTGTTATATACACTTAAGCTTTGATGATCTCTAGTTTTTGGCTCATTTTGAGTCATGTTGTGAGACTTGCTAACCACATCAAATCATTTAAATCAGTGAATCATTGAATGGAGAACAGATCATTTAAATGAGTTAATCGTTATGTGGAGACTGATTCATTTGAATCGAATCATAAAGTCGAGACTTGCTGTGAATGAATCGTTAAGTAGACAACTCACTCTTACCGGATCATTTGAACCAGCATATTCCCACCTGTCTATTAAACATAAAATTGCTATGTAATAAAACTAGACTAGTCACACAAATGAATGACTACACATGTGAAGTCTGTCTAATCTGTATTTGATGACTAAAATTAAAGCCCAAATTTAGCCTTTTTTTAGCCAATACGTCTATATTTAGACATCTATTAGATGTCTATTAGACTTCTTTTAAGCGTAAAAAATGGTTATTAAAGTGATAGTTCACCCACAACTGAAAATTCATTTACACACCCTTCACTTGTTCCAACCTTGCTTCACTTTCTTTTCTCTGTTGAACACAAGATATTTTGAAGAAAGTTGGTAACCATTGACTTGCATAGTATTTTCATTCATTCATTCATTTTCTTTTCGGCTTAGTCCCTTTATTAATCTGGGGTCGCCACAGCGGAATGAACCGCCAACTTATCCAGCATATGTTTTACGCAGCGGATGCCCTTCCAGCTGCAACCCATCACTGGGAAACTTCCATACAGACTCATTCACACTCATACACTACGGACAATTTAGCCTACCCAATTCACCTATAGCGCATGTCTTTGGACTTGTGGGGGAAACCGGAGCACCCGGAGGAAACCCACGCGAACACGGGGAGAACATGCAAACTCCACACAGAAACGCCAACTGACCCAGCCGAGGCTCGAACCAGCGACCTTCTTGCTGTGAGGCGAACGTGCTACCCACTGCGCCACCGTGACGCCGCATAATATTTTTTATTTTTTTATTTTTTACTATGAACTGTTTTTCACCTTTCTTAAAAATATTCAATAGAGTTCAGTAGAGGAAAGAAACTCGGATAGGTATGGAACAACGTGATGATGAGTAAATCAAAATTTGATTTGTGATTTTGTGAAATGTTAACTGTAGACTTGCTCTGACCAATCAGTGAATCGCAAAATTGAGACACACTCTGACCGGATCATTTGAATGAGTGAATCGTTATGTGGAGACTCACTCTGATTTGATCATTTGAATCAAATCATTAAGTGGAGACTTGCTGCAACTGAATTGTTAAGTGGACACTCACTCTGTCTGACTCTGAATAATTTGAATCAGTGAATTGACTGGATCATTTTCCTTTAATTGGAGGCACAATTGGATCATTCAAATCACTGAGTTATTTACTTGAAAAAACATATACAACTGGATCAGTCCAATTCTCAAACAAATTGTTCAGTGTGATTTACAAACAAATTCATAGGCCTAACTGTTTAAAATAATCTGTCTGTTCATGAATCAGGCACCGCTATCTCACCTTGGAGCAGATGATAGTTTCTTCTGTTCAAAATGATGAAGATTGTGCAGTACAATGTGATGCTGCCAAGCAATGTGGAGAAGTTAAAATACTTAAAGTACAGATGGTTGAATAAGTCCATTTATGATTTGTTACTGTCTTAGGGATGTGTAATGTAGACAACAGTAGATCCAGTACATCTAGTACTTCCAGGCCAGAATATCAGGAGAACAAACTGGGTAACATGACTGAGCGTTAAAGTGAAGGTTTAATTGAAGTCTGGGTCTGCTGTAGGAAATCTGGTAGTTGTTAGAAGGTCTATCAACTTGAGAACGTCATTTCCTCTGTAAGCACTTGCTCAGTGACCTGTTGATCAAGATTAACCTGTACGTCATCACTCTGCTATTTGGTTATGGAACAAGATGAATTATAGTTTTTATTATTCTGTAAGCGTGTACAAAGATGCATGTGCACGCTGAAAGATCCTAGATCTGTTGAGGTCAAAGGCTCAACTGAGTACAGAAGTGTTATAATAAGAGATCCACGTCAGTAGGGTAAAGCAGAGGGTTAGAGGTCAGAAATAAGACATTGTTTTACACCATCTGTCTCTCGGCAGACACTTCACAGATTGTTTGCTTCTTTTTTCCCCCCTGGTCTTTTCTTTTCCAGACTGGTCTCTCTCTCACACACATAATGGTTCTTTATTGGCATCTTAAAAGTTCTTCCACAAAGAACCTTTAACGTTCATGGAAGCTTTCAGTTCTACCAAAGATTCTTCAAATGAGTTATTCATATTGTAATAATGTTCATTACACTGGTTCACACACTTTCTTTTCAAAACTTCTTTTCACTTGCATGTTTCTTGGAGAACCAAAAATGGTTATTCTCTGACATTACCACAAAATCTCCATTTGGAGCACTTAATGGGATAGTTCACCCAAAAATGAAGATTTACTCACTATTTATTGGTTCCTAACCTTGATTTTCTTTCTTCTGTTGAACACCTGTAACCATTGACTTCCATAGTATTTGTAGTATTTCCATAGTTACATAAACTATGGAAATACAAATACTATGGAAAAACTACAAGTTCTAGCTTTCTTCAAAATATCTTCTTTTGTGTTTAACAGAAGAAAGAAAACCATAAAGATTAGAAACAAGTAAAGAGTGAGTAAATATTGTCAGAGTTTTCATTTTTGTTCAAAGTTTGTGGTCATTCAAAGTTTGAGACCACAAGGGACATCAGGGATTAAAAGTCTAATTTAAACTATCTTCCCCAATATTTAAAGTCTGAAAACATGGAATATTTTATAATGACCTATTGTCGTATTCCTCAAAAAATGCTCTTAATGATAATGCCCTTATTTGAAATGTTGAAGACACATTATCAGTAGTTAAAAAATAAACACCTATGAACTTTTTACCCTAAACTGCACCTATTAATGGCAAATCCATAGAAATGATTACAGAATTGGGTGCGTATATGATACTCAAAACTGCACCAGTAGCATCAGGAAAATAAAAGTATCTGGTTGGGAATTTTTATGAAGACATCACTAGTTCTAATACAAATTGAGCTTTTTCTCTGGTGTTGTCAGTCCACACGTCTTTTATCTTGCGCACTCTTTTTTCTCTCTCCCGCTTTCCATCTCTCTTCTCATAATAAACACTAAATGTTTTATCTTCAAGCCTCCACCCCCTGCTCCATCTGCAGCTGTGTGTGTGTGTGTGTGCGTGTGTGAGGTGCATGGGAGGTGGTAATGCTGGGGAATGAGTGCAGAGTTGTTGTGCTCTCCTGGTCTGGCACAGCACCTGGATTATATTTGAGACGGGAAACACTAAAGTAGATGTTTCGAGGATGTGTACGAACCAAACTAAACATTCAGTCATACAGGAGACACGTGGAGAGGCCTGTCAGCCAGCGAGGAACCCAAACTACTGCATACACACACATGACAGAAACAGCATGCATACCTCATGTTTAAAAATACAAGGCACTTTTATCCCCCCATAGGAGACAAATATAAACATAGTAGATACATAATAGATGAGATACTGTACAGTAGATGGTGTGGACTGAAAGATCAATTTGTACAGGGGAATAGTTTTGCAGTGGATGTTTGGTAATAAAATTGTTTTACTTTATGATTTGACATTAAACAATGAAGATAAAAGACATAATAATGATTTATGACACATTTGTGATGATATATTGATGATATATATTTGTGATATATTTTTTTAATAGACACATATTTTTGACTTCAGAATTATCCATTAAAATATCCTAGCTATATTTTCTAGTGCAAATTTCTAGTGTCTTTTCTGGTGACATACGCTGGAATTCTTTAATAATTTAGTCTGATTAAACTTTTTTTGTAATAATTGATTGCAAGCTTGTATTCACAACCAATGGAAAGCTACATTTTTTTTTTCCTTTCAGTAATCAGTTTAACTCCATTTACATGGAACTATCCTTATTCAGGATATTTGATGAGAAGTGTAATTATATTTATATTGTATGCATACATATATTTGCATGCATTATATTATTTGCATACAGTGTTTACTAGCCACTCTTTAAATCAGCTTACTTACAATTATACTAATAAAAAATTTCATGTGATTATGGCGACCAATTATAAGCTTATTTTTGTTAATTGGTTCTTGAATGTCCAATCTCTTGCAATCTTGTCTCTTGCAGTTAAAACTACCACATACCACTTCAGTATAAATACAGTAAATCAACAATAATGTTTTATTGTTGCAGTGTTCGTAAAGTTAAAAGTTAAATGTTTTGTACATTTACTCATTCATTTTCTTTTCAGCTTAGTCCCTTTATTAATCAGGGGTCGCCACAGCAGAATGAATCGCCAACTTATCCAGCATATGTTTTATGCAGCGGATGCCCTTACAGCCGCAACCCAGCACTGGGAAACATCAATACACTCTTGCATTCACACTCATACACTACGGCCAATTTAGTTTATTCAATTCACCTATAGCGCATGTCTTTGGACTGTGGGGGAAACCAAAGTACCCGGAGGAAACCCACGCCAACACGGGGAGAACATGCAAACTCCACACAGAAATGCCAACTGACCAGCCGGGGCTCGAACCAGCGACCTTCTTGCTGTGAGGTGACAGTGCTAACCACTGAGCCAACGTGTTGCCCTGTTTTGTACATTTGTAATTAATTAATTTTATTAGTGGACGATTTAAAATAATATAAATTACTATAAACTGATTTCAACTTTAAAATCAGTATTCATAACTGGATATTTTTATTTATAGAGTAAACAAATAAGAGCCACCTGTTTATCCCAAGACAGCCTGCATCATGGAATTATAGACATCCTCCTATAATCCTATAAATGTCATGTGGATATTAAATCTCCTATTGCTAAAGACTCTCTAGATTTCTTTTATACTTCAGGCCTTTTGTCATAGTATCTCTGCAGTGACGATATTACTGCATTTTAAATGCTGTTTTTTATTTTTTTATTTTTTTTAAATCAACCTACATACAAATATACAGGAAGTAAAATCTTTCATAACAATGAGCAGAAGTAGACAAACAGAAAAAAAACCCTCTTTTCTCTGCAGAGTTCTGTGATTCATCCATGTCAAATACAGCTGCCACGCACAAGCATTTCCTGTTTAAGACCAATCCTGTTCTCGCAGAACACTTTCTCTGTCAACTTCACAAAGCTGCAGCTGAAACATTACAAATACACAGAAAACGGCTAAAACGGTGCTGTACATATTTATTCATCCAGCGTATACAGTATGCTCAGTTACGAGGCATTCCGGTGATTGAAAGCGTGGCATGGACTACATCTGTGACGGCTTCGCTCAAAATGAAGCAGGGAAAAAGTACTGGCGGTCAGGCTCAGGGATCTCGCTAGTAATGTGTTAGATTAGCGAATGGAAATTCCAGCGGAAAGTGTGAGAGAGAATTGACAAGGTTAGTTGATGAAAAGGGGAAGACAAGCCAATGAGTAACCAAACCTTCCATAATCCTGTCCTGCTGCTGGCAGGCCGCAAAACTTGGGGTTTTCCTGTTGGGTTTG
Source organism: Danio jaintianensis (assembly GCA_903798115.1). NCBI lineage: Eukaryota > Metazoa > Chordata > Actinopteri > Cypriniformes > Danionidae > Danio > Danio jaintianensis. The sequence goes on from CAIGQV010003909.1 coordinate 14,758,794, forward strand.
CTTCTCTTAACCCCATGGCCTTTGACAAGCCCCGAGCACCTATCACTGCCTTTTATGAGATCTAATTGATTACATTTGACCACACCATTTATTTTTATGTATGACTTCTGACCGTCGAGTAGCTTTTTTTAAAAGAAAACTGTTTTTGTTAAACTGCTTGTGGACGGAGCAAATGCGATGTTGGTGGTGGTTTCTGTGGTTAAATTATGTAATTGACAGCATGATGTAGTGCAGTACAGCTTACCTCAGAATTTCATTAAAGGATTTTCCTTTGGAAAGACCGGATCAGATCCATGCCATTGGGCTCCGTTGGGCTATATCGTATTTGCATACAAGAGCTCAGTTACAGTATTCCGGAAAACCATTTTTAAATTGATATTAGTCTTCATATTTAATATTTGTTCAAGAATGACTGCACAATAACTCTGAATGGTTGTATTAAGTAACAGATTTAAGCTCTCATGATGGACGATTGGTTGTGTCAGTGCCCAACCCGTGTGCGGAGCTAGTGTGTGCCATGTCTTCATGAGAAATTTTGGGTGGACGCCCAGGCTCGGAGGATTTCTTAGGTGAAATATGCAGACATGGATATTTCCCCTCTTTTATAATGCTGTTAGTAGACTCACCTTGCTGTGCATTTGTTTTCTTTGGAGCAGGACCCGCACGTTTAACCCTGACAAATGCTCATTCACGTTCCATGTCATTCTGCTTGCCAAACTTTTAGAGGAATTAAGTACATGGTTTAATGGCGAGAAGTCTAAAACAACCATTTCAGGACTGTTTATTCAGTCCGAGATGTTCTACAGGTGTTACTCTCATGTGTCGGTTAACTGAAGACATACAGAGTAGAAGACCACAGAACTTGTTCAGCACGTAAACTGGTTGCAGTTTATTGGAAAAAACATTTTCCAGAATTTGCATTTGTGCAGGATGTAAGTGGATTCAATTTGATCCTGTAAGTGCTGTAAGCCAGTGGTTTTTCAGTATCTTAATCAGAATTACTGTCAAGTTTTTAACTGACAAAATATATATATATATATATATATATATATATATATATATATATTCCCACAACATTAATAGGCTCTTAAGGCAATTCATAACAGTTATACATTTTTGACAAATTGATTGGTTGATTTGAGTTCTTGCAATATACATTTGTAAAGTTTTTAGTAATATGTGAACGCTACACTGACAGGTTACTGTAGGTTTACTGGTGGATTGCCTGTGGACATTCGTGCTTCTTTTTTTTCCCACCTAATTTTTTTAAAAATTATGTTCCCTTTAAAGTCACCATGAAATCAAAATGTACTTTTCTTATGTTTAAATGTATATAGGAGTTCTTGTTATAAACGATGTATCTGTGGACTTCATCATTTTGTAATAATTAATTTGCTCTCTTAAATTTTTTCGAATACCATAACCTTACCTCCCCCTCAAAATGATTTCCTTTCCTTCCTTCTTCTTGGAATTCCTTTGGGGCAGGCATATCAGTGGGTGTTTCATTTTTGCTCTGAATTTGTCCATTTGTCAATCTTCCTTTTATTTTGTTAGTAACATCCGTTTTTCAACAATCCAATCGGTTATCAAAAAAAGACCTACATTTTTTTTCTAATTTCAGGACCACTTCAAGTGGATGTACGTCATGATAGCGAGAAAAAAGAAGAAAGACAACCTTAACTTGCGTTTCATGGCACCTTTATAATCTAATTATTCGAATTAATATAAAATCGCTACCTCATGAAAATATCTTTTTCCCCATACAAAACAGGTGGGAATAGTTCTCATTTAGCCATCTTTCCTTTTTGATAGTAACAAAAACAAAGCGGTGAGGTTATACTATATGTTTAACAACATGTATTATCTGATGTGCATTCTTTTAAAAACAAAGGTTTTAGTTGAAAAACTCCATAACTCCAACTATTTTGAAAGAGTTGTGAAAATTGTGTAGCTTTTAAACCGTGTTAAAAAGAATGGAATAGCAGTTGCACTGGGCAGGAAGCTCAATGCATTCACATCTTGGAAAACCTTCTTTTGCATATTTTAAAAGTTTCTCATCCATACATGTATCGTTTCAAGAAATGTGTCTGTGTCCAGATGGTAACTAGAAAACTTTGTTAAAATACCTATGTTACACCTATATGTGGTACTGTAAACAAACACAGATAGTGCCACAGGATAAATTAAAATCACAGAAAAATGCAGCGAGTACATGCACATGAAGTCCTCCTTCAGCGCTCTAAGTACAGACATAAACAGGACTTGTTGATGGCTTTAAAAATATCTGTAACGGTTAATGCATCTCTGCTGATTATCTAGGCTAGTTGATACAGCATTACCATGTTCTGTTGTAATAGTGCTGATAAACTTAGTAGCGCATGCAATACAAACACAGCTCTGCAATCCTCCATTTTTGCTGTTACCACTTGCTATGTGCAGGGTTCTTTTTCTTTTACCTTTTTCTGGTCACATGGTCATTGTTTCCAAAAATGTGCCGTTTTGGTATATATATAT
>CAIGQV010003909.1:14766307-14778794 GCA_903798115.1 Danio jaintianensis
AATTGACCTTATATCTCACATTGGGACTATTTTTTAATTTAAACTTTTGTGCATTAATTTATCATTTATCTTTTGTAACATTTTAAATATCTTTCTATTTTAAATTAATGCTATTCATTTGAACTTTCTATTCATGAAATAAATAATTTTACGGGTGACACGGTGGCTCAGTGGTTAGGGCCAGTTGGCATTTCTGTGTGGAGTTTGCATGTTCTCTCCGTGTTGGCGTGCGTTTTCTCTGGGTGCTCTGGTTTCCCCCACAGTCCAAAAACATGCGCTATAGGTGAATTGAATAAACTAAATTGGCCGTAGTGTGTGAGTGTGATTGAGTGTGTTTGGATGTTTCCCAGTACTGGGTTGCAGCTGGAAGGGCATCCGCTGTGTAAAACATATGCTGGATAAGTTGGTGGTTCATTCCGCTGTGGCGACCCCTGATGAATAAAGGAACTAAGCTGAAGGAAAATGAATGAATGAATGAATGAATAAATAAATAACTTTACAAATTGTCGTGGTTTTCACAAAAAATATTACACTTAAACAACAGTTTTCAACATTGTGACGTACTGCAATATTGGATGTTAAAGTTATTTTAATATGTAATAGTGTTTCACAATATTACTGCTTTTGCTAAATTAAACATAGCCTTAGTGAGCATAAGACAGTTAAAATAATAATAATAATAAGTCCCTTAAATGCTATGTTGTAAGTTGCATGCGAACAAAATGCCTACTAAATAAAGTGAATTAGGTGATTTGTTCACAGTCCCTTCACTTTTAATTATGAACGTCTTTTGTCTAAGCTATTTTTCCTTCTTGTTATATATTTTTCAATTTCTCCTCTTCATGTTTGCTCCGTTTTCCCTTCTATGTCACATTCAGTGTTCCATTACGTACTGCACAGCAGATGTTGTGATTCTGATGAAGAATAAAGTAATAAAGAAATGGAAAAACTCTTGCTCTCCTCCACACTCGTACACAGATGCTTGCGCAGGCAGCTGTGTTGCGCCTGATGCTGTGTTGTTTGATTTCTTCCGCCTCCCTGATGTGGAGACTGGGAGGTCACCAGCTGCAGACCACACCAAGGTGCATTCACACTGACACCATTTGCCTTTGAGTTACTACCTCAAACAAGTGTCACTAGCAAAAACTAAACAGTAAGACTGCTCGTACCCTCCAAGGGTCAAACTGTAATGAACGTGTCCGTTTCCTCTTATTAACACACAGACAAAGGCAGGACCTAACAAATCACATCTGTATCAAACACACATGCTCTCTTTTACTCCATGTTTGTTCTCTTTTCTTCCTCTGCCAGTTGGACGGCTCTCAGTGCACAAGAAAGCCTTCAGTTATTTGAGTTGCTTATGAGTGTTTTCCAACTCTTCAAGCCGGAGCTGCATACATGTAGCATCTGCGTCCTCAACCTCTATCCATCTGTCTAAAGAGCGCTTCATCATCTGGAGTGCCTAGTACAAGTTGTCTCACTTTCCTTTATTAAGTCAGTCAGTGATTATTCTCCTCTTTTATGAAGTTCACTTTAGGATCTTAAGCAGCCAGGCCTTCAGAATGTGACATACTGAGGAGAGCTCATACCTTGTTTTTTCTTCCTTCTAATTTAATTGTGGGGTTCTTTTGTGCTTTGATTTACAATAGATGTCTGTATTTCCTTGGATTTTTTTTCTAGCAGTCTTTGAAAGTTCTTGGGGCTGAGAGTCAATTGAGAGTTCAAAATGCTTACGCCGTGGTAGTTCTGAAAGTTACTGAGAAAGTATCCACACATTTTGCTTAAGCATTGTGCATTGAAATTGTGATAAATCTCATTTCATCCTACTGGATATTGGACGTAAATTTGGGTTCAAAAACTGCAATTCAACATCAGTGAAATGATGAAAAACTGTTATCAATAATGATATTTATGCATTGCTTGCTTGTGGATGTGGTAGTGTAATAGAAGACAACAGTTGTGTGCTGCTTCCTTTGTGTAATTGGCTAATGTACTGAAAGGGGTGTGTTTAAAATAATAGCAGTGTGCTTTTTGAGAGAATTCATTATTTCTCTAAAAAACAGCTGTCATTAATAGTCCTGTATTAAGGAGGAAAGTCTTAATAAAGACAAAAAAAAAAAAAAGTATTTATTTCTGAATTGTGATGTAAAACAAACATTGTTCGGAAGAGCAAATTAATTAAAAGTAAAATGTTGATTGTTGAAGGGAAAATGCATAAAGATGTTTAGCAAAATATAGAATTATAGAATCTAAAATGATTTAAAATGGCGAAGAAAACCCTAAACACATGGAAAAAAACAAGCAACTACAGTTAAAACACATCAAAGAGTATCCCATATATGGCAAAGATCCAGCCAAACATCACCTCCAGAAGGAACAAAGATATTGAGCGATATAAAATTACCTGTAAGTACAGGTACAGTCAGAAGATATTTGATGGAAGCTTAGCTTTCAGCAAGACGCCCGCATAAAGCACCATTTCTTGACGAAAGAAGCTATATGCAGAATCTGTTATAACTGACCAACTAACACATAGACAAAAAGAGGTGTGGGCTGATGAGGGTAAAATTGTTCTTTTAAATATAGTGTTAATCAACGGTGTATTGGACGAACCACAATATAAATTCAAGGATCAGTTCATCGTGAAGCTTGCTGGTCTAAAAACTATAGTAATGGGATGTTTCTTATACTGTGGCGTTTGGCCTGTATATCATGTACTTGATATCATGAATAGTTTTGAATACATCAAAATACTTGAATAGATTATGTTCACCTATGCCAAATAGGAAATGCCCCTGAAATGGCTGTTTCAACAAAACAATGACCCCAAACGTGCGAGTAAGTGATCAACAACTTGGTTTCAGGCAAAAAGATTGAGGTAATGGAGAGGTCAGCTCAATCCCCTGACCTCAACCCAATTGAAACTGATGGGGTGACATAAAAAATGCAGCTTCTGAAGCAAAACCCCAACATTCACAAGAATTCAGGATGTAGTTTGTTCTTCCTGGGCTGAAATACCTATTTCTGAGTGCCACAAATTGGTTGACTTGATGCAATGCAAAAGCATCGAAAACAATGGCTAATGCAACTAAATATTAGATCAGTAATTTGAACTGAACTCAAGTGTAAACAAATGTTTTTAGTTTATAAGTGTTTCAGTTTAAAGACAAAAATATTGATACTACTATTTCTTTTATAGATTAGTAATTGTTTGTTTTGCCTCCTGTAAAAAAAATTGAATTCATAAAATCTCTTAATTCTTTGTTTTAGAATTTAATCCGCTATATTTAAATTATGGAAATAATGGCTATTTTTTTATATTTGCAGATTATTAATTTTATCTAAGGCACTGCTGTTTTCTAACACAACTGTATATGACATTATACAGCCATAAGCCGACAAATTATAGTCTCCTCCCTAATATTCAGGTCATCCATGTGCTGCCAAATTGGCATCAACCCACTGAGGCAACTGTGGTCACTTTCAGCTGAGGAATTGGGTTATCATGGGCTACATATGGACCCTGGCCCAACGTGCTCAAATGTTTGCCCAATTTCCCTTTATCCAACATTTTGATAACAAGAACTGATTGTTTGCTTTCAGTCAAGTAAATAGTATTTGAAAATAGAATTAGTATGTCCCAAACCATAGTATGTTGAAAAGAGTATGCCAAAGGTTCCTGGATGGTTTACTATTTCTGGTAAAAATTTGAAGTGTAGAAGCGTCCATACTCTTACCGCTGATATTGCCCACAGTACAATACATTGTGCGTTGGACATGAATTTGATTAGAAGTAAAAACGCGGGGGAAAAGTGTAAATGAACTACAAACAATGGTGGACGCGCGAGACCAACCGTCAAGTAGAGAGGCTTCGGTAAAGATGTTTGTATGACTGTTAATTAATATCTAGCCCACTGAAAAATATTTAAATCGCGTTTCCGTGTTATATTTCATCTGCAACAACAACGTGAACTTATATAAAGACGTGTTTGGACATTACTTTCTGAATGCATAATTATCCAAAGACGTGGGGAGATTTCTCTGCATGAAAGACTCGTGAATGGCAGATTATCCTGCTGCTGCTTCTCCAATAAGGTAGGTAATTAAATATGAAGGAAATGTGGATGATGTGTGGATGATTGACAGGGCTTGTAACTAAGCAACATAACGATCTGTTAACGAGGAAGTAGTATGTCCCAAAGAGTGCATACTCTTCTGTTACACGCTCAAAAGTATATACATTTCCTTTGTACATACTTTTAGGGCGTAGTATAAGTATGCGAATTGGGACGCAGCAATTGTGTATATGCATATGCTTCCATGAGAAACTTTTGCTGAAAATTCAGCTTTGGCATCACAAAACCCTAAAATAAACAAAAACAGACAACTTGCTGTTGTCAGCTTACTATTTCACAATATTTCTATTTTCACAGTGCCAAATACAACCTTCTTTCAAAAACCTCAAGAGAATTCCTTTAAAAAAATATTTAAATATCTTACAAGCCCAAACTTTTGAACAGTACTGTTTTCTGATCCAAATTTTGTAACCTTGTTTTCAGAGACACCATCGAATTAAAAGTCGCTGTATGTGTATTGCATTAACTGCCATTTTGTTTTTGCCTGGAGAAGCTAAAACAGAAAAGAGAAGCTGAAGCAAACGATCCTGCCATGGCACTCTGAGTGAACCCATCACGACCGTTCCTGAACAGGATCTGACAAGCCGTGGCTCGGCTCTCAGATTCTTCTTTTCCATCTCCCCATCATGACAGCCAAGCAGGGAGGCCCTTCGTTTGCCTCCTTCACACGGTGACTCATTGTAACCTTGATACTTCGGGCCAATTCCCCAGACTCTGGGCTTTCCCCTGACAGGACAAGCCAGCGGTGTGATCCGTAGATTCTGTGGCTTCTGCCAGAACGGCGAAGATCCGTCTAGGTCTTGGAACCAGAACGATGAATCTGGTTATGTAAGAGTGCTAGAAGTGATATAGTTGTTTTGGGCCCTTTGAGTAGTTTACCACAATTTCGGCTGACAAATTCATCACATCAGAACAAGAATGTCGTCTAAACATAAAGCGCTCTGACCCTGAACTTTGAACTTAACTTTTCTTTCTCTCCACTAAAAATATACAGAGTGTTTGAAGTGCCTGGCGGAAAACTTGATAAGAAGCTGGCGTAAGGAATGGGAGTGTGTGGGAGTGTGTGAAAGCATATTGAGGCTAAATGCACCCACTTCAGACCAAACAACTACCACTAGCCATTAGACCTGAGACGTCTGAAGTGTGAGAGAAAATCTCGACTGCTGGTCATCCATCCAGAGGTGTAGGACAGACAGAGGCCATCTGGTTCATAACCGGGGCTACTCATCCCTATAATACTGTCCTGTGTGTTTAGATGGATGAATGCGAGATGGAGTGCTCCGTATACATTAACTGCTGACATGAACTATCCGTTCTCAGAAAAAGCAAGCAAATCAAGGGGGTGGCATAGGCATGGAGATCATGAATGTAAGAATTTTCATGTATTAATCACTTTTTGCTAATGTGTGAACACCTTGTAAGGAAACTTTGAAAAATTAGATCTAGATTCCTTCCTTGATTGAGTGAAGATTTTTTTTTGTTTGTTTGTTTGCTTGTTTTTTCACCTAGGAAAATCGAAATTCTGTGATATTTACACATGCAAACGAGATCCATTCTATAACACATGAAACATATACACTACCTGACAAAAGTCTTGTCACCTATCCAAGTTTTAGGAACAACAAATAATAACTTGACTTCTAGTTGATCATTTGGTATCAGAAGTGGCTTATATCAAAGGCAAAGGCCTGTAGATTATGCTTATTTTACCAAAATAAAATATGATCATGCCTTGATTTTAAATATTTAATTAGGACAGTAAGGTCTAACTTTGCTTAGACAAAAATCTTGTCACATAATAGAAATATGTACAGTATAGAATATAAAGTCATGGTGCAGTGACAAAAATAATAATATTGTGTATGACTCCCATGAGCTTGGAGGACTGCATCCATACATCTCTGCAATGACTCAAATAACTTAATAATAAAGTCATCTGAAATGGCAAAGAAAGCGTTCTTGCAGGACTCCCAGAGTTCATCAAGATTCTTTGGATTCATCTTCAATGCCTCCTCCTTCATCTTACCCCAGACATGCTCAATAATGTTCATGTCTGGTGACTGGGCTGGCCAATCCTGGAGTACCTTGACCTTCTTTGCTTTCAGGAAGTTTGATGTGGAGGCTAAAGTATGAGAAGGAGCGCTATCCTGCTGAAGAATTTGCCCTCTTCTGTGGTTTGTAATGTAATGGGCAGCACAAATGTCTTGATACCTCAGGCTGTTGATGTTGCCATCCACTCTGCAGATCTCTTGCATGGCTCAATACTAAATGTAACCCCAAACCATGATTTTTCCTTCACTAAACTTGACTGATTTCTGTGAGAATTTTGGTTCCTTGTGGGTTCAAATAGGTCTTTTGCAGAATTTGTGATGATTGGGATGCAGTTCAACATATGATTCATCAGAAAAATCTACCTTCTGCCACTTTTCCAAATGATCTACTAGAAGTCAAGTTATTATTTGTTGCTCTTACAACTGAGATCGACGACAAGACTTTTGTCAGGTAGTGTACAATGTTCAAGATAATTGCAAAATAACTATTCTGTTGTATTGAAACTACATATAGAGTAGTCTCAAGTAATCAGAACAATATAGTTTTAAATTTACTTTATAATCGTATTAGTGTATATATTTGAACTCTGATCTTCTAAATTTTTCCTCCCAAAAATGCTATTATTGTGTTTTGAAGGGTAAAATTTATGCTGACATATTGCTACGCTGTACAATAAAGGGATCAAGAACATTAATATAGTAAGTTAATTCACCTCTTTTGCAAGTGTGTGATCTTGGATGGAACACATGTATTGTATTGTATTGTATTGTAGTCTGTGTACATTGGTGTGGTCCATTCCTTCTAGTGCATCACAATGTGATTTGGTTTAAATAAAAAAGAATGTCTTGAAGATGACAAGATCTTGCCCAGATGTGAGTACACAGTTAGACGATTGTAAATACTTTAAATCTCAGACTTAGTCACTTTGGCCCTGACGAGACATAAATCACATGTAACCAAGGAGCAAGTTTAGCAAGCAGACCAAAGACAAGGTTTACCGAGCACCAAGTGGAAAGAACATTAGAAAGAGTGATGTTGTTTATGTACACTGGGAGCCGGTGTGTGTAAATGAATTGAGAATCTGTCACCGGCGAGTTTTCTCATCTGACCAGAGGGGCGATTGTTGCTGTTTTCATTTCCATAAAGCACTAGTGTGAAGAAGGGAATGTATGCATGTAAATGAATTTGTTAAGATGGATATTCCGCTTGGCTTTACCGCTCGGACTCTATATAGCATTATGTTTCTGTCCACAAATGTTTCTCATTTTGTTGGCAGCGAGCGAGGAAATAATGTGCTTGACTGCTTTAGAGGAGCAGGGGGGAAAGTACATAACTCTGTTGCGACCGTTGCGGTGTTGTTCTAGGTAATTGCAATTTTGCAGCTTTAGAAAAATACAATCACTGTAATTGCAAAATTAAAAAATAGCCTTTTTTTAATTGCTTGCAGGCTGTTGGAGATGGAGTGATATTTCAGCTGCCTCCGTCTCGGTACACAAAGTGCTTGACGTGTTGAGGTGTAACTCTGCCACCTAGATTGACTTGAGTTGAACCCTAATAAAGCCAATGTAGGTGCGTTCATGGAAACCGCCGCTTTGCGCGCTCAATCGCATCTTTACAGTGTTTCTGTATTTGGGACAAATTTGCTGATAACTCGTATCTTATTCTTCAGTGGAGGCCTGAAAGTGTAAAAAGGCAATTTTACCTAAGCCAGTCACTCTGGATATAAGAGTTCGTAATACTATATGCAGTGGTCCCCAATCCAGTCTTTAGAGATCTACCTTTGTGAAAGAATTCAGCTCCAAAACATATAAAATACATCTAAACCAAATAATTAATCTCTTTAGAAACACGTGAAGTTTTGTGTTGAAACAGAGTTGGAACGGAACTCACAAGTAAATCAAGAATTTACGTTTTTAGCCACATTATAAACCTTTAAAAAAATCTATAGAGTAATCATTCATCTCATTATGCTGTCAAAATATGTATATATTTCAATTTTGTAATTAAACTTTTTCTATATATAGTGTTGTCACAATCAACTACAGAATTGAAAAGCTTGTGAAACAAAATTAATAGAATAATAAAAAATAAAATGTTATTATTAGGAGACTGTACATTAAACTTTCAAAATAATTAATACATGTTAAACCTCTTTAACATTATTAAATGTACACGCTGAATCACTGATAGGTTTTATTTTGAGTCAGTTCTGAAGTTCAATTTCAAACGTTTTTTTTTTTATTTTCAAGATCTGAGGTAAACTACCTGCTGCTGCTTTCAGTAGTATGGCAATAAATGTCATGTAAAATGGCATTCAAACTCACATTGTTAGCATTTAACACTGAATAAAGCACATGAGGTGTACCTGAGGTGATCATTGTCAGTTTATCTTGTTGTTCAGCTGCGAGAAATAGAAGCCTTTTCTAATATATCAGTTTGAGGTGTTGGTTAGAACAAAAACTCCTTTTAAATCAGCCTTTAGGCTCGATCATTAGGCGCTTGCATTTGTTTTGATCCAGGAATGCAATACCTAGTTTAACCACTGGGTGTCAAACTTACATACTGCACCTTCAATTGTATGTTATATTAAGACTTAACAAGCTTCAAAAATAAAATCTCTATTAATGAAAATGGAGCACCACTCATCACTGAATACGTTTAGATGGACACCAATAATCTGATTTTAATTTGATAATTCTGATTGAGTCTACCAGCGTTTTTATTTTATTTTATTTTATTATTATTTTTTTTAATGACCTTAATCCGGTTAAACTCATAATCGAACTAAACAGAAATTGGATTAAGACGTGGAGTATGCCTATTTTAGTCGCATTATTGAAGTGCAGTACAGACATGTAAACACCGCAAATCAAACTATTACCGTCGTGTAGGATTTTGTGACAGGGTATTCCATACACACGGCTGTTTGACACAATTCTCTGCACCTATCTAGTCCAATACCTCAGTTTTTCACGGGGAGGGGCATGCATGAAATGTTCCTGAAAGAAGGTGAAAGTGCCAAACTGCAGTTAAAGTCGAAAAATTCAAAATGAAACAAATTAAATTCAAAATGTAACCAAAATTACATAAAACTCCGGAGGAAACGTGCATAGCACCGTGACGCAACAACGTGCTATAACATGTAAAACGGGATCATGAAAGGAACATTCAAAAAAGCAACTCATGTAAACACCTTAATCATATTATTAAAACTAGAATAAGCTGGTTTAACATATTTTATTCAGCATGGGGAATGGGGAAAATAACTGACGTTTGGAGGGTTTGCTAATGTCATTTGAGGACACTGATATATAAACCTTGTAACAAAAGAGACCATATTTGACGTCAGCACGTTTTATATTATACTGAAAAATTCAAGTATAAACATGCATTTCTTTTAGAACAAAGCTATCAGATGGAGGGAATGGGAAGAAAAGTGAGATATTAAAGTATAACGTTGCCTGGCTACTGTTCAGAAGACGTCCGCTGCAACAGCTTGGACATGTAATAACATGCGTCAATGATATTTAAAACAACGGGGCTGCTACCGCTGCTGATGAGCTCTCTTGTCCTCAGTGTGTTTACATCAGCCAGACTGTTCCCGCTCATTTCGGCCCTACGATTCATGAGAGGAACCGACACATTTTTCACTGAGTCCTCTGAGTTCATATAAACGCTGTGGATGTTTGGAGAGTGCTGGTGGAAGAGGTCTTCCTAAGATCCCTTAAGTCCAGGGAATTAGGAATACTTGCAGCTGACACTGTGGAATCTCACACTTTATATGTTGTAGTCAGAGATTACTCTTGGCCTCTGAAAGCAGAAGGTCTATTTGTATGAGTAGATATGGAGCAAACATGTTAACAGGCTTTTAAAAATGTGATTTACCAACATGCTTGACTGTTGTTGAAATAATGTTTCGGAGTGTTAAAACAATGCTGACAAGAGTTATTGGTAACACAGTTCCACTTTTATTTGGTTTTTAGGAACTTTGACTTGTCTTCCAGTACAAATATATTAACAATCTTCAATCAATAATATATTTACTTGAGAAGGAATTTGACTTACATTAAGTTTTATAAAATCACAATTTCATCTTCCATCGCTCCATTTCCAACCAGCTAAATTCATTTGTTATTTTAAGTGTATATGGTTAAGTAAATATTTTGTTGATCATGAAGAAATGTATTTTGTTTCAAAAATTGTTTTAAGTGTATGATATTTTGTTCGAAAAAAAATTAAATCAAATCATTAATATATTAATATATAGATTTCTAAAATCAAAACTTAGTGATCAAAATAATTTTTTTAGTAAATTTAGTAACTTGTAACACTTTCTAGTATTTTTTCATTTGTCAATAGTGTTAAGTGTTAACAAATTAACAAATGAGTGTTTTGAGTGCAATATATTTCTCCCTCTTTTTTTTTGTGTTTTTCATTCATTGGTGTCATTAAGTTATGCAAAAAAAAAAAAAAAGCCAGACAGTGTAATGCAGAGAAAGTCCTTGGCTTTCCTAGCAGATCTAAAAGGGATTTATATATCTGCTAAACTGCAGACAGAAAGCGCAGAGCCAAGACAGACTTTGTTGTATGTACAGTCTTAAGAGACAACTGACATCCCCCATCAAAGTGTCTCCAAAAGTGAACATAATACCAAGGGTCTAAGACTGTCAGAACAAAATCAGCCTTCCTCTGTAAACTGAAGAGAGAGTGACAGTGACGGACTCTGATCAAGACACACATCTGAAACACATTTGGCACAGCCAAGATCCTATAAAACTATAAGAGTTCAGCTAGTAAGCCATCACTCCTTAGCAATGCTTTGTGGAACCGTTTCTCCTCTACCAGGCCCAGCTGAAAGAAAACATTCACTAATACGTGCTATAACAGCTTCTGTTTAGCTGTGGCAGATTTGGTCAATTTCATTGCACATTTTTTAATGCATGTCTAATTCTGATATTGTTTTTAAATGTGAACGTTAGCATTTGATGAGCCACTGTCTAATGGTTTGGTGCCCTTGTCAAACTCATTCTTCAGATCCTCGACTGGTTTACTCCAGATTCTGGTCTGTCCTTTTCACTTTCCGTGTGGGAACATGAGTCTTAATTAGAAGCAGCAGGCTTAAAACGGATGTTCAGACGCTAGCGGAAACATACTAATCTTAGCTGGAACCTTAGATGGTAAGTATTCTGGGCTTGGAACGCAATGGTGGTTTTTATCTTTCATTGGCCACTCTTCTCACATCGTGTTGGTGTAAACTGTTCTCAGGAGTGAGGTAAATCATTCAGCCAAACATGCAGTCATACACAAATGTCTGTTCAAGGTCATCATATCTGAACAATTCGACTCAAAATAACCCCCTAAATACAGATCTAAAAGGAATGATTGGAAAACCACCATTTTGTTATATTCATGAACCTTTGCTTTTGTTGTGGTTGTTTTAATAATGTAAAAAGAATTTGTCAGGGTTGTGCAGAATTTGCTCATTTTTTAATGAATGATTTTGTATTTTAATTGAATTAGTCACAACTCACAGGAAACTGAAGTAGAATGACAGGAAGAGGACTTTGAATTGAAATAAATTTTGAAATAATTGTGGCCCTGATCTGCAAAATAGATGATACTGTATGTACAAATTTAATGGATGGTTGGGTAGATGGGGTGGATATATGGATGAGCGAATAGCAGGGGGATGATGCGATAGATTGTTTGTTGGATCACTGTAAAAAAAAAATATGTTATTGTAAATATTAGTTGCCATATTTTTTGATTCACTGGTGTTTTCTATTTATTTATGATTATGGGATTATAGACGTTAAAAATATTTTACGGTTATGAATATTTACGGTTGTGAATTGCATTATGGGAGTGTTGTCTCTGCTCTGTCCACTTTTGATGTTGAAAATGTAACTCTGTAGTTTATTAATGTGCCTTTTTTTACATTTTAGTAGTTTGACGCATGATATTGTTTAAGAAATTATATGTAGAGAATTAAGTCTGTAAAATACCAGACCCAGGCAATATATCACTTCAAACTATTAAAAATGTCAACAAAAGTCATCTTTTCAAACTTTTTGACATCAAAAGATTTTGTATAAAGATCTGGATCCCATAATACAATTCAAAAGCATAAATAAGTAAAGAAAATCATGAATCGCAAAATACGGAAAACTGTCAATTTACAGATATTTTTTTACAGTGAACATAATTGCATTGTTACCTTGATCTCTGCTCCGTTTTGATGTTGAAAAAACTTAACACTTACCAATGAGTGGTTTAACAATGTGACTTATTGATATTTT
>CAIGQV010003909.1:14783799-14800106 GCA_903798115.1 Danio jaintianensis
TCTATCTATCTATCTATCTATCTATCTATCTATCTATCTATCTATCTTTCGATCTATCGTTCTATGCCTCATTCCATTGTCCAAAGCTTGTATTCTCATCAAGATTGTAGTTATTTGATGAAATACAGTAAAAAAAACAAAACATTGATTTCTATTTAATCTTAAAATATTTTATTCCTGTGATTGCAAGCAAATTTTTGACCACCCATTATTGTAGCCTCTACTGTCATATATTCTTTCAGAAATCATTTATTTTGGTTTATTGTAAATGACTTTTTCATCAATTTCAAAAATCAAAATCACTTTTGATCAATTTAGCAATCCTTGGTGAATTACAAAAAAAAAACACATCTTCAAAACATTTTTTTTAAATGGTAAGTAGTGTAAAATACAAGAGAAACACTAGAGTAAATTATGAATGTTGCATTTAACACATTTTAATACACAAAAGCAAAACTGAACAAGTGAAAATGAACTCAAGCTCTTATAATGAACATAATTTTAGCAGTTGAGACAAAGTCGTACTCTGGCAGACAAACTGTTCCTCTAATAGGACAGGGACTCTTTCATCTGGTGCATGATCAAATGTGTTGTTTATCATTGTCATTTTGTGGTAAAACCTCCCGGGTTGTGTATTTTCGCATTTTCTCTTTCTGAAAATGCAGCTGTCTCGATTTCTGCTTTGATCTCAGCAGTGCGACTCAACACAACCTTTTGTCCTGAGGCGGCCATGTTGTTCTGCGTCTAACCGTTTCTATAACAATATCGTGTCCAATCAGTCAGTTGTTTATTTGTTTATTTGTCACTATGCACACTGTGTAATGCATTTTTTTTGTGCCTGATAGCTTCGCAATTACTTTGGTGTTTTTCTGTAATGGCTGATTTGGGTTTTATTTAAAAGTTAGAGAGTATTGTTTTGGTTCAGCGTGAAACATTAGTATAATGAGGGCTATGTGAAGTTAGTAGCTATGTTTCCATCTGAAGATCTAAACAAACTAAACTAAAGGTGTGTCCCAAATCGCATACTTATCCATTATTCTATGCCATTTTGTAGTATAAATAATGCAAGTAGTGCATTCACATTGAAATATTCTTTTTATTGTAAAAAGAATAAGTGCACTTTAAATACCCAGATGATGCACTTATTTAACCGTTAAAAGAAGTGTGGAATGTTGGACACTTCACGCCCTCAACGGCCGCAGTTTTGCTCAAGTAGCGCAAGGGGCAGAGCTCTCAGGCGCTGATGTTGGATTACTTTATTTATTTTGGATTGTGAAAGCAAAATTCTCCTACGAGAGTGATTATGCTGCCTCCCGATGGTGAATGCGGTTATAATCATGGCAGGTATTATTTGATAATTTGGTCATTTATTTCACTAATTTGGCAACCGTCAGATGTCATCTGGGAAACGGTTTGAATTTCCGGTTAGTAAAACAATTTTAGTGTTCCATTTGGGACGACACTACATTCATATACTATGCTGTTGAGTGTGTAAGTGCATAAATACATAGTGTATAAGTGCATAGTGTATAGTGTGCCGTTTGGGACGCATCATAAGTGAACTAAACTTTTGCACAAAACTAGAATATTGCATAAAACATTTGTGAATAAAGCACAGATTCCAACTAATGAGTCAATGAGAATAAAATCATCATGTCCTGATAAACTATCGCCAAATATCAAATAGAAAAAATGGAATTTGCCATGGGTGGAGAAGCCACTGTGAGGCTTTTGTTTTTATGTAATAAATTACTAGAGCCTTAGGGCTGATTTATACTTCTGTGTTAAGTGATCGGCATGACCCATTTATACTTCTGCGTGTTGTTTGTGTTGCTCTGCAATAACACTTCCGAAATGGTAGCTGGCAGTAGGTTTTTATGCTCCTCTGTGTCGAGTTTCTTCATGGGTGTTTTGTTTTTTTTGAAACCCTACAAGTAGCTAAAACGCGCTCATTCAGAGGTGGGAAACAGCAGACGTGCAACAACATTTATCATAAGGTAAACACAAAACAAAATTTTCCATCTGGAACTCCTTCATGGGACTCAACACTTGTAAGGTCTCAGCACCGCCCACACTCGTCACCTCTACCAGGCCGACCAATCACAGATCTTGCACTATGCATCGCTGCAAAGTGTAGTTACATTTTTTGAGAGGTGCACAGCAGCGTCAGCCATGGCAAGGGCTGTGCGACTGTGTGAAGGCTGCGCCGGAGCATATACACGTGCACTTGATGCAGAAGTATAAATCAGCCTTTAGAAGACACAGCCAATGAAGGCGCAGATGCTCAAGAGAGTTCTGGGAGGTAATAATACCGAACCACTTTGATGACAGACTTTGGCTAAGTGATTTTAGAGTGACCAAAACAACATTTCAGATGTTCTACAATGTGGTCGGTCAACTGGTTTGTCCATTAATGCCATTCCATCATGTCCATTTTTGTAATCCCATGATTTGTTAAAACAAAGTCACATGACTTTTTTGATGTGCATGTTTGAATTTACTCAGTAAATGTGTTTCCGTCGTAGTTTTTACACATTTTGTTCTCTTATCGGATACATTTATACGCATACTTTTTTTACTGGTCATTTCGAAAATCCATGTTCATCTTGGCATTTCTATTAAGCATTGTTTAATGCAGTAATCCAAAACGTGCATCAAAATATGTGGATGGAAACATAGCTAGTGTTTAGTGGCTGGTAAAGATGTTTCCCTTGCACTCATCTCTTTCTCTCAGTAAATGAATGGTTCGATCCCACTGTAAATCCTCAGTGTTGAAAAGGAGCATTAAGAAAACAGCCCCACTTTTTGAGGCCTGCAGGATGAATGAGAGGAGCAGAAAAAGCTTCATCTTTTCCTCCTGATCTCCCCCTGCTCTGGAGAGATGAGTGGGGCAGCATGCGATCGGCTTACCTGAGAGAGATGGATGAGGTGACGAGAGACTGAATGGAAAGAGGAGTAGAGACGACCTCCCAGGAGAGAGACGGATGGAGAGATTTGGTCTGAAGGATGGTGGCGGAGGAGGGGCCCACTTACACCTCTCTAAGTGTGCTGATTACGTTAAAACACCACCGGCCTGTCTAAAGTTTCACATCAACAACTAGACAAGATCAGAGAAATGTGAATGGCGGCATGCTCAGCTGTCAGTGGTTGGATGTTTTCAAGAGAAGCGCACACTCCCCGTTCACCGCACCTTTATTTTTCTCAGTCCTAAATGATAAATGAAGCAAATATTTCCTGTTAACCCATGATTAAATGCTTGAGGAGTTGGATCCTTCATCGTTTGCAGTGCGCTTTCAGTTTTCCTGATGAAAACTCAAGCTACGACTGGACTCATTTGTTCTTACGGAGGATTTCTCAATTTTGCGAATGTGTTTATTTAGTCATTTATCTTAATATCGTCCTGTCAGTGAAGTGCTGTTCATCTTGCCTTCCAGAGAAGGCGGTCAGAACTCTGAAAATCCCTGTCATGTCCTCATATGTTCATCATGTTTAGTTGAGATGGAGAATAAACTCCTGTTAGATTCAAGTTTTTAAAAATCTGTCAGGAAAAAGAGGTAGTGTTTATTATACTACCAAGTGTGCAAGATAAAATAATCCTTAAACATAAATAATCAAATAATAATAAATAAATGTGAAAGTATAAAAAAAAAACCGTGAATAAGTACTGCAAAATGATTTTCTTTATTGGTTTATCCATGTTTATAGTGGTCCTTATTGACTGACTGCAGCATTTTACACTACTCTCCTGCCTGCCTGATTTGCTGAAATCTTCCATGATCTGAAATATTATTATGGCTTTTTATTCTCTATTCTTCATCTATGTTAAGCTGCTTTGGCACACTTTACACTGTAAAAAGCGCTATAGATATAAAGATGAATTGAATTAATGGTAGGCAGTATGATTGTGTATATTATTACAACTGAATAAATTGTAACTGTAACAAAAACACATATAATTTTGTGTATACCACATTGTCATAAAATTCAAGAATCAGTCATTTTCACAAATATTTTCTTTACATTTTATTTGCGAATGAGGGGACAGTCACTGATACTCTGGATATGCTAGACAGACAAGAAGCGACAATCTGATATGGATGCTAATTCAACTTGTTAGCAGTTACTAAACAGTAAGAATTTTGAATAAAAATTAAACTACACATCACACAAAATTGCATTTAAAATATTCCAGCAAATAATGATCTTTTAGATGTTTATACACTTAAAAAAAAAATCACATTTGCTGTTTGTATAAACTGCTTATTTAAAATGAGTTGAAACAACCCAATTCTTGAGTTTTTTTGTGACAACTTAATTGTTGTATGTTCAATCCACTTAAATTTGTAAAAACTAATAAGCTAACTTAATTCCTTCATGTTGCCCCAACACAAATCGATGATTGCGTGGATCCTAAACTTTTTTTTACAGTGTACTATTCTACTATTCTACTCAAAATTAAAACAAACTATTGTCAAAACAAAACATTATATCTCTTACTGTAGACCTCATGACAAAGTGAATGATTTAAAACTCTGGACACATTTTTACAGAAATGTTAGTTGATAAAACCTTGTTAAATCAATTATGATATTATCAGACATAATAAATAGGCTATATAAAACTGAGGTCCACCCTATTTCATTAAGGTCCACTCACTGTAAAGGGATAGTTCACCCAAAAATGAAAATTCTGTTATCATTATACACATCATTGACATTCATGATCTAAACCAGTTAGATTTATTCTATTTTTGTTGAGCACATTATTATTAATAATATTAGATATTTTGAAGAAGGCTGAAAACCTGTAACCATTGACTTCTATAGAAAGAAAAACAAATACTGTGGAAGTTAATGGTTCCAAGATTCCAACATTTTTCAATATATCTTCTTTGTATTCAAAACAAACTGGTATGGAACAAGTAGATTGCAAGTAAAAAATTATCCAATTCTGATGGCAGATTGCTTGTATCAAGAAGCCCATACAATATTTATAAAAACCCTAAAAGTACAGTAATGGGATAGCAGCTTCTCAACCAGAGACGAGAGAATAACTGATGTTAATGACCCAAAACAACCTTTCATAACAGCATCCCAGAAAACCTAAACTTGGAATTCAATTGATTGACTTGTATGACATACAGGATGTCAGGTGTGTCACGGTTTTTTGCAGACCCCGAGATGAAAGACTGCAGGTGCCCCTGTGCTTTAATATTTATTTGAAAGCAAGATGCTTTTAGATCCTTTCCAGCTCTACACAAAAGCTCTGTCATTTATCATCGTTTATGGATTTTGTAATTGTTTATCAATAAAATGGAGCTTTTGGCAGAGCGGTTTGTGGCATTGCCTGCTATGCATCATGTGTATACTCTTTCTTTTTTCGCTTTCTCTCTGACGTCTGGCTCATGTTGATGGATGCTCGGAGGAGAACGGTTCCTACAGGTCCAGACAACAGAACCAATCACTCCGAACTGTAAACATGGAACGGCAGGCCAAACACAGACCACTAACTCAGCACTTGACAAAGTCTTTCAGCGGCATCATACACTGCAATAGCAAACATCTGTCCAGCCCACTTAACCAAGGCCAAGGAAGTCTTGACATATTCCCAACCAATAGTGTAGATTTGGAGGCTGAGGTTTGTTTTCTGAAAAACAAGGCTTAATGTGGACCAGTATTTGTGGCCATTGTCTGCCAGGAGCCACCATAAGTGGTGTATATTTATCTCAACACTTTGTTTAGTCTGTTTTTCTTCCATTAGAGCTTTTTGTTACCTTTTAATGATGTTCATGTTTACACATGACGGTCATTTGCTTTTTTGGCAGACGAAGGATTCATATTAAAGACTACTGTACTGTAGTACGTTTGTGTGGATATAAGAGGATTTCAGAACAGGAGTGGAGGTATGTTATGAAGTGGCAGCAGATGGCTCCTGTAGGCCTGCTAGTGAAGATGTAAAGTTCCCCAGTGTTTTTCACGAGTGGTGCATTGAGAGGGATACCTGACTCACTGTACTGGTATGCAGTTTAGATAGGGCCACCAGATGGGTGGAGTGTTTTTCTGCAATTTTATTTTTTTATGTGTGTGCGCGTTTATAATAGTTCCATTTGTGTGTTTTTCTTAGGTTTGGTGACTTTACTGTTATTTTAAAATGTGATGAATGAGTAGGTGTGTCAACTTTTTACTGGAAGTTTGTGTAAGTGCTTGTGCTGTACATGACGACAGAGAACAGCAGCAAGTGTTTGAAGTTATGGCAACTGGATTTATTACACTGATTTGCTGAAAAATTGCTTTGAAAAAAGGCAAATGTTAAAAGTGTTTTGAGAATACACTTTGAATTTGTTGACTTTCACAGCTCAACATCTGCTCCTTTTCTTTCACTGTCATCTTTGGTCAATTTGAGGCTTAAAATAGTGTTGTTAGTTGTTAGTTTTCATTAGGACTTTTCACACTGTTCTAAATCTGGTTTATCATTGTTCTAAAAAATTTTTTTAACCAGGTAAAGGAATGTTTCAGACTTAATTTAATATTGGGGTAAGCACTGCTTTGAATAGTTTAATATTATGAAACAAATTAATACCATATTTGTTTTTACTGTATTAAACTCGCATTGCAGTAACAAACATTTATAGAATGAAGCAATGTTGGGTTGATGTCACAACTAGATGCTTAGCAGCCAAGACCTATTTAGATGCCTCATGTTTATATGTAGTGGACAGGTAGAGAAATACTGCGCACTGTTTTATTAAGCAATTTCAGTGCTTGAGAGGAAACATGTTAAATAATGACAGAAAGTGCTTCAGATGATTGAAGAAGGCACTGTTCTAATCTTATAGTCTGAACAATGAATCATTCTTGCAGACTTTGACATAGAAAACTGCTGTTGCCCCTGTGCTTGAATTTCTCATCACAATTTTAATGATTCCTTTAAAATGAGATGCATTTAGAGCTTCAAAATGTGCCATCATTTGCTATTGTTTATGTATTTATAGGGTATTTTGAATCAAACATAACTAAAATGGGCCTTTCACACCATGAAAGATCATTGTAACTACAGGTAATAATATTTTTGTCTGTAAAATCATTCTTATTTTGTGTGAACAAGGAGGACCATACCACAGCTAAAACTGAAATACTTTAAAAAGCTTTATAAGAGACAGATGGCATAACTGCCTTGTACATATACAGTAATTAGAATGTTATTGTCCGCTGGTCTTGATGCTAATATAGTTATCTTTACATTAAACGTTTTTACTCTGGTAACAACTTGATAATGATTCCCAAGTGAGACTGCTTCATGTTTATCGTTGACCTATTCAAGGTGCCCTCAAATGCCTTGGCGAGGATTTGATTGGTCAGAGGATCTGATGACAAGCTAAAGTACAGAGTGATGTCATTATAATGGTTGATCCACATTGGCAAAAGTGAGAGACCAGTTTTGAATGGTTGTATTTTCTAAATGTGATTTTGAAAAAAGAGCTGGTTTATAAGAGTCATTTATTTGGAACCCAGACTTGTGGTTTGTTGAGTACTTAACTGTAAATTAACTGTAAACATTACAAAATATAAAAACACATTATATATATATATATATATATATATACACACACACACACATATTTTTTAACCTGCACTGTAAAAAATGCTGGGTTCCACACAATTGATTTGTGTTGGGACAACATGAAGAATTTAAGTTAACTTTCTTTTTTTTGTTTACAAATTTAAGTGGATTGAACATGAAACAATTAAGTTGTCCCAAAAAAAAAAAACTTAAGAATTGTGTTGTTTCAGTTCATTTTAAATAAGTAGTTTGAACAAACAGCCAACATAATTTTTTTTGAGTGTGGTTCACAGTCAGTCTGGAGCCTGAGAAGGTTAGATGTTTTGAAATAAACTGCTCTGGGAGACCAAAGAGTTGTTTCTCACCTGACAACAAGCTGTCCTCTATAGTTTGTGTCGCCCTTCTCTGAGAACACGGAGTGCAGGATAGAAATGGAACAAAGCATAGGTCATAACAGAAACCAGAGCTAAACTCTTTGTTCTTTGCGCTTTTTTCACTCAAGAGGAGTGCGGGTGGGTTCTCGAGTGTTTACGAGTCTTTGTTGTCAGGGACGACGAGGCCAGTGGCCGACAGATCTCACTGACAGTAACCCAGGCAGAAATGCCAGCCATAAAGACTCCAAACATAACAAACCAAGCAGAAACAGCTGTACCGCACTCCTACAGGCTCCTTGCCTCCGTCCAGAAACATCGCTAATGCACTTCTGACCATTACAGGGTCTGCGTAAAGCAACCACAGCCCGAAGAACCTCCTAATGAGCTGTGTGTGCCAAACGCAAGACAATCACCACCCAAGTCCAATAAGACCATCATCTGACGAGAACGGTGGGTTCAAGGAAGCGCTTGAGTCTCAATTGAACGGTTCTGGTGATTTGTTTTTAATTAGGCGTTTATTCGACGTGAGTTTGACTAGTCGTTTGGAAGCCCTAGTGAGTGTAACAGCATGCATGCTGAATTAGTCTAGTCATCCATCCATGGCCCATTACATCTAGCCTCATCTTCTGTACAACATTAGGTGTTTTTAAGGTGAAAGTTTTTACAAGGCCAGATTTGTTCAGTTGGGTGAGATGGTAGATGAAGCGATGCTTGTCAACAGATTCGTCACTTTGTAGATTAAGCATCTGCTAAGCAACCATGCAACCAATACATGATACTCATCTTGATATAGTCTTGACAGGGACCAGACCCTTCTGGCTTTCTTTGAACAATAGTGCAGGATTGTCCAATAAAGTCATGAATGTTGCTGGTGTCTTGGAGCGGGGCGGAGTGCACGCAAGAGATGGAGACAGGCCACTCTTAAGAGCTCTTTACGACCCCCCGGAGACCCTTGATTATGGCGTGCCAGGGCAGAGGGCATCCAGAGAGCAAACCCAGGCCCTTTCCCAAAACTCAGAGGTTCAGCCCTCTGCATTAAAGGACTGGAGCGAGCATTATCTCAAACCCGCAGTTGTGGAACATGTTTGTGTTTTGGACAAACAAACCAACTATATGATACTAACCTATAGGCTACAACACTTACAACCTTTTTAGTGGCTTTTGTTCACTATATATTTCTGAAGCTTTTTCTCATCCAAGAAGATTCACAATATACAGCTATAAAGTCTAGATTTGAAGAAGAAAACAACAGCAACATTTGACTATCTGAAAAGTCCAAACTACAGAAGTACAATGTCTTTAATGAGTTACTAGTCGGTAAATTATAAAAAAAATTATGTAATTGATTAAATTAAAAGTAAGAAAGTTACAGTTTTTTTTCTATTTTTTCACTGCTATAGTATTTAATCATTACTTTTGAATTATTATTCTTTTCATGTTTTGTTTTGTCTTTTTTATTAGTGTTTGTATTGTCTGTGTTATTTCTCTCTGAAATATATACTCTGTGTTATTTGATGTTTCTTTGTAATTGATTGTAAAAATTAACTGACAACTCATTTACTTTTTTTATTTCTACCAAAATTTACAGGACTATCCCAGATAATTTAAGGTTTTAAACTAAAGTTGTAGGTAAAATCAATTTAAGCTACAGGTTTTTTTTATATATATATTTTTTAACGTTAAATGTTCTCAGAGCAGATATAAAGGCTTCACAATGCAAACAAGCTACATACAATTTCTTCTGAAATATATACAGTAGTATAACTCCTAATTAACAGATTTTGCATAATAAAGTTCTTCCCATGTGTTCAAGAAAATAAAATGGTCACTTCCTGGAAAAACTAGCATGAAATATTGATAACCAAATGTTTCTGCAAGCGGGGAGACCATTGCAGCAGCTCTTTTTCCTCCAAAATAAATGCATTGTGCCTCAAAGTGGCAGCTGCCAAACACAATATCAATCTCTGTCATAGTTTTTTTTTCTCAAAGCAATCATGTTAGACAGTTCTGAGAGCTAATTATCTAAAATGGTTTTGATGATGGGTTTTCACTCATATATTTTTGGAATTATTAAACAACATTTGTGCAGACTTCTTTTGCGTATCCAAGGCCTTTTTTGTGTTCTGAGGATAATGATTAGAATCCTTCTGCACTGGTAGTTTGGCAATTGAGTACACTTTCTAAAAAGTTGAAATTGTGGCTTTTACAAAACCGTATACCAAACTTAGAGCTCATAGGTCTGACCATAAAGTGTAATGTCATTGTTTAAAAACATATTCCTGTAATGGAGAAAATGATTTTTTCCCTTTGGAATCTCTACTGTTGCACTTTGTTTTTAAGTAAGTAACTGTAGCTGCGCTGCTTCATGCATCTTGATGCTATAAAATCTGTGAGAGCAGATTGCAGAGCAGAAGTGTGTGCTTGCTTCCTCATTTGTTTATAAACAGATGTCAATGTCATCTCTTACAGCTTGTGACAGTTTAGACAGCAGAGAACGGCCAAGAACTGACTGCATGTTAATTGAAGGAGGACCATGTTACAGTGCATCTCGGAGAAAGAGAGCGTCCTGCCTGGATGAAGTAAGTGATTACACTGAACATTTGCTGGCAAACGCAATCTGAGTCTTATGAGCTCTTTCCACGCACCACCTCAGTTGTTTCGTAAAGCACCGAAACACTAATTACTTGACTGTATAGTTTTAAAAAAGACATAACTATCCCGTTACAGGGAGCTGGAGAGGAAGAGAAAGTAAGGAGGAAGGTGGGATATGGAGAAGTTTAGCGAGGGGAAAAAAGGGTGTTTGTCAGGAAATGTATTCCACATGTATCCATGCAGCTACCCCGTTGAGCTGTGGTGGTCAGGGAGCCCTGCTATTAATCTGAAGAGGTGATGGGTTGAACCACTTCCGTGTCCGGGGGACAGGGGTGAAGTCCATAACAGAAGCGCAGAGAGGACGCATTCTGAATATGCTCAGTAAACAACACGGAAAACAGAGAATATCATAAAGCAAAACAAAAGAAACATATTACTGATATAATACAGGACACTTAAGCATATAAGGGTGTAATCCTTTTGCATTACTAATAAATGTTTTACTATTTGTGATCTTGAATTGGGATGGGCAAAAATTATTAATTAAAGTTTTTTTCTTTTTTCTTTGGCTACCTGTGATTGCAATTTATCAAATTATTATTATTATTATTATTATTATTATTATAATTATTATTATTATTATTACAAGTTCCCCCTGAATTTTTTTGTTGGATGTTGAGCTTGTTTTTCAGTAAATTATAAAACATATTTTAAAAAACACTCACGCACACACACAATTACAAATAAGAATAAAAGATTTGCTTCTGAATTATCAATATAAAATTAATCGATTTGTTTTAATTTTGAAACAAAATTGAGTAATGTTTGTTAAAAAAAAATATTAATGTATTTAAACTGCAAAACTTTTTTAGCTTACTTTAGTAAAAGGATCACAGTATTCTTTAAAAGAATAACCATGCTTTGAATAAAATATTAAGACATTGTGTAAGATCGGCCAACAGTTTTGTTAGTTATAAACCAGAATGAAATAGTTTATGCTTAAAACAAGAAATTCATTTTCCAATTTTGCTTCCCATGTAAATTCCTAGTTTAAAAGAAGCTTGGACATTTTAACCATTTTTTTTTGCCTATGAAAGTACTGTTTAGACTGTAATAGACTTCAGTAAATGGAGTTCATGCTTTTAAAGGGAGCCTTTTTTGAAGTGCAGCGTTTGATACAAACAGAGCATTGCAGCATCACGACACACACCACAAGCAGACAAACATTTAAAGCCAGAGAGAGGAAAAAAGATAAAAGCAAGCTTACACTTCTGACAGAATGCAGCGATAGTCAGGCGGAAATGCTTTACGACTGGGAGTCATTCATTCGGTTTGTGTCTCTGGCATGCAAACCACAGAAGCAGGGCCTTTTTACTGGACAAGAAACATGCTTTGCAACACACACGCACACACACACACACACACACACACATGCACACACACACGCGCACAACCGTAATACTGTGGTCCACGCACTCAACTTCAAAAACATTTTACTGAGTTTTTAATGAGATATTTATTTCGATAGTGATCTTGCATTTTAAGAACGGCACATATTTCAGAGGTCAGTGTGATGTCATCCACACGTCCAGACAGAAGTGATGCTTTTGATTGGGTGAAAGAGTCAGTTCGCAGGTGCTCTGCTTATCCAATCATTCACCACACAACTCAATTATGAGCAATTTTACAATCAGTCATAAAATCGAGTGCATTTTTCTTTGGACACCTACAAGGTCAGTCGCGGCTTGGTCATTCTTTTGGCCGTCAAAAATAGAGCTGGAAAAGCGATTTTGCGTGATTATGAACTCATTGCGTAGAACCCTATCAGCAGATCTGGAATTGCTAAATGCGAGAGATGCAAGTTGTGGATAATTTCAACAACTTGATCAAATATTAATCAAAATGTAGGGCCTATTTTGCATTAGACGAAAAAGCGCTGTTTAACCAAAGGCTTGCATTTGGCCAGGCTGAGCGGATCTGTGTTTAATTTAGAATTGCTTCATGCTATAGACAATACAAGGGAGGAAAAAAGCGCTACAGGCAAATGTTTGAGTGAGCAACCATCTTGTTCTTCTTGAGTTTTATACCATAAAACCCACTTTATCGGAGCCCAAACATGGGAGGCTTCAAACAGTGGGAAAATGTACCCGGTGTTCTGTTCTTCTGGTCTAATGGTCTTGTGTTTAATAGGAGATCATCCGGATGTAAACACACAGAGCAGCATTTGCCCAGACAGCTGTGAGTGCAACTGCAGTCAGTTTATATTCAAAACATTGCTGCTCACTGAAAAATGAGATTAATAAGGGACTAATTTCATCAGATATCAGAAGATTGAAAGTAGTCAGATAGGAAAGTAGGCAGATAGAGTGTATTGCTGCTTTAGCTCATTTTGAAAGGTTTGGAAAAAACAAAAAAAATATGTTATTAAAGTACTGTTTTCATTGTATGAAAATAATTGTTTTCATGCATTCAATAAAGCAAAATCATCACTTCATGGACAACCACTGTAGCTTTCCCCCCTCATAAATAAATGCTGCAGTGGTATCTTGTGTTCAGATGTCATTTTGATGACCAACTTTGGCTCAAGCATTTTAGAATGACTAAAAGAGATAATAATAAAATGTGTTCAGTAATAAGGGTCTGCTTGCTAGTTCAGTTTTTAACATGATCTGCAAAGTTATCTTTCATTCATTTATTCATTTTCCTTCGGCTTAGTCCCTTATTACAATTTTGTTTACCCAGTTCACTTATACTGTATGTCTTTGGACTGTGGGGGGAAATCATACAGAGCACCCAGAGGAAACCCACGCCAACATGTGGAGAACATGCAAACTCCACACAGAAATGGCAACTGACCCAGCCAGGACTTGAACCAGCGACCTTCTTGCTGTGAGGCAACAGTACTAACCACTGAGCCAACGTGCCACCCTCAATGTTTTTTTTACAGCTTTTTTTTTGGTTGCTTCATTCAGTTTCCTTAAAGGGATAGTTCATCCAAAAATTAAAATGTACTTCTCACATAAATTTATTCAGTTGTTCCAAACCTTTATGAGTTTTGTACTTTTGTTGAACACAAAAGAAGATATTTTGAAGAATGCTGAAAACCTGTAACCATTGGTTTCCAGCTTTCTTTAAAATGTCTTTAAAAAAGAAAGAAAGAAAGTAAAACAGGTTTGGAACAAGTAAAAGGTGAGATTCAATTTAAATTTTTAGGTGAACTGTCACTGTAAGTACTTCCTTTACTAAAGAGACTCAAAATCGGCGGTGGTGTGTATTTTTAGACTTGAGTGTAGAGTGGAGAAATATGTTATTACTTTCAACATTAATTCTTTTTTTTTTAATCAGTAAAATAATTTGATTAAAGTTCGACTTGCAAATAAATCATAGTCATTTAAGTCATTTTCAAAAAAGGCAACTTTTTTTTTTGTTTGAATTCAGGTCTGTTTATAACAATACAAAATGTGTATGTAATGTATATACATGTATATGTAATGTAATGTATTTATAAAACAGATTAATTTGTATAAATGAATAATTTGTACACATTAAGTGAATTAATTTAGTTTCCATATTGGAATGTTTCCAAAATTCCCTAGCTTAACTTCGCCTTGAATGTTACAGGAAATTTTCCAGAAATGTTCCACCTCTTTACAACCCTTCCTGCACTTGATTATCATCAGCTCTGCTTTTTGTGACATAATTTCTGCTGCTTTAATGCGCTGCGGTGGACATTATGAAAATGAGCTGCTGCGTCTGTGTTCTTTAATTTGCTGATTGTCAGGAGGTCATTCGCAAAATGTTCCACCCCCATCAGCACTTGTATGGGATTACGCTCACATGCTAATTTGCCCTGTTTAGTACATCTGGCCCATAATGTTACACACACACATCTATTTGTGTAGTCTACAGTAGCAGCGATCAATGGCTCACTCAAAAGGTAAATGTGTTTCCCATCCATCTTTCGTGATCTGTTTTCCATTCTGAACAGTAATGATTGAAATCCAGCTGTCTGGGCAAAAAATACAGCGCTTCTCGTATCGATTTAATATGAAACACCATTTTGTTCCCTTAAATGTGGGATAATTCTGCAATATATGTCTCGCTTGGCAAGCCTAGGTCAAAGGTTACCCAGGACTCTCACACAAGTCAGAGTCTTGCAGATGCCATGTTGTGCATCACTTTTTTTCTTTCACACCATCTGTAATGTTATCCAGGACAACTACATATATCAGAGTTTGATGCCTTCCAGACGTAACTCTAATGTGTGCAGCCTCAGCCAGAACCAATGAAAGCAGAAGGCTGAAACCAGCTTTATAGGAAGCGTGGATAGATTTCACATCTGGAAATGAAAACCCTGCCCAAGAAGACATATATATATATATATATATATATATATGTATATATGTATATATATAGTCTGTTTTAGATACTAATAGATACTGAATTTAATGGGCAACTTGGTTTTAGGTGTTGCGCTTCACCTGTATGTAGTAAAGCTAGTGCTGAACAATTGTGACCTCTGATTTAGTAACTGAGAAGTGTTTTGGTTTTCATTTACTGTAATTGCAATTCTGTTGAATCGGAATATTTTTTATAATATTGTATATACACATGTACGTTGACACGGTGGCTCAGTGGTTAGCACTGTCACCTCACAGCAAGAAGGTTGCTGGTTTGAGTCCCAGCTGGGTCAGTTGACATATCTGTGTGGAGTTTGCATGTTCTCCCTGTGTTTGTATAGGTTTCCTCCGGGTGCTCCGGTTTCCCCTACAGTCCAAGGACATGCGGTACAGGTGAATTGAATAAACTATATTGGCCGTAGTGTATGAGTGTGAATGAGTGTGTATGGATGTTTCCCACTACTGGGTTGCAGCTGGAAGGGTATCCGCTGTGTAAAACATATGCTGGATAAGTTGGCGGTTCACTTCGCTGTGGCGACGTTTGATGAATATAGGGACTAAACCAAAGTGAATATGAATTAATGAATGAAAATGAATGAACGTATATACATATAGTATATATATATATATAGCATTTTTAACCTAAAAATACAATGGATGAAACTAAATAAATTCAATTCATCTTTATTTCTATAGCGCTTTTACAATGTAGATTGTGTCAAAGCAGCTTCACATAGAACATTATAGTGAATTGAAATGGTGTCAGTTCAGTTTTTAGAGTTTAAGTTCAGTTCAGTTCAGTGTGGTTTAATTCACTGCTGAGAGTCCAAACACTGAAGAGCAAATCCATCGATGCGCAGCTCTACAAGTCCCGAACCATGCAAGCCAGTGGCGACAGCGGCGAGGAACGAACTTCACCAATTTGCGAAAGTGAAGGAAAAAAAACCTTGAGGGAAACCAGGCTCAGTTGGGCACGACCATTTCTCCTATGGCCAAACGTCTTGTGCAGAGCTGCAGTCTAGGCGCCAGAGGCTGGAGAACGCTGGACGTCAGCGAAGACTCGTCTGTCACTGGGTCTCACAGGAATCAGTCTCATGTTCTCCACTCCTCCATGACCACCACAGCAGCTGCTCAGGATACGGCCTGGTCCGGGATTATGGAAACCTTGGGATCATCTCTTCACAGGTCTTGGATTGCATTAGTGGCGCTGCATAGTCTCTGGGGGCCTCGGGATGAGTATCCCCAGGTGGAAATAGAGAATAAAGAGAATAATTAGCGTAGCTGCTGTTCAAAGTGTATATAAACGAGATGCAAAAACCTGCGTGGAGCACATACATGCATCATACCGTTATGCGATGCATTGAGTGTATGCTTTACTAAA
>CAIGQV010003909.1:14813771-14896040 GCA_903798115.1 Danio jaintianensis
TCACGGTATGTGTGTGTTCACTAACTGTGTGTGTGCACTTGGATGGGCACTTGGATCTAAAATGATTTTCTAAACGAAAACATGGTCTTGTTGGCTTCTTGCTGATGACTAGTAAGCGATAATCAGTATTTTGCTTTGGGGAGTGAAGAGATGAGACTAGATTTGAATCATGCTAACAATAATAACAAAGCTAGCCCTTGCTCTCTCTCAGTACAGAGGCAACAGTGTTTCTTTCAGGCTACTGTGTAAGACACATTGCCTTCAGAATGGGAATACTGACTGACCCTGCTGGGTTTTTTTTTTACATGTGGAAAAGGTTAAAGCCACTCAGTGTTGCTGTTGAGCTGTTTTCTTCATTTAAAAACGAGTGAATGCTGCCAGGTTTATGTCAGATCCCAAATCTGATGACTGTGCAGGATGTTTTGTTTTTTTGGTGTGTGATTGTCTGCTAAAGCTGCTCTAAGTATTTTTGTTCATATACATTTTTAGGTTATGTTTTTAAGATTACAAAATTGTATTTCTTATGTTATTATATTAATTATAATTTTATGGATGGTACCGTGCTGAGATCACATGAGTTTATAGTTTTCCCGAAGTCAGTAAGGTGACGTTATTTTTAAAAGAAATGAATATTGTAATGTATGCATTGATAATTGTAATGTCAGATTTATCTGAAATGTAAAAAAAACTCTGACATTAAAAAAGTAAATGTTAAAGTTAAACACTTAATTTCAGCTAGTATTCAGTATATAAGTTTCATTGAATTAACTTTAGAAACATAAAAGAACAAGAAAAGTCAAACTAAAATTTAAATGAATTAAATCTATCAAGGCTTTTAATCTAAACTAATAAAATGACAAACATAAATACAATATTTAATAATAAAAAGTTTTAAATGCAGTATTCAGCATATTTAATATTTTTATATTAAAATCAAGTAAAACTAAAATAAAAAACAAGAAAAATGACAAGAAAGTAAACATAAAACAATAATATAACAACAATAATACAAATATTTATAGAAAAATTGGTAGGCAGTATTGAGCTAATATTTCTAATGGTCAATGAGTAGCAAAATATACTAAAATAAAAATACTTAAAAAAAACAAATATTAATTAAAATGTAGGATTATTAATAGATTAATTACTAGATATAAATTACACAAATAATAACACAACCAAACTGCTAACATTTTACCTGAAATTAAAATGATTTTTTTTTTAAAGTATTAATAAAAATATTCTCTATTTTAATATATTTTAAATTGCAATAAATAAATAAAAATATTTACTTTGTTTTTAAGTCATGATGAGCATATGAGGAAAAAAATGCTAGCAACAAACTTTTAAACAATAGTATACTTTGTATATAACTTTAGTATACTTTGTATATAAGTATGTGTTATGCAAGAATATGGTTTTGTGTGTGTTTGTGTATACACTCTTACACCTGATTGGTTGAATCTGGCTTATTATTGTTAGAGGTCAATTAGTAAAAGCTCTTGCCGCCTTCACTCCCTCTGATTGATCCTACAGTGTAAACACACGCACGCACGCACACACACACACACATATCTGACAGGAGGCTTAGTGCGTGCCATTTTGCACTGACAAATTAGATTCTTACCACTATGTATCCTTAACCTTTGCATACCGGTCAAGCACTCACTAGATCCCTGAGAGACATAATAAACACACACACAGATTGCACAACCTGCAGTAGTTGCTGGTCTCTGGTTGGAGGGTCTTCTCTTTGTGAAGTTTATTTATAAACTAATTTCGAGAGGATCACATGCTTATGATTGCTTGCGGCTGGTCCCGCATTATTCAATTTATGATTCACCAATCAGACGATTCCTAAGGCACTATAAATACCCTAAGTTCCATATAACAGCCATCTTCATTTTAAAGAATCCCCCCTTCCACCCTTACTCCTCCTCCTTTCCTGGATGGGTGACACGGTGGACCAGTGGTTAGCACTGTTGCCTTACAGCAAGAACGTCACTGGTTCTAGTCCTTACCAAGCCAGCCGACGTTTCTGTGCGGAGTTTACACGTTCTCCCCGTGCTCACGTGGGCTTCCCCCGGGTTCCCCGGTTTCCTCCCACCGTCCAAAAACACGCAACTTAAGTTAATTGACTAATCCAAATCGGCATCATAAACATGCTCCTAGTAAGTAGTTATCTCTTAAGACCAATCACTATCTGTTCATTAGCTACTACAGCAGGGGAGTTCTCGAGATCTACCTGAGCTCAAACTCCCCTCTCGCCTTGCAAACGGGAGGGAGCCCCAGGCTCGAGGATCTTATGAGCTCAGGGCTCTCTCCCGGGACAGCATGCCAAACAAACTTTATAATCAATCATCAGCTAAGTGTGAACTCTTGAAAAGTATATAAAACAGTAAACTGGGTTTTGGAGGTAATAGTAGGTTCAGATAGAGTGTGTACAGATATAATGCAGGTACTGCATATACTGTAATTCACTACATAAAAACACTGACACTCTAATAAACATACCTCCTAGTGCTTCAGTTTTATTTATGTCTTCATTATTATTATTAGTATTATTATTATTATTATTCATCCATTAATTTTCCTTCGGCTTAGTCTCTTTATTCATCAGGGTTCGCCACAGCGGAATGAACAGCCAACTTATCCAGCATATGTTTTACACAGCGGATGCCCTTCCAGCTGCAACCCAGTAGTGGGAAACATCCATACACACTCATCCACACACATACACTACAGCCAATTTAGTTTATTCAATTTACCTATAGCGCATGTCTTTAACTGTGGGGGAAACCGGAGTACCCGGAGGAAACCCACGTCAACACGGGGAGAACATGCAAACTCCACACAGAAATGCCAACTGACCCAGCCGGGATTCGAACCAGTGACCTTTTTGCTGTTAGGTGACAGTACTAACCACTGAGCCACTGTGTCGCCTTGTTGTTGTTGTTATTATTATTATTATTTTATATATAATTTTTTTTTATTATTTCTTCCATTTTTTTTATCTGTCTTTTTGATCTAATGCTTGGTAATGTACAGTAGTGGCTAAAGAGTAAATGTTTTATATTTATTTAAAAACGTCTTTATTTACATAATCTATACTGTATAAATGATGTATTTTTTAACTTGGTTATAAACACATTTATATAAAATGTTAAACACATCTGTTTTTAATGTCTGTAATAAGCAATCAACAATAGAGACTATAGTATACTAATATTAAAATAGAAAAATTTCTATATGAATGACATTTTATATAAATTATATATTTTTAATAAATTCAACAACTTTTTTTATTGCTTTTTCTTTTTTCAATTTCCTTTTTCATTTGCCGTTTTCACAAGTTTTGTGCAGTACACTTCCGCTAAAAATCTTTAGTGTTCTACTGAAAATAAAAAAATCACCTACATCATGGGTAAAGAATGAGTAAATTAACTGCAAATAAAAAAAGGTAAACTCTCTCTTTTTAGATTGGTTGTACAAACCATATGATGCCAGTTCCATAATCCACTTTATGTGGAGAAGAATCTACTGTGTTGGAAAACTACTGTGTTTACACTTTTAGAGAGCCGGTAAATTTCCACCCTGTGGTGACCTATGAAACCTAAATATTATTGGCTTCTGCTCCATCACAATCTATCTTTTTCTAGGTTCTTTTAGCTACCTGCGTGGCAGTGGACAAATAAACCCTGAAGAGGCAATGCTTAGAAGTTTTAAGAGTGACAAATTTGACAGTCTTTGTTGAAAAATTCAAAGGCTTCCTGTAAG
This sequence comes from Danio jaintianensis, assembly GCA_903798115.1. Lineage (NCBI taxonomy): Eukaryota > Metazoa > Chordata > Actinopteri > Cypriniformes > Danionidae > Danio > Danio jaintianensis. The sequence goes on from CAIGQV010003909.1 coordinate 14,817,549, forward strand.
CACCTTCCACATTCCTTTCTTCGTGCTGAATATTACTTCTTTTCCAATGGAGAACGAAAAATGGCTAGCAAACATATTACCCAGCAAAGCGACTTCTGAACAAAGCATCAAAGGAGAGCCCTGTTTGAAATATGACTAAGGAATAATTTTCACGTGGTCCAAAATGCACGAGTGCCAGACTGCAATTCTTTGTGACCAGTTTCATAAATCTACCTTCATGTACCGTTGAATTGAATTGTGGCTTCGGGGAACACCAAGAAACAAGATCAACAAACATCTGTGAGTGTCAGTCGTTTCCCTGGCTGTTCGTTATGCCCCACTATTAATTTCCAAAAGTTGTTTATTTTATGTAAGTGTATTCAGAATTTCCACATTGACGTATTACTCTGTATCACTGGAAACAACAACAGAGGGGATCAGTGTAACATGCTGGCAAAAACCTGTTGAATTGTTAAGGCATGCTCTGTTCTGCATTTGGTTTAATATTTCAATTACAGTTGCCAAATGTCAGGCATTGTAATGATGTATGCAATTACGTTCGGTTAATTAATCAGCACATTATTTTATTCATTTTTTTAATTTAGGTTTAATCATTTGGGAGACACTTTTATCCAAAGCAACCTAAAAATGTAGTTAAAAATGTATTAAAAGCAAAAAAAGAATTAGATAGCAAACAAATTCATGTTTTTGTAGTTAAGACATTAATGGTATTGTTTCCAGAACCAGTTTGGACAGTTTTCAGAAGTTGGCATTTTCCAGTCCCTTTATCACACAATGTCTAAATGAATGGCCAAAATGTATAATAAGTAGTGTTTGTAGTTGTGTAAATGGCTCCTTAGCCTCATCTTTTTGCTCTGTTTGTCCAGTGTCAAATTGTTGACACACCGATGGGCTGAATGTCCCTCCAGGTCAGACACGCTGCAGTGGGTTAGTAATCTCTCCCAGATTAGCTCAGATTATAGTGTTTATTTTTCACAACTGCTGAGATATTAACTACCTAATCAGCCCCAGCTGTGCTCGTCCCTTTTTCTGTTTACAAGGAAAATTAGCAGCACCTAATTACCCAACTGAGGTGCTTGGATTGCAATGCCTTAGTTTCGCTTCTCACTTCTAAAGAAAGAAGGAATTCTAAAGATGGGTTGGTATTCAGTAGTAGTTAACCAACTGCTTTGGAATGTTTTTCCAGTCTACTTTGCCAAATCCTCACAATGAGCCTATGTTGACATGAGGTCTCTCTGCATAATATGCATAGCAGTATGCCATCACCTCTGTATATCACACATGAAATGTGACCTAACTTTATGGTGTGTTACTGCAGTGTTATTTGTTTCAACTTAAAATTCCCAGTTTTCATGTATTTTTTAAGGGTTCTGAAAATGGTATATAGAAGATCACGAGCTGTTCTTGCTTTGGGCGGTTTGATAGAGTTGTAGCTCGCCTGCATTTATCTTAGGACAGGTTTATTACACAAATCTGTCTGTTGCATTAAGTGTTTTGACACACTTGGTTGCCTTATTAATGGCTTAATAACAAAATATATTCACTTCCTTATAGATATTCAACACCGTCTGAGAGAACCACAGCATGCATGTTGTTGATATGAATTTTTCCTTCAGGTCTGTGCATTTCCAGAATTCACAATACAATGTAAAGTATCATGTTGGGACATGGTGTACAAAGCATTCACATTGATTCATACAACTAGAATTGAAATACTGATTAAAATGTTAATCAGAGAATTTTGAATCTCAAAACTTTGAGGTGAACAGAGTCTCAATGTAGAGACAGAAATCTCTCAGCTCCATTTAATTATTTTTTAGTTTCAAAGATGAGTGAAAATCGTATGTGTTTGAAACCAAGGCAGAGTAAATATCAGAATTGAAATCATTACATTAGCAGCTTTTCTCAATCTCTGCTCAGTTATTGTGTGCTCAGGTTACTTCAGAAGATGCAGACAGTGTGACAATGAATACATATTTTAGTACAGTGACCCTTATGTTTCCACATGTAGCAGGTCTGGAGTAGAAGCCAAGGTTTAATTTCAGAAGGTAGCAAGAGTTGGACAGATGATCGCTATCTTTTAGGTGTAACTTTTGCCAAGCCTTGGCTCCATAAGCCGTCTGTCTACAGTGCCAAGGCTGCAAGGCTGTCTTTTTTTTTTTTTTTTTTTGGTGTATTTTGGAGGCCGACTACTCAAGGACCACTGTTTCTGTGCCTCTGCCAACATCTTACACAATATGTTTTTATGTTGTTGATAGATGGAAACCATACCACACTGTATACATGTTTTTTCAGCGCTTCGTAAGCAACAAAGAGATCGGCCCTTGTTCAAAATGGAAAGAACACTGTTATCTAAATGAAATATGTCTGTGGCTTTCAAGGATGAACTTGGCTGGTTTTTTTTTTCTCCTCAGAGGAAACCGCAGGGATGAAGTTTAATGAAGAACCCAGAGAGGAACAAATAGGTGAGAGGAAGTTTCAGAAATCTCTGAGCGCATTTTCTGTTTGTCTGTGTTAGGGAATCGTTATTGTGATGCTACTTAGAAAGCGGTGTGACATGTTTTAGTTTTAGTACTCTGGTTGGCGCAGGGAATTTTGTTGCCGATGTTATGATTTGATTTCATTGAAGGACAAGTTTGAACACAAAACGAAGCATAGCGTTTACACAAGCAGAAGCTAGTACAGTTTTGGCGGTGTGACAGTGGCCATGTACACACTTCAGCCTCTTTTGAGAACATAATCCTGTTCTGTACACACAGGGTTTGGTTGTTTACAGAGCTACGTGTCGTGACTCATTCGCTAATTTTGACACTAGTCTGTTTCCCTGCTTCCATCAGCTTTGCGGTTGAGAACGAACACATACATTACAGCTCACAGAAAGCATGCTGTTTAAAGCAGCAGCTTTAAGAACATAAACTTAGCATCTCTGGTGACGGTGGCTTGCTTAAAATTGCTAATGTGCCTCTTTTGTAAAAAGCAACAAGTGAGTACAAGTGGCGTTTTTTTTTAAAAAAGCCACGAGGTGCAATATAGTTGTTGCTGTCAGTCATCATAATTTCAGAAGTTACTACTACTGTATTTGCTCTATATGTGGCATACATTTATATATTTTTATATATAGACAGTTATATAGAAGTCAGAATTATTACCCCTCCTAAATTATTAGCCCCCCTGTATATTTAACGGAAAGAAGATTTTTTTTTCAACACATTCTAAACATAATAGTTTGTTCTGTAGACAATCAAAAAAAATATTGCTTAATGGGGTTAATAATATTGACCTTAAAATGTTTTTTTATTATTTAAAACTGCTTTTATTGTAGCCGAAATAAAACAAGTAAGACTTTCTCCAGAAGAAAAAATATTATAGGAAATTCTGTGAAAAATGCCATGCTCTGTTAAACATAGTTTGGGAAATATTTGAAAAAGAAAAAAAATTCACAGGAGGGCTAATAATTTTGACTTCAACTATATATATTTTATTTGTTGTGATCCAAAATTAGGGTTGTTTCACCAAATGTAGATTTAGCTCTTATGTTAAAGTTAAAAGATTGGGATTGCATTGTCTAAAGATGAATATACAGTAAACTGTATGACACCATGGCACTTTTTTGTTTTTTTATATAGCATCTAAGTTCTATACAGTTCTAGCTGCATCCGTGTGTAAAACTTTATAAAATCCTGTTGCGTTCCAGACAAAATCTCTGATTAACACATGAAATGTATACTGTACATTTTATTGTAGGTTGTGGTGTCATGTCACACCTGGCCTGATTGTAACTTTCCAGCATGCTTTATACTAATAGTTATTCCCAAATGTTGATGCTTCTTGGGTGAATTTAAAATTATGGGATGTTTGGTATTATAATAACGTCAGTTTAATTAACTAATTGACATATGAGTGTGAGCTTCTCCATGTAATTCCAGTGTTGTTTTATATATTAAAATCCTATGCAAACTGCAAAAGGTTTCTTCTACGTTTATATTCATGCACGTACAGTATGATGAGAAACGTGTAACCTATTGTTCAACTTCAAATTGTTTTGTACATTTAAAATTGAATGTCTTACAACTTCCAGGAGATACATTTTACAATGTGTTGAGATCAAGTGTAATATTTAAACTTTTGGGTTTCCAAAAAATTGAAGAAAGGGATTATTATGTGACTCACAGCTAAAGCAACAGATTATATTACTGGATTGTGGCCAGGGCATAATCACAATGACTCAGTATTAAGTGATGTTCTGGTTGAGAGCCACCGACAGTCTTCTCTGAGTAGATGCAGAATACCATACACACTTATTTAATCCAGTGTTTAGATAACATCCTTGGGAACGGGTTTTTTAAACAGACTGTTTGGCATCAGTTTAGCATAGTTAGAGGGTTTAAAAATATGGAAGAAATTGTATTTATTGCTTAACATTCATTTGCGAAGCAATAGAGCAGAAAGTTTTGTTTTAGAGCTGCGCTCGGTCATTCAAAACCTTTAGTCGAGGTTATAGGATGTTAGAATTACGTCTGTTAATGGGTGTTTCTTCAGCTATGGGTACTTTTGGGCCATTAGAAAATAAACTCTGTTAAAACGCACATTTTTTACACTCTCACTGGTTTATTTAATTTGTCTGCTGACAATGTTCAACATTAGATGTTATAAACGCTTTTCTCTGAAAGTCATGAATATTTCCACCACAGCATCACTTTCCATCTCAAATGCCGTTTTATGTTTAATAATGAATAGAGTGAAAATTGCTGTGATTATAAATATTTTAGTAAAAAAATCAGTTTCACTCAGTGGTGTAAAGTAATGAGTTGAAATACTACAATTACTACAATTGAGTAGTTTTTCTCAGGAACTGTACTTTAATAACTAGTTTAAAAAAATGTGTATTTTTACTTTTACTTGAGTATATTTGTAGTTCTGTATTGTTACTTTAACCTCACTATATTCCTTTAACCTGCAGTCACTATTTTATTTAAAAAAAAAAATTGTCTATAGTGATTAGTTAAGTAGAAGAATCAGTCCTGTGATTCCCATCCAATCAAATTGTGAATAGATTGGTAAATTTAGCAAAAGTACAGTGTGGTAACATTAAAAGTATCCAAAAAGATGCAAAATCATTGCATGCAATGACCGAGAGACTGTTTAAATGTGTCATGTTTTATCATCATGTCATGATGATAAGATGAAGAATGTCTACTGTATGATGAAAGAAATCAAAACATTTTTTTTTCAATTTGCAGACTATAAGATGGAATAATTTGAAATAATTCTCACTATCTATTTGTCAGTACTTTTAGAAGGGCTACTTTTTAATGAACAGCAAATATCTTAATAATAGGCAGGTAATAAGGAGATAATAATATGGAGTCCTTGTAAACCATATATATAAATATGCTTGTGTGTGTGTGCGTGTGTGTGTGTGCGTGTGCGTGTGCGTGCGTGTGTGTGTGTAATAAATGCTGAAGCAGTAAATGATGGACAATGATTCAGTCCAAAACTATTTAGTCCAAAATCGAAAATGTAGCTTTATTGGGTATATCACTTATGAGAATCATACATAAATAGCATTTGAAACGTAGGCTGAAAAAAAAAAAAAACATCTATTGGAATGTACAATTGCTCAACTATTTTTATTTCATCCAAATCCATGAAGTCAGCAATATATGTTGTGAAAGACAGGTAGATTGATGTGTGTGTGGGATGTTTCATATAGAAAGAAAGAGAGAGAGGAAAAAAAATCCTCCACAGTCATAAGATCTATGAGCTAGTGAATCAGTGTTAGTGCAGGCTGAGCTTCTCCTGATCTGTTTATAGAAGGAGGAGTGTGGCAGATAAGAGAGACGCAGATGAACGGCCATACAGCAGCTTCGGCTCTGAATCACACAGGGGTGGACAAGAAATAACAGCCCATTCAGACTGATAAGAAAAAAGAAGAGCCGGAGAGCTGAGAGAACGACAGTGTTGACTACTTGCTCTCTAACGTTGCTAAAACATCATTCAAGAGCAGACTCATATACAAAAAAAGTTTGGCTCACGAATGACGCTAGTGATTCAGTCTGCATATTCAAGGGTTTGTTTCCCATCCAGTGTAGTTTTAGCACAGAAGGTGTTTTTTTTTTTTTTTTTCACCTCGGCAGTTCATGTTTATTCGCCCTGTAACTCAAGATGTGCTTTAGCCAATCGCTGATCAAACTGGAGAAGACGTGACCTGAGGTGAAAAAGCCAGTCGGTATCGTTTGCCTTCACTTGCCCTCGGTGTGTGCGGATTTTGGGAAGGGTTTCATATCTCCACATGCTGTCTGACGGCTGCCAGAAAGGGCAATCGTTCTGCTACCTTTTCAGCAGCAGACAGAAGTGATTAGCAGGTGAAGAATCGGCCATGTGCTCGAGGTCACGCTGCACCGGCCTAAAAATTTCCAAAGCAAACAAACGCACTAATAGCTGCTATCTGGAGGGAGAGGGGGTGTATTGTGTCTGCAATTTCAGATAAAGCAAATATACTTTTCGCCTCGCTCAAATAGAAATGTCCAGCAATCTTCTGAATGGTTTCATTATTAGGGTCATTTGTCATTCGAGAGAGGAGTTTTAAATAATGATTTGCTCATTGATTTCATTTGTGTTAATGGCGAAGGATTTGTGAACATTATATAATAGGGTTTCATGAGGCTGATTCTTCAGGGCTCCTTGTTCTTTGTTAATATTGAAAATTCAAATGAAATTAAACTAAATTCAAAAGATAGAAGCCCTTATAGGTTAATGGTTCAAATATATTAAATTAAATAGGCTAAAATAAATAAGAAACAAAATCTGACCCCAAGATTTATCTGAACCCAAACATTTGAAATGTAGAAAAGGAACTGTACAATTTTATTATAATATATATTTTATAATAATTATTAATATTTTTTATTAGTTTTATGTAACTTGTATATTTTGTTTATGGACTTTGTTTTTAAACAGAGTTGAATATAAAATAGTATGTTGTATGGTTTTATACTAATAAGACCAATACTAATAGTCCTATTAGTAAAGCAATTTTCCTTGCAATATTGAAAGCACAGATCGATTCACACAGTTTGAAATGGAAAAGTAATGGGAGAAATAGCCAGTGCTGTATAACATTTCATTATGTTGAGTTAGAAATGGCCCTGCTCTGACCTCAAGCTTATGGCTGTTCCTACTGTACTGGCACCCACTGCTGTGTAAGTCCTCCACGCTCCTCTGGAGGTTTATAATGCAGTATGATGTCAGAAAGGACCCTGACTTTGGCTGTGTGACGTTTATCTGTCAAAATCCCCATCCCGAGTGCCAGTACTTGGACATATGAGCTCAGAGCAGGACGCTTGGCTTGACCAGACGCCCCTCGACCCGTCCAGAACCCTGGACCAATCACTTGTTGCTGGGCAACTCCAATGAAAATATTGCCTCAATGTCTGCTTTATAAATACTTTTAATTAGTTGTCATTTGAGTAAAAATGAGGGTTATGAGTCGAAACGGGGTTGCAGTGGACCGCAGGTCTTTACTGCATGGGCCGCAGTGGCTGTGCTGGGTCAGCGCCATGCTGGAAGTCAAGCCTAGTCTGTAGACTTTTTCCCAGCTTCTCACACATGCTGCAAACCCCTTTACACACACCGCATTTCTGTTACAGCGCCAGACCTAAGGTTAATACAACTCAGCATAGTTACAATTTACAGTGACTACAATGTACTGTAAGAAAAAAGCTAGAAGGTTAGTGTAAAATTACATTTCGTTACAATAAATATTTCAATGAATGTATTTCTTGTTTTGATTTAGTTTCATTTGTAGTAAAATACTTAACTTATTTAAGAATCATAAAAACTATATGAAAATATTTAAAAGATTCATAAAATCAATAGCAAGCAAAATAGCAACAACAACATAACAGTAAATAACTAAATTGAATGAACTAACCAAAAATCTAAAAATGACCAAAAATAAAACATTAATAAAAACAGGTATTTCAATGATACATAATCTAACACCTTTATAATTATGACTTTAACAGCATAAAATGTGGCATCAAAAATAATTACAAAGTTAGGCACATACATATATGTGTATACACAGATGCACACAATGAAACGGTCAAATTTCATAATAGGAAATGTATATTATTACATTACTCTTCTTGTAAATTAAATGCAACACATATTTTTATATTAATCATTTATTAATAATAACAACAACTACAACAACATTTTGACAGTGTTTCTATATTTTTTTTAGTTATTTATTTTATGCTGGATGCCAAAGCACTTTTTATATGTACCACTTTGAACTTGTGGTGCATTAAGCACAAACTATGCTTTTTTTATATATATATATGTATACATGCGTAATCAATTACAAAGCATTTCAAAGTGTACTCATACTGTGCTTGAACACAGATGGTCTACACAATCACAGTAGAAAATTTCATCTTTATCCAATGTCTGTGCTCTTTCTCTTCAGAAGTTATGATTAATAACATTGTCTTTGCATTATTTTAAGCTGGAGTTGCTGGTTATTTCTTAACCCACTCACAGAAGCACTTGTCAACAAAGTCATCTATTGTTGTTTCAGTTTCCAGTAGTTTGTTGCTGTTGATGTTTTGTCTTTTTCTTTTTTGAGGATGAAACACTGACCCGGATCAGTGTCGCCACATTGAGGACAAAACTGAATAGTGCAAATATGTGACCTGCATGAACTCTATGAACTCATTCTACTGAGTGAAGATGATTGGTGGCCTGAATTTGACCCATGGACCACCAACTGTGGTCCACCAATTGAATAAGATAACTTTCCATTAACATAATCAGTTTTTACCATAGAGCTCATCCTGCAAGTACATTATATTATTATTACTGTATGAACCAGAATTCAACAAAGACAGCAATTTGAAGCAGCTGAGAGATGTCATAGCAGACACAGGAGGGCAGATCTGGAAAGAACGAGGGATTCCAGATAAGCGAGGAGGTGCTGAATGAAAGGGAAGATATACGTGGTGCTCAGAGTGAACAGACCTCACACACCCACACATGCTGTGGTTTGCGGCTCTATTCCTGCTCAATCTCAGGTTTCATATCTGTCAGATTTAACGAGCAGTAATTTGTTTAGGAGAGCTGGGGGAGGAGAATAACTGCCTAACACCTTTACAGCTGCGCGACCAGGGGGTTTGCTTAGAAGTGCTCTGCTGATTTGGGTTTGTAGACAACAAGGTGAGGCACTGATGTCATCAGCACATGCTTGCGTCGTTTCAGACAGGGTCATTTTGGGGGTGTGGTCAAACAAGGATGCTGAGCTTTAGTTGCATGGCTCATCTATTGTCACTTTATGCTGGCATGACCTGGCCTGATCTTCAAGCCGAATGAGATTGATGATGTTTTTTTATTGTCTACAGAAAGGAGATATCCCTTCCTTTTTCTTATACAAAGACTATCTACTACTTCATCAATAAAGTAGTTAGTAATACATGACATTTCTCAATAGCAAGGTTCTTGAAGCAGTCAAACTTTGAATACTGCTGTTACAGCTGCCAAGCTCTGTGAACAGACATGCAAACTCAGGTGATTCACACAGGATCAATCAACCAATCAACCAAGCAAGCAAGCAATCAAAAGCAAGCAAGCAAGCAAAAGCAAGCAAGGAAGCAACCAACCAACCAACCAACCAACCAGTTTCTCTCCATCAGTTTTATTAGACATGTCAATGGCCAAGGGCTAAAAAGGGGAGACATGTCCCCCCAACTTTTTATAAAACATAAATTTGTCTCCTGCACTTTTTCACTGGACAGTTGTTCATGATATGTTGAGGTTTTCTTGCCACAATGTATATTAATGTAGAGTTAGTTAAATTTCAAAGAGACAAGATAATTCCAGTGCAACAAGTCACTCACATTTAGAACAGAATGCATTCATTGTGGCTATAAGCATAAAGTTATCTGGCACGTAAAGAAAGTGCAGCTCGCAATGCAGGTATATGAATTGTCATCTGTTTTTAGTGATTGACTGTAATGTAATGCACTATTACTGACCAGTGTTAGTTAGCAACATTTTATTTTATTAGTCTGTTTTCAAATAATTAAATGCGAGGCTCTTTAACGCGTCAATATTTTTATCATCGGAGGTTGTGATCTTATTTTCTTGTGAATAGAGATTGAGTAACCATAAACTGCAAGCATGTCTATTTCTTTTAACAGGAGGGAATTAGATACATGTTATATATTTTGTTGTTCACAGTAAAAAACACTGGAACAGAAAAACGCTGCATAAATATTAAGATAAATTTGTATTGAGACGAAGTTATATAAGCTTTCTGGACAAAAATACAATTAAACAAACCATTTCAAAAAATGTATTCTATGGACTTAAAAAAAAAAACATTCCATTCTCCAACTTTTGAAATGATAGCTACACCTCTGTCAATTACTCAAACAACTCAGTAACAAGCTGATGATGAGATAGTCCTGCGCACAATACATTTTTGTTTACAAAACCTGACGTGGCAATTTATGTGTGCTAACTACAAAATACGTGAAACAATTGACTCCTGCCCAAGGTAGTGATGCAGCCCGCTGTTAGTTATTTCTTACATATACTTAAAAATAATTCGACTTTTTAAAAAAAAATTTTATTACAATAGCCCAACAGCAAGTATCGCACCCCACAACCCGAACACATCTGAAGTCAAACCTTAGAGCTTGATCGCGGTGCAGAAAGAGCACAGGTCAGTTTTCCTTTGACTGATCTAATGGAACTCTGGGCCAGAGGGAATCTGGTGATGTCATTTTAACAACTTAACCATTTATGATGCTTTTACTACATGCCTGAATGACAAAGGCATCGCATAACAACTCGTGCTGAAACACAGCTTTGCATGTGCCACTTCTTCTCAGATCCAGTTTTTTTTTTCATTATGTTTCCATGTAAATCGATTCAATTATTGTTCATTTAAGTATGATGTCATAATGAAGAACCTGCATCCAAAAATGGCCCGAATCACCAGAGATGGCAAAACATAACCTCCTAAAAAAAACCTGTAGAAAAACAAGGGCAGCTCAGGATGACTGTTTGGCTCTGGTGCACTTGGCCCGAGGTTGAATTATTGTTAAATGGAGCAGTTGGCGGTGTATCAGGGCAGTTTGAAAGTGTCTCTGACAGTCTAATGCCATTGTTGGAGCAAAGATGAGGAGTCGTGTTGTCTCTGGCTGGGTGCAGGAGAACCGAGAGCAGGGCTTGGCATGTTTATTATAATAGGTTTCAGTGCGGCCCTGGGGGACCCGGCCTTCCAAAGGATCTCCTGTATAGGTCCCCTGCACACTGCTGCATATATACCGCATGCTTTATAGTACAGATGAGACGTACAAAATGACTGGCTGGAAGAGTACAGGAACAGAGTTATGGTACCGACTATTATCTTGATAAGTTTGCATTTGCGTTGCACCATTAGTAGCCAGGATTGTCCTAAATGGTCAATAAATTGTCAAAAGATGAAAACTTAATTAGAACTTTGACTGTACTTTGTTTAAAGATCGCATTTTAAAATGGCTCATTTTACCGACGATCCTTGACGAGCTTTCATGAGGCCAGTATTTACAGAATTAGCTGCCAGTTATATAGAATAGCGAACAGAATAGTCAGAAAACAGTAGATCCGTCAGTGGACCTATACGACGACTATTTGTTACACTTGTTGAGATGACATTTGAAGGAGTATTATCCAACAATACATCCCTCACTAGCTAAAGTCTTTATATCTGTTAGATATTCGTTTATTACCACAGAATTATGGCTAGTCATAGAGTAGCAGTAGAAGTGATGCATGTTCTCCACACTAAAGGACACAGCTGCCTGGACGCAAATTTACAATTACTGCCAAAATGGCAAGATGTTGTGTTGAGAAAACACCGGCATTAATAGACAGCACTCCAGAGGATCGTTAACCGAGTTCAGGCTATGCCTTTTAATTAATGAGAGTAGAACGGTTCGAAAATGAAATGCTTGTGCAATCACCGTGGCATAATATTTATTCTATGTCATGGTTTTCTATGAACACCTGATAGGATTTGTGAAGCTATTTTTTTTAAAGTCAGCCTACTTGTTTCTACAGTACATTTGGTACAGGTACAGGCTTTTTTTAGCATCACTTTATGAAAGTGCTAGTGGTCGCTGCTAAAAGGGTCTTTTTTTTTTTTAAATGCTGAAGAATTGTGTTTCTAAAGCAACAACTAAAGGCCAGTTCGCACTCTGCTGACAGAGGCTTCATCAGGTTTTCTCAAGTTATTGTGTCACTTCTGTCAGTGTCTGTTGGTGTTGGATGGCACTTACTCTCCCTGATTCAACATAAATGGTTTAAATGGCTGTGGGATTTCTGAGATGTGACATCTGGTGGTTGTCTGCATCTGTTGGTGCAGTATGAAATGTCCCTAAAGCTTTTTCTGGAGCACACAGGTCTTTTTTTGATGCTGTGATTTAGTGGAGGAAAAAACATTAAAATACAATGTCTTATAAAAATGTTGTTTTGTTCTTTTGCACTGTCAGTGTTTTTAAGGAATTAATATAATCTGCTGATGCAGTAAATTAAAATATATTTTAGTTGGAAAACAATTTTTAGAACACCTATTTGTATGTATATAGTATAAACGAATACAATTTAAACTTTTGTTTCAGGGTGACTTTTATACCTATTAAATTAACTTACTTTTATGATCTATTGAAAACAAGTATTTTATGTAATGTTGCTTGTTGAGCATGTACTTCAAGCTAAGTCAAAGAATGAAGTGGCATGATTTTGATCAGATTCAGGCCAAAATTTCATTTTGAATATACTTTAGGAGTATACAGCAGCTTGCCAAAGCAATTTTTCTATAAAGTTTGCCCGTCTGGTAAACACCTTTTAACTGCCATTGGTCCTTGGCAATTAGGTAATAGGTGGGTGTGGCTCTGAGGCTACATTTTCTTTAATGTAGAGACCTTTTCCAGGTCACTTCTTCTGCTCAGTATATTAAAATCAGAAGTCTGTGAGTAAAAGCATAAAGAGACAGTTTATAGTACAACTTTAAATTGCAACTGTTGATCTGAACTTCCAAGTTTTTTTTTTTACTCTTCATTGTGTTCATGTTCCAGTTAAAAGCTCTAAACATTCTTAAATTGAGATGTTACTGATAATAGTTTTGACATTAAAAATTAGGATCTTTTTATATCTGATTTATTAGAACAGTATAAATTTGTTGTGGATAACCTAATATTCAGGAGGTAAGCTTTTGCCATCTTGTGATGTCCCAGCCAACACATGGTCCACACTGTTCAGGCTCACTAACATGGTGTTAGTGCATAAGGTACTGACTGTGCTCGATGAATATTAAAGTTATAACTCTTATGATTGCTCTACCTTTAAGCCTACCTGAGCACAGCAGATGTGGTGCAGACCCTTTGAAGGGTCCCTTGGCAGCCCCAAAATGATGGATCGGCCGTATCAGGGCACATGCAGGGCCCAGAGGAACTGATTCAGTGGCCTGCGTAACGTCTGCTCTTCACAGAACCTCCAGCTGCACAGTTCAGCTGTAATTAGGACTGGCAAAACAGTGCACGACTCTCCGAGAAGCCAGAACTGAGTGAAGATATGGTAAATGTAGCTCCATCTCTGAGCTGAAGTTTAAAAGCTGGTGAAGAGAGAGAGAGAGAGTCTGTATTAGACTGTTAACTACATTCTGGATATTATTAATACGCTTTACAAAAACTCATTAATAATATGGCTGTACTTTATGAATGATTATGACTCTGTGGGCCTTTTTGCTCTGGGTAACAGACAGTATTATTAAACAAAATAAGAGCATTTTATTAAAAGAGCTCAGCGGAATGCAAAAACGTAATAAATTATATTGAGTCTATGTGCTGGGTAAAGATTTGGATAGCAATTTGTCGAAAGCAATTCGATTTCTGGTCCAAAGGAAGTGTCTTTTCATGACATTGCGTCCAAATATCTGGATTTTGACTCCTATCATCCAATGTTCAAAATTCAAGTCATTCCCACAACTGCACCCGACAGAGGGGAGTCAAGTGGTTCCAGCACAGGCTTGTAAGCCGATTACATAGTGCCAAAATGGGGAAACAAGACACTAGCAGCCCATTACCTCAATCACGACAGAATTATGATATTTCCTTCAGTTCACTCCCTGCTGGGATTTGCCAATTTCTCCCGCGTTTGCTGTTTAGGTTTGTCAGCTTGGAAGGATGGAGGTGCTGGACCTTTAATCACACGCAGATTAAAGTCATCTATTATCCGTCTCAGGAAATGGTTTATGTTAATAGGACAATTGCCTGGTCTTTTCATAAGTCAATTACCTGCCATCGTTAAAACACATCAGAGAAGCTAATTTGAGGATTTTGCTATCAAGTCAGTGGGTCACTGTTTCACATTATTTGAAGTTAAAATCTTTGAAAATAATCATTATAGTTTGAGTAGGTTTATTACCAATTAGAATTAGATTTAAAAATGTTATAGTCGTGTTTTTATTCAATGCAAAAGTGTTTAAAGAGTAGCCTTGATGAATTAATCTTTTTGTCTTATTATAAGGTTTGTTTAATTAGCATTTGTGTTTTATGTTACGTATTTATTTTGTTTTTGTGTTAGTTCATAGTTAGAACCTGTTTCATAGTACTTGTTAAATAACTTCTTAAGCAATTAAAAAAAAGGATATCTTTAATAGTTTAGTTCACACTTTATTTTAATATACAATTCAAACTATTAACAAACTATTAACTGAGATTATTAAGTTAATAAACTACTAATTAGCTGCTTATTAATAGTTAGTAAGGATGTAGTTGGGGTTAGGTTTTGGGTAGGATTAGGGATGTAAAATAAGATCATGCTTTATAAGTGCTAATAAATACACTGAAAAAATCATTCAAAGATGATTCCCTGGATTTACAGTTGGAAGTAAGTTAAGTGGTTGTGAACAAGTTATTTGGGCTGAATTTAAACAAACAAATTAAGTTGAACATTACTAAATTGAATTTGTTTGTTTAAATTCAACACATAAATTGTTTGCAACAATTTTGCAGAAATATTTTTTTTCAGTGTAGTAAATATCGTCATAATAGGCAGGTAATAAGCTAAATGTTGTACATTTTGTTACCATAGTTTGCATAATTTTAGAATATATTTAAGGAGATATAGTCTTAAGTATAAAGTATAGTCTTGCTTATGTACACTACTACACTCAAAAAAAATTTTTTGCTGCTTTTTTAAACTACTACTGAGTTAAAACAACACAGTTTTTAAGTTTTTTTGGGACAACTTAATTGTTTTATGTTCAATCCACTTAAATTTGTAAGTTAACTTAATAGATTTGTGTTTGGACAACATGAAGGAATTATGTGGAACCCAGAATTTTTTACAGTGTACACTCAAAAAATGATGTTTGCAGTTTGTTCAAACTACTTATTTAAAATGAGCTGAAACAACACAATTCTTGAGTTTTTTTTGGGGGGGGGGACAATTGTTTTATATTCAATCCAATTGAATTTGTTAAAGCTAATAAGTAAACTTAATTCCTTCATGTTGTCCCAACACAAATGGATTGTGTGGAACCCAGCTTTTTTTCAGTGTACTACAGTAAGTGTGGGATAGGTTTTGTTAATTCTTTTATTCACTAAATCAAAAAGATACACAGAAAAGATACACAGTAAGAGCATTTATACATTTTTTTAAATGATTTTGAACTTTGAAAAAGGAATTAGACAATTTTTCTTTTTTTTTTTTTAAATCTTACAGACCCCTCCTTTGTTGTAGTTGCATAATCCAGCTATTTTCCATTTGATTTTCAGTTGATCACCTGATGACAGGCTTATGTCATTTTTTTGATGACAGCTTAAAAATAATAAGAACTTTATACTAGAAATAAGACACTCCTGTATTTATTTAAAAATTGGAGTTAGGGATGTTTGAGACCACATTGGCCTGTCCTGTCAGACTGCGATTGTGTGCGATTTGTTATTTTAAGAATGAGAACGAGGGAGTAGAGGAAGTGAATTTTTAAAAATGATCCGCTAGATCCGTCCATCAGCCGTAATCTGCTAATCACATGAGTGCTGGTTAATTTCCTGTGAGACTCACACCTGCAACGAAACATCCACCAGCTACTCTCGTCAACATACACATCAGATGGACAGGTGACGTAAAATATACTTTAGCAAGTTCACATTCGGGCGTAAGCTAAAACAAGACATTCAGAGAAAGAAAAACTATGTTCGTGTCAGAGGTAAAGTTCAGGTGCTTTATTTGTTTTAACAGTAATGTGACATATGGTAATGCTTTCGGGAGCGTTCGAGAAGTTGGCTGTAAATTTGGAGTAAAAGGTGACCAAGAGAGCCACAGACTCATGGGAAGAAACTATCAAATATCTGGCTTCGTTGTTTTTTGCAAATCCACCAAAATTTTGACTCACCGTGAGACATAAAAGTCCTTTGGTAGCTGCTGTTTCCATGAATCGTTCACTTGTACTTGTCTTGGATTTCTTTTTTCCGTCTAAACAATGAGTTGCTGTACAAGGTCACTCAGCGGAGGCAAAAGTTGGTTTATTTCAATGTTTTCTTGTAGTGAAAATAATATTGATGCAGTTAGGAAGAGCAACTGGTCTCACCTGACCATTTATCCATTTTCTGGACATTAGTTGCAGTTTTTTTAGAAGTAATATAAATGTTATGGCAATCAATGCATCGGAAAACATGGTTGCTACACAATAATGAAACCATGGTTCAGTAAGGGAACAGAGTGACAACTGCAATCAACAAAAAAATGAACTTCTATACTGGAAAAAATTACACTTTGGACCAATTAAAAAAAATACTGTAGTTTATAATTTGTTTTAGTTTTTGTCAAAGTATAATTTAACTTTGGTTCAAACAATACAATTTTATTTAATATAAATCAAAAATATTTATTGTGGTCAAGAAAAAAAAATACGTTCACACAAAGTAAAAATATTGTTTAGTATAATATAGACACTAAATATATTTTTACTTTAGTACAAAGAAGAAAACTAATGTTTTAACCTTCGATCAAAGTTTAATCTCGCTTTGGACAAAATTACTGTAATTTGTTAAAGCTAAATTTATAAATTACCCTCAAATTATAGTTTTGACTTGGTGAAAATTAAAAATGTATTTTAATATTAATCAAAATATTTACTCTGCCCAAGGTAAAATATTGAATATTGAATACTGAGGTAAAATATTGATAATTAATTTAATTACTTTGGTTCAGCTTGAAACCAAAATCCAAGTAAAATTGTACTTTGGACTAAACTATAATAAATACATATGTTAGGCTATGCAATATTTTATTCTTTATTCATTCATTCATCCATTCATTTTTCTTCGGCTTAGTCTCTATTTGTTGTACGCAGCGGATGCCCTTCCAGCTGTTTAGTTCATCCAATTCACCTATACTGCACGTCTTTGGACTGTGGAAACCAGAGCACCCAGAGGAAAACGACCCACGCGAACATGGGGAGAACATGCAAACTCCACACAGAAATACCAAGTGGCCCAGCCGGTACTTAAATCAGTGACCTTGCTGTAAGGCGACAGTGCTAACCACAGAGCCACTGTGCCGCCCTTTATTTTCAATAACGAGGTAAACTATCTGCTGGTGCTTTCAGTATGGCTATAATATGTCATGCAAGATGGTAATCTGTTATGAAGTACATAAAAACTGAAAGCACATAAACAGTACCCTTTATTCATGTGGCCACATTACATGAAAACTGTTGGTTTAAAGTAAAAATATTACTTTGAGAAAAACGAATGTTTTTAAGTTTACCTAGGAAGTTCCTTTTTTTGCTTTATGGCAAATTGAATTAAACAGGTTATAATCAGAAACCATAATTTTTCACTTAACCCCAAATAAAAATGTACATTGAACAAAAGACGCCACTGTAAAAAGTCACTGGTTACTTAAAGTGAGTAAGCCCATTGCCTTAAATGTAAAAAGTTGACTTTAATTAAATACTGTAAGTAAACCCGTTGTAACTTGGAACTAATTTTTCTCACTTTTTTAAAAATAAAATCAACTAATCGCTTTTTTCAGTGTAGGAAATTCAGGTGGTGATGATTGGATTTGCAGAAATCTTATGCAATGTGTACAGAACAACTACAGTATAAATAATAATAGCGTATTAATAACGTTAATGGCAGAGTTGTGGGTACAAGAAATAAGCACTAAATATTTGCAACCTGCTCCTGACTACTTTGTTCGCTGCATTGTCCAACGACTTTTAAAAAGGGTTTGTAATAATAAATAAACATGCCAACTCTTCAAGAACACTTTGCGAATGTTCTGCAAGGCAGCTTCCAAACATGGATTGATAACATCTCTGAAGAATGATAGACAAGGGTTGTCCCATGTCGGATTACGTCATATCTGCCATTACTAACAGTGATGAGTCTAATGTGGAACTGCTTGTCTCAAAGTGATATTTGATTACAGTGTAGCTTTACCTTCCTGGCTCGGTCCTTAAAGCAGGATATCCAGCTCAGGGACAGAGTATGTGTATATGGAAGGTTTGGGAGCTGCGCTGAGAGAGGAGAACACATGTTAACCATTAATTTCTGTATTACCATTTTTCACCCTGTCAGGACATGCAGCTACATGGTGAGAGCTGTTCAGTGTACGAGGTAATGCAGGCTGAGTTAAACTAAGCAGGACTGAGGAAACCAGCAGCTGAAAGTGTATCAGAGCAAGGCAACGTTATACAGAAGAACAGATAGGCTAACATGCAGATTTGTACTCTTTTTCTAAAGACATTTGTGAACATTTTTTAAATGCGTATCCAAGGGCTTGAAGTTTGCATAAAAAGAAAGCAGTTTAAAGAGCCATTTACTGTTCAAAAGTCATTTATTCACTCTCAGGACAACCAAGATGTAGGTTTCTTTAGTAGAACATTAAAGAAGGTATTTAGCTGAAACTGTGGTCCCTGGTGATTCATACAATGGCTCTGGGAATTTTGATAGTCAATAAAAATATATAGGCAAAGCACAATTAATACACACAGCTTCTGGCAATACATTGAAGTCTGTAAAAGAAACTGTACATTATTTACACATCTAAGCCTCTGTGTACATTTGCAATAGTCTTCCTTTCGAATAATGGCATATATCATCAGAACTCAGTTTAATAGGAATACATTTTTGGGTGAATTATCCTTTTAACAAAAAGCCGGCTATTTATGTACCTTAGTTTCAATTGTTTTTATCAATCACTCTTTTACATGTATTTACTGGAGGAGCAAAAAAGAACTAAAATGCACCATAGAAGTGATCCATATGAGTTCTCAAGTCAGACAATAGATTTGAGTTAAGAATGGACTGAAATGTAACCATTATTCATAATCGGTTCCTGCAGCTGTGGATTACTGAGTCAGTGAGTTGAACTCAGGATCTGGATCAGTATGATTCATGAACAAAACATTTTGCGAACTACTGATTCATTGAAAATTCCCTACGCTAATTGAGCATCATCACTTTTCTTAGAAGCACTCACGAAAGCACTACGTAAAGCCATAACAGATTTTTAAATGACTTTCAAATTTCAGTCTTTTCCTCATTTTCTGTTTACTGAATCTTTACGTAGTTTAAAAGCTCTGGTCTCCATTTGTTGTAATTTTTAGTCTTCTATGAGTAAAAAAATAGCAGCATTTTCAATCCTAAATGAACCTTTCATTTAACTTTCACCCAGTATACATAAAATCCAACAGCCAGCCAGTTCTTTACTGCATTTCTTTATCTTTAAGTGAAAGAATTTAACCATCATCTAAACCACATAATCTCATAAAACCCTCTCTCTTTTTTTCATGTTCACTCTTTGAAGGAATTCTCAGTAATAGTGCCACTTTTCTACAGCCCACTTCACAATGCATTTGATGCATAGATCTGGCTTTCTCATTACAATGGTGTCACCCACTCACTGGCTCATGAATTCCTCAGCACTATTTTTATGACACTCCTCCCAGCAGTCTTCACACTGCGAGCAAGCCTGCATAATGTGCATTTGTAGGGTCTACACTTGTTTTTCACTATCCACAGAAACATTTGGTTACTTCACTATTTACGATTAAAGAAAAAGTTCACCCAGGAATGTGCAATGAAAAATGTTAAAATTTGAAATGAATACTATTGACTTTTTTGATGTCCCCTATATGCCAAGTTCAGACCACATAATGTCAGCTGGATTTAGGGTTTATTTATTTTTTTAAGTGTGGTGTTGTGGTGTTTCGAAAATGACAGTGAATAGCAGAATCTCCTTTGTAGCAAGTCAAGGTAGAACTGGAGGGGTTCCACAAATATATATCAACTATTTCTACTACAGTAACATTAGCCTAACAGTCAACTAATATTCTAATGAAAGTTATTTATTTATTTAGTTGGCTAGTCAGTTAGTTAGTTACATGTTTAGAATGACATCAAAGTGAGTAAATGATCTCACAATTAACATTCTTTGCATAAACTATACCTTTAACAATTGATTAAATTGAATTTAGCTGGATTATGATTTCTATTCACCCAATGATAAGCACTTTTATCAACAAACAAATTTTCAGATGGGTAATGGAATAGAAAAAGGAATCAACCTTAGTGTAAGATGTTTTGGTAAAAAATGTATAGGGTTTAAACAAAGGCGCAAGTTGGTACATTCCATTCTTTAAAATGTTCTTCATATCCAGTCTGTAATCTGCAGTGACAGAGCTGTGACGCCCATTTACTGTAAATCAACACCAAAGCGAAGTCATAAAACTTCCAACATCTTTTCATCTGCCAGGCTGGTGGAGGCATTACCAGTTAATTTGCTCTCTCTCTTTCTCTTTTTCTCACTCTCTGACTCCAGTTTCAACTTGCACAGTAGTAGCTACCACAGAGGGACCGGTTAGGTCCAAATGAGCGTAGAGCACTGAGAGGATGTCAGCCTGCCATGGCGTCCCATTCCCAGCCAAACCTCCTCTCCACTCTCCCTTCAGCGCCCATGGACTTGCTGTGTTTCAGTAATGGAAAACGGACCCTTCTCAGATTTTGATGGTTGATTGCAACCATATGGGGAATGTATTAATTTTTTTAGAGTCCATTTTTTAATAGCCATCTCACATTGCTCGTTCAGCCCACAGGTGTTGTTTTTATTTATTTCAAAATTCGCTTTTTGATGATCGAGGAATTGTTAATGGTAATGAATCATTGTCGAGTTTCTCAGGTAACGTTGCAACAGAATTTCACCAAAACTGCCAAAACTTAGAGCAGAAAACTTCTGGGCTTTGCCTTCGAATGCCTACAGCGGCAAGTGACGCGGTGAGAGTGTTTACAGCAGGATCCGAGAGGTGTCTGCCAGAGTAAATTTACTGGTGCATTTGCGGGCTGTGCTGCTCTGGGGTTTCTCACCCTTATGGGGCATTTGAGGGTCATTATACAGTACAATTACATACAGTATCTTTCAAATATAAGCAAAGTCATAAAACACGATGACAGCTGCTTGTGACATTAAACCTACATGGTAAGATCGAATGATATGCCGTGCCGTAGTTTTACTTTCTGATGCTTTACGTACAGGACACTAAAATAATATTGACTGATGGTCATGGAACTCTGGAAAATGTCTTTTTTGACATATCTCAGTGCATTTGGTCTGCTCAGTGCACTAGGGAAGTGTTCTGGAAGTTGTATTTTCACCTGTAGTTTGTATATGTGAATCCTTTTAGACTCCAGTATCCTGAATTAATGCTATAAACAGACATAAGCATCATGCTGAGATGACCGAGCTTATGAAACCACTCAAAAACAAACATTATGACAGCTTTTGCACCCCTGGACCTTTACCCATAAGAGCAAATTCCCAGCTCCAGGACTTTTGAAATCACAACACTATGTTTGCAGCAGATGTATCAAGTGCGGTTAAAAATATCTAGGTTTTGGATTCCAGTACATTTAAATTGTTTGACATGACATGTTTTAGCAGTTTTTGTGCATGAATTTATTTGTTGAATTTGGATATGTTGAGACTACACCGTGCTGAACTGCACCATTGGACCTTTTTTCTGCTGACAGTGACCTGCTATTGTTTTATTGAAAATCCTACTCAACTGTAGCAAAACTTTTATAGTCCTAATCATGCGGCTTCACACTGGGGATAAAAATGACATTTTTGGCTGCATTTCCAATCCGATCCTGAAGCATTTCTCCAAATTATTCACATCCACTGATTTTTCACCTCACCCCTACGCCCACATCGGCTTATTTTAGTCTCTGCTTCCCGTGCGTTTTATCATCGGGGAGTCGCCCTGACATCTCTCTTACCTCAGCCCTTTTGTGCTCGTGGCCTTTTGTGGTTCCAGCGTGCATCTCTGACACGTTCTCCTCCAGTGAATCCCAGAGATTTAGCCAGAGGGTCCATTACGAGCAGCTTCGGTGCTCAGTCTCCAGTCCGCTTCTCAGGGGAAGTGCTGGTCATCCTGTGTTAGGGTAATGTACATTACAAGTGGTGCAGTCATAAAGCTTCAAAAGCACACCATGAGTTAGAGCATGAATATGAGGCTTTGGGGACCAGAGTTGGAACTGAATCTGATTTACCTGCATTATTCGCAGTCTGGAGCAGGAAACTGCTGTATGGGTTAAGAGTAGAGAGTTCATTACTATGGCCTCCAGTGCTGTTCCTTTTGGACTCTGTCCTGTTGGACTCTTTTAGATGCTCTCAGCTTCTCCACTGATCAGCAAATGCAGGCTTCAGTAACATGAAGTCAATGTCTGTGGAGAGACTAAACACTGCTATTGCTTGTTCTTTTGCCGAAATGGAATTTTATTTAAGATAGCTAGTAGTTGAGGATTTATCTCTTGAATTTACTCTTCAAGCTTTTAGACTGCCAGACCTTGCTCTTTATCTTACTCTTTTGAGCACATTTCTAGTTTGCTTTTTAGGAAAGTTTCTGCTTAGAATTAAAAACCTTGCGCTTTAAATTTGTGAGGGAATTTGAGTTGAATTAACCATGCAGTAGATTAAATTTAACTGCTGTTCAGCTGTATTCAGGTAAATAAAGTCTTCTAATGTTCAGTTTTAAAGAATTAGTTAAATAAAAAGGCTGTTGTGAATTCAACAGTAAAGACGAATTTGATCTGAAACAGTGAACCTTGGTGATTCAACAGTTACAGCACTTTGAGTATCAAAAATATACAGTACAGACCAAACAAAATTAATACCCATATCACCTCAGGATTACTTGAGATCAAGTGAAGTGAACAATCCGTCTGTGCAAGAAAAGGAACAGTATTAACAACATTATTGACTTTATCAAGCATGTTTACTATAGCATGAGAATCATGTTGTATTATGACACGTAATAAAGGTTAATAATCTGATAATAGTCCATAATATCTTTCTTATTGCTTTCGCATAAACTAACATAAGAATGCATTTTATTTAGTTTGCAGCCTCCAGGTTAAACACAAGTTTCATTTTGATGAACAATACAACATGTCCTCTCTCTTTGTTCTAAACAATAGCATCACTTTGCGCAAGAGTTTGCACCCAGACATAATTCATAATGTGACAGGACGCTTACTCTCAACTGTTGTGCATGTGCACAGTTCTGAATGGCATACAACCCAGATTGGTTTGTTGCTCCGCAAGCATAAGCATAAACAACCTGTAATTACACCCTGCATTCACAGAACGAGTGTGTCATGGCACAATGCGCCAAAACTAAACTGCTCCCATTATAATCAACAAAGCTGTTGAAATTGCAGGCGCTGGCCTGTGACACAGAGTAGGCCACAGACTTGATGTCAGATTGTCATATTGTGGCTTGGATGTTGTAGAATAAACAATACAAGCGAACCCCAAAAGCTTGAAAAATGTCAATAGTTGCATGGTATGCAGCACATTTAAAATTAAATCATGCTGAAAAAAACAATTATAATGAGTAAATCATGATACAGCTAATGTGCTCGATTGAATCTGACAAAAAAAAAAAAAAATGTTCTCAATGCTTCATTACCCTTGTTAAATCTTCAAGCTCATTCACGGTCCAAACACCTCAACAGGTCCCAGATGACAGCCTTTTTCCTATTCAACTACAGGGCGATTCACAAACTCTGCCTGTCATTTATTAGCATCTCTGAGAAGTGCTGTAATCCTAACGGAATTAAACAAATGCGCTTTTAATGAAACTTTGCGCTCTGACTTCCTGCCTGGGTGTCATTTCTCTTCGTCTGATGATCGTCCTCCCTATCATTTTTAACCTTGTCTCCTTGGAAACTATCATCTAA
Source organism: Danio jaintianensis (assembly GCA_903798115.1). NCBI lineage: Eukaryota > Metazoa > Chordata > Actinopteri > Cypriniformes > Danionidae > Danio > Danio jaintianensis. The sequence goes on from CAIGQV010003909.1 coordinate 14,841,851, forward strand.
ACAGAAGCTCCACGTCCTCTTCCCTCCTGCTGTGTCTTGGCTCAGGTTCATGCTGATGGGAGGATGTAAGTGTCTTATTACTGAAGACTCTGACCTATGACTGCATCCATTCAAAACCCGTCCCGGCAATGTTTTTTTTACTCCCATTAATCTTCTGTCTTCTCGCTCACCCCCCTCTCTCTCTCTCTCTCTCTCTCTCTCTCTCTCTCTCTCTCTCTCTTCTGCTACAGAACATTAAGTGCTGCTCTATAAGTTGTATGTGGGCCTGTGGCCATAGGTTTGTTGGTGCCAGGACCAAAGGAATAAGTGTATTGTCTGATTTCTCTGCTTTAGCCACACCATTGACAGCGTTAATTAAGCATTTCTGAGCTTTGTAAGAAGAGGAAGAGTCAAACTCATCTCCTCAGGGATTGAGTAAATGGTATGTTTTCTGACTACCCCATTGCTCACCCTTCAGATCCGCCTGTTAATTCGTTTAACAGGGAATCACAACATAGGAGGGAAAATTTTCAGCATAAAATGACTGTGTTAAATATACTCTCATAGCTCAGCTTCATGGAATTAAATTTTGGTATAATGTTTATGATCTGCCATGGCTGACCATTCATCCATCCATTGTATATGGTAACTATACTGAGTGTAATTTAACTTCTACCATTCAGAAGTTTGGTCTTAGTAAGAATTCTCTGTCTAAAATCTTTCAAATAAGAGATGAATTTTTGGTAGAAGTATCTTATTTTTAACTTTTACTATTGTTGTTGCCAGTGTTGGGGAAAGTTACTTTTGAAAGTAGTGCATTACAATATTGAGTTACTCCCCCAAAAAAGTAACTAATTATGTTACTTAGTTACTTTTTATGGAAAGTAATGCGTTATATTACTTTTGAGTTACTTTTTTGTTACTTTTCCTTACCTGGTTTGATCTCTTTCAGAACTTGTAGGTGTTTTTTCACCTTTTTTATAGAGAAGCTCTGCATTTGAAAACCACCTATATAACCTACACCTTCATTTAAAAAAAAAAAAAAAAAAAGTAGGATAAAACTATATTTTGAGAACTTTCTAAGCCCAGAGCTATACATGCTGTATATACAGATTAATGAAAGCATGTAATGTTTGCTACTTTTGTACGTTTTGTGTTATGAGTTAAGTAAATTCACTGTGCATTTAGATAAAAATTGCAATAAAGCTTAAGAGTACTAACATGAAATAATTTATATTAAAGGGGTGGTCCACTGCGATATTATATTTTAAACTTTAGTTCATGTGTAATGTAGATGTATGAACATAAACAACATCTCTGAATGTAATACGCTCAAAGTTCAATGCAAAGAGAGACATTGGCTTTTACAGAGTTAGCTTAGCAAAGCCTACAGCGAACAAAGTTTGGGGACTACAAAAACATACATCCGGGCTAGTGAGATCACAGGGGATCACCAGGAAAAGATATGTAAACTCACAAAGATATGTGAACGTTTCATATTACTTACACATGCTTATTCTGAATATATGTGAAAGACACTTGTCAGATTTTATTTTAGAGAGCAGGCGTAAGGTTCAGCTGTGTACTCTTAATTTTCTGTCAGATTGAAGCACAAACTGCTGCGGCTAACAGCTTCTTTGGCTGACTGTTTACACAGCACAAAAAGTGCATGCTTGAAGGCGCTTGACGATTCCTGGTGATGTGGAGCCGATCCACAAATCACAGCACATTATGTTAGCTGACCAATCAGAGCCTCTTGAGGGCGGGCCTTTCAAAAAACTAGGAAATAACTAAGTAAAGTCATTTTCATGTTAGCTAAGTAGCTGTATATAATCAAAGTAAGATATATGAACAAATAATGTGATTTTCTACAAGTGAAGCATGAGCACACATTGCTTTGCATCTTATAAACACAACCAAGCCTTAAAAATACACTGTGGACCACCCCTTTAAGGCAAAAACAGATTTTAAACCTTTAAAATGTTTAATAACAAAATGAACAGTAAGACGATAAAAAAAAATCCCCAAATCAAAATAAATCTTTGAGCTTTATACATTGAATAAATTGCTTCACGTGGCCTTAACAAATGTGTTAATCGTTTCCAAAAAGAGAAAAAATCTTACTATATTACAAAACGTAGTCGCTTCTACAGTACAGACAGTGGCTGCAATAACCCTTTTTTTGTTTTTTTGTTTTTGTTTAGTCTAATTAATTGTTTTACCTGGAGAACGTGAACTGATGTCAATCATTTGTTGTTTAGCTGGAGGTGGGGTGCGGGCATCCAGTTTAGTTTTTTTTTTTCGTTTTTTTTTCGATGTTGTATTTCTTGCAGTTGTCAAGAGTTTTACTTACACATAATCTACACTTAACAACAATCCACTTCTTCGATGAGTTCATAATAACAAGAATCCATTGCAAAAATGTAAGTCTCCGGCCTGCCATTGTTTCTGTTTCTGACTGTCTGTAGTGATGACGGGCAATTCATGATTGAATCGTTTGTTTTAACCGGATCTTCTAAGTGAACCGGTAGAACCAGTTCATTAAATTGAACTGAGTTGTCATGAAACGGTTTGCGTCTTCAGTAAGTAATTACTTACTTTGTACTTGCATTACATTTTTTTTAAGTTACTCAAATAATATTACCTAAAAGTAATGCGTTACTTTACTCGTTACTTTAGAAAAGTAATATTATTACGTAACGTGCATTACTTATAACACCCCCAACACTGGTTTTTGCATTTACACAGCTGAAACCAGCAGATCCTCAGACGTTTTAGAGGATCTATCTAACCAGTAATTCCAAAGTATAATCTATTTAAACTAACAGTAAATGTAGCTATCATAGTCAATTCAGTGGAAACTGCATTTTATTGTTGTCGTTGTTGTTTTTTTCTCTGACTTCAAAGAAGGCAAGATAATGATGTCAAAATCGTATTTTATGTTTATGCTACACTGTTTGCTAGATTGTCTTGCATAGCCTCTGTTAATAGTTCTCACCATTCATTGCAAAGTTATAATGATTTCCCCCAGATATTCACTTGTATTAAGGTTGTCCGCAATGTCATCTGCTATTTAATTTTAAGTGTAGAATTTTGTTTATAGTTTTATTTTACTTTTTCATAGTGTAGGGGGATTTCAATCAACTAGAATCTGCAGTTAGCAAACAGACATTCATTATAATGACAGATCCACCCCAGAAAACTCTGAGGAACCTGTTTGGTGTCAGACTTGGCCCGCAAATATCTTGCTGATCTGTCAAATAGTGATGAGTAATTTTAGGTCTGTTCCTTCATCAGCGGCGTTGTCCAGTAAGCAGTTGGGGACAAAACTCTCCTGAGCCTCCCGGAGACCTCCAAACACTCACTCTCTCCATTCTACGCTGACCTGAAAATGAGGTCAAGCCTGCTGTCAAACAGATGAAAAGCATGATCTTCCCCAGGAGGAGAAACAATGTGAAGTGCATCCGCAGGCCTTCGTGGAGGTGCTCATCATAATACAGCCTGGCTCTGGACAGCAGAGGGAAATTCCTGCTCTCTTGATGCAGAAGCTCATCTCTCTATTTCTCTTCTTTTTATCCTCTGTTCTCCAGGGTCTTTTGGTCCTGTGTGTTCAGTGCTGGGCTGGAAGAAAACTGTAACCAGAGCTAGATTCTATTTTACCTTCTTAATGCTCCTATAAATATAAGTTATTTATAATGTCTCCCTCTTTTTTTTTCTGAAAAATCCTTGTCTTAAAGTTTTTATTACTGCTTACTATGAATTATCCACAGCTCACTTTTCCCTAAGAGAACAGAATCCAATGTGCTTTTCTGATTCACTTTTTTTATTGGTTAATTTTAAGCGATTTCTAAGTTGTGCTTATTGCAGATTTTTATTATGAATCTTAATATATATTTTTCATTAATTTAACAATATCTTTTCACACATTTAAATGAATATTTTTTAATATTTGAATTTTAAAATTAGTTTGGTTTAAATTAAAATTATTAGTCATTTGTTTAGCTTAAATTAAAAAACTAAAATAAGACTGTATAGATATATAAAAAATAACAAAATGAAAAAAAAAGCATGACAATTTTTTTTTATTTAAACTGACATAGACAAAATAGACAAGTGAAACATTATATTATTCATTCATTCATTTTCTTTTCGACTTAGTCCCTTTATTAATCTGGGGTCGCCACAGCGGAATGAACCGCCAATTTATTCAGCATATGTTTTACGCATCGAATGCCCTTCCAGCTGCAACCCATCACTGGGAAACATCCATACACACTTATTCACACACATACACTACGGACAATTTAGCTTACCCAATTCACCTATAGCGCATGTCTTTGGACTTGTGGGGGAAACCAGAGCACCCGGAGGAAACCCACGCGAACACGGGGAAAACATGCAAACTCCACACAGAAATGCCAACTGAACCAGCCGAGGCTCGAACCAGTGACCTTCTTGCTGTGAGGCGATTGTGCTACCCACTGCGCCACCGTGACGCCCACATTATATTATAAAATATAAAATTAAATGCATAGTAGTATGTCAATTATACTAAAATAATGGTCCTATCCAGTGTGAAAATTTAGCAATCATTTTAATTCAAGTATTGGTCCCAACCAGCAGCAGCTGCGACAAGCATGATATGTTGTCAAGCACTATGTCTTTGCAGCATCACTACTGTAGGTAACTACGGTAACCAGACAAACATAGGAAATGTTTAAACAAGGTTAAACAAGGTAATTATAATTGATTTTCCTCACACTCCCACTATTTAACATGTTCAGCGGTTGACAATGTCAACTCTGTTATTATTGGTAATAATCTCAGAGGTACTGACCTCTTATTGAAATAAGAGAATAATTGTGTTTTTTTCACTCAGCTTGGGTGGTGAGGATTCGACTTGAACTTTAGTCTGCTTGTAATTCAAACTGGCATCTGCACTAATGCCCTATATGTGACTCTCCTTGTCTCCTGTACTCCAACATTGTTTACAAATGTGTATGGCATCCCACTATCTCCTCTGACCTCAGAGCTGACCCTAGAGGTCACGATCTCTTGGGTCTGTCCTCCCTTCGCTGCGTTCCTGCTGGTCAGAGCCCATTCTGTGGATAGAGGTTTTTTCATCCCTCAGTCGTCAGCACAACCCAGCACTTCTCTCATCCTTCAGTGAATCACCTTCTTAAATTGAACCCCCAGAGTAATGATGACTTCCTGCTCTCCATACTCATCCACAATGCTTTATCAATACAGCTCTCATCCCTCCTTTTCACATCCTCATTCACCTCCACTACAGTTTCTCAATCAGCTCCTCCTTTCTTGATGCTGCTTTTTACCAGGAAATTGTATTAGTCATTAATATTTTCTTTTATTATTATTATTATTATTATTCATTAACTAATTCGTTTTTATATAGTTTTTTGCTATATTGATTAACCCTAATGTACATAAAAGGATCATAAACTAAATAACTATATTTCAATTCTCAAGTCCACGTTATAGCTTTGTATAGACTCAAATCTAAGTTGTTTTTCTTAAATAGTTTAGAGTTCTTCTCTAGGTTCGTCTTTGAGCTTTTATAAGAGTTAATGAGAAAAGTAGTAAGTAATATCAAGAATATCAAACTTGAATCATTATTCTGTGCTTTTACTATATGTATCACTAGAGTAGTTTTTATCACTGAATTTTTACTGTTTCTGTTTTTGCTGTATGTATTGGTTATTTATTTAAATATATTTCTACATGTGTTATATATCAATTCTTTTGTTTTTGAAAGTGTTTGCTGAAGAATGTGATGTGATTAGTATTTTTATAGACATTAAATGATATATTGAATCCACAGAAGGGAATCCAAAGCTAGCATAGCTACTCTGCAGGCTCCTCCATAATCCCGTAAACCATTTCTGTCGGGCTATGCCATCCAACACCAACAATTACCTCAAAGGTGGGTGTTTGTGCTGGTGGTTTGTCAGTGTTTTAACTTATTCTCCCATATGGTCATGGAAATCTCAGACAACCCTCTGTAGAAATGTGACATAAATCTGTGTTCCGAGTGCTCGAAAGCCACAGAGCCAGTCCGAGAAACCAATTAACTGCAGTCTATGGGCATTTTATTCCCCTCTGAGCCATGAAGGGGAGCTGGTTTGAGGGTCGCACTTGGAGAAGTGATCAGAACTGACTATACTGAGAAGAGGTTTTGGTTAATAAAAGGCCACACTTGTGGATTAAAATCAGATTTGAAACTGTGTAAAATGAGGTATTTAAAGCTCAAGGACCTCAGGGTGATTACGACCTGGGAAGTGGTGTCTGTCTGTGGTACAGCAACAGTGAACACCAGTCAATGCTATTGCCAGTATATATCCTTCTGAAGTGGCTTGATCCATGTGTTCTCAAGTACAATTTCTCCTTATGTAGTCTCACTGTAGTGACAGAAATAGAAACAAGTGACAAATATTTTAAAGAGACAATTCATTTTGATCTTTCCCCTTAGAAGTTCTCTTGACTCGTCGTTGCCAAAAGCCTTGTGGTTAGTGCGTTGACATACTATAGCACTACAGTGTTCACTGCGACCCGAGTTTGATTCCCGATTTAAGGTAATTTCCCGATCCCATCCCTCTTTCTGCTCCCCATGCTTTCCTGTATATAATCTGTCCTATGAAAATAATGATAAAAGGAATTCTGTGAGTAACTTTTCAATGACATGTGAACTAGCAGTTGTTATTAGTAGCTTAATATATGCAAACATTTTATTTTGATTATTCCTCAAAAGACATTCTACTGACTAAAAGGGCTTTCACACAGGAGGAACTATTCCATAGTTCCTAGAACTATTGGCGAGAAGAACCCACTTTTTGGTGTGATTTGCACCACAGGAACGGGAAATGACTTTAGTTATAGGAACACTAAATGAAGAACACAACAGAAACTACCAGTGAAGGAAGTGTACCATGATTGAGTGAATGTAAACCATACGAAACCCTGGCACTATAGGTTGTCTGTGGCGTTATGTTCTTTTCTCAAACTCAAAATGTATTTGTAGTTTTTTAATCCTGCTTTTTGCCATTTCATTTTTATTAGCATTTTTCCGAATTTAGTTTTTAATATGACTTTTAAAATGACACATTATAAGGACCAGTATTAAAAACATCTCCATTAATTTCCCTCGAAAAGAAAACCAGAAAGTTTTTTTCTCTTTCATGTTTACAAAAAGTGAGAGAGTAAGACAACATGAGTGGAGTAAATAATTTCAGAATTGAACTTTTTTAGCTGAACTATCCCTTTGAGAAACCACAACATGCTTTTTGGATTTTTCATATAATATCCAGAAACTGTAGAATAAACCGTGGCATCTAGAGTCTCAGAATATCTGGAATGTTTTCACCAGTAGCGTCAGCTGCAATATTTCATAAATGCAACTGTTTTTTCTCCCAAACCTTGTAGTATCGCAGCAATAAATAAATGTCTGCTACTGATAACTTTTATGTCATGTAAATGATGCAGTCATTGTGCGAGTCTGCCATAGTACACAACAACTTGCCAAAGAGCACATTTACTATGTCTCTGTTAATGAGACAGCTGTTTGTTATTTAAGTAAATATGGCAATTACCAGCTGTGCAAAAGACTCACTGCAGGCGTTAGAACCACGTCGCCGTGCTTTTGAATTCCTGCAACAAACCGTGCCCCGAATCTTTCCTTTATATATGATGCAGTTTCTCTCTTTCTCTTTCTCAGGCAGATGTTATAATCAGCAGTGCGTTCGTTGCTGTCCTTTAACAATGCAAACGTGTCCAGTTAATGACCTCATAGTGCTTAAACAAAACAAGGGAGTACGCAGGAGTTGGAGAAAGAGAGAGAGAGAGAACGGAGCCCACGGGGGAGCTTGCAGGTGCGTTGGGAGGACTCCAAAACCATCGCGGGTACATTTCTAGGCTGCTGCTTCACCACTGAACGGCGTCCAACCTCGCAGTAAAAAAGAGAAAAAAAAAACAGCTTTGTGATCAGGGACTATTTAAGAGCAGGTCCCCTCCTCCCCACTGCCACGGCTCTGCCAACTGGCCACGGGAAAAACACGTGGGGCGTCTCCTCAAAGCCGAGTAGCCAGCTTTCTGAAGCCAAACAGAACTGAATTACAGCAATGGGACATTTTACACAGTGTGCGAAATAAAACAGTGATTGAGAGACCTCAAGCTCGCACCTCTTGTCTTTTTCTCCTGTTTACATAAAAAGTTAGGTATGGGCGTGAGTGTATTTTGAAAGTAACATTTGATCCAGGAGGGAAAGGTAAGGATACACAGTAGGCTGCTTACATGTATCTAGTAGAACATACAAACTCTACAATGGTTACATCTGTTTATATATAATTTGTTTGGACAGAAATAAAACCCTTTATATTGATTGTTCCGTTTAGACATTCTATTGACTATACAGTGTAACTTTGCAACTATAAGTAAAGTAGTAGTTATTGGAGTATTCTTAAGTCCGGGAATCGCCAAGCTGACGGTCGGCCATTAGGCAGTCTAATTGGCTGTTCAACTTTGAATCAAACCACAAGAACACAAAAGTGACAAAACTAAGCAAAAGACCCAAGTCGAGCAGGAACACAAAGTACGCAGCTTTCATTTTGAAATATTTTTTACATAGTTGCATGATCGAATATCTCTGTGGTGAATGAGAAGTGTTGTGGAAACGGGATGTAAATGCTTCTTTCTTACGGTTTTTATGTGTAGCATTAGTTCCGGTTTCCCTTTGTGGGATGACAAAACAGATACTGCCTGGAAAGATACATCCTCTCATGCGGGCACAGAACATACATTCTTGTTTCAGTCAGCTGTCGTCCGATTGGTGTGTTCACGCATAGCTTTTTGGTCTAGATAGGACCAGACGCACCCAATGTGATGCGACAATACAGTTTTCAGTGCTGCTAGATCTTCAGTATTAACTTGGGGAGTTCTGGGCTTTAGACTATCTGACTAATATCTGCAAACAATTTTACACTAGCTGTTCAGAAATGTTTTTTGTCAATCTGATCACAAGTGGACAATGCTATTTACAGGTGTAAAATATGTCTTCCAATTGCTTATCTGTTTTAACTACCTCCAGAGGTAGTTGCATATGTGATTGCTTTCACATTATAGATGCTTGTGTAACTTAATGTATTATAACAACCTAAAAAGACCACCTACACCTACTAATCAAACATATGATCATTAAGTGTGTTCTTGTGTTGTGTGAAAGTTCACCCATAGACACTTGTGTTTTCCTTGATAGATGAGCACTGATCTTCTATTTTCTTTGCTGAATGTAACAGCAGTCAATTTGAGTTATGAAACCAATCTGAGCACAATCCTGCTATAAAACAAACCACGACTGGTGTTCACTATCCTCCCTACCCACTGTACTTACCCAGAGATCCAGTTTCTATTGTTGAACTTCTCAACTTTTTCAAATAACACTGGAAAACACCAGATCATCATAATGTAATGGCGACTTGAATTTGCATATGAATCTCATATATTATAAAAACAATGTATATTACTTTGAGTATACTCTTTCACCAAATCCACTCACTTTAGCATTTCTGCCTTCACTTAAGAGCATAATGATTATTTTAAAGTACAGTTACAGTAACAATTTGCCCTGCATTACAGGCTGAGAGCAAAAAAATGCATATATTCTAAGGCAATCATCTTCAGCCACTGTTATTTAATACCTTCCATGTTTGCCTGCAGTGTTAGTAGGAAAGACTGACCAAATTAGCAGCAATAGTTTGGTGGGTGTGTTTTAGTCAAGGGTCAGTTGTTGGGCGAGGAGTGTGATGGTTGGTGGGAAGACTATGCACTTTGAAATATGTCCTGATGTATTTATGTTGCCAGTGCTGCTGATTCAGAATTGAATCATTAGTGGTCAGTGGCTGAATTTGGTCAATGCCTTTTTATATGAAACGCAGATGTTATAATGCTGGAGTTGGAGGGATTCATTTTCAGAAATCTTTTAATTCTGTTGCACACAGTCAACACAGCATTGGCCTTATGTGACTAAAGTGTTGTTTTCAACACGTCTTACAACATTCTTGATCTTTTTCCTTATTCACACAGTACATACATAAAGCTAATTTTAGACTATCAGAAGCAGGCAACCGGTCTGGCTCTCCTCTTTGGCTTTCCCCAACGTTTTGACAGATTTTATACCACAAGGATTTTAAGACAGGTGTGGGGGGGGTGTAAATCTCTCTCTTTTAATGACTTTCTCTGTCTTTGCCCTGTTGGAGGCATTTATGCTTAGTCTCAGTGATGGTTATTGCAGGCAGAGTTAAGTCTATCTGATAAGGGCCTGTCGTAATGAAATATCCTCAGATTCTCAGGTGCTCGGTTGTTCTGGGTGGTTCAGTTTCGTTGGCTCTGTCTTTAATTTAATGTCTGATCTGAAGCCAAAGACATGGTAAATGCGTTGTCCACGCTGAAAGATTTCTGTGTTGTCAGTGAATGTTTTATTTGCATTAATTGGAGTTGTAGTAAAAGTAAAGCTGTGAGTTGTAATGTCATTTACATGGCCTGTCTGGGGTTATTTAATCTGGGCTTTTTTTTTTGTACTGACTAACATTATTGGCAGGATTGGGGCATTTCTTGTTTGCTCATGTTGAGGTCTCTTCTTGTTGTATCTCAGGGTCACATTGCTGTAGATTGCTGTTGTTAAAGATGTATCATCCCAATAGAGCCATCACAATGTCACTATTTAATATTTATCACCAAAAATATCACAATAATGATATATTCAACATTCATTTTAATTTAATATTTTTTGTCCATTGAATCACACTATTGCACAAATACACTTAAAGGTGCCATATACTGCATTGGTTTAGTAAGTTAAATTGTTCTACAGTACAAAGTAGGTTCATGGCTTCGGCAAGCTCAAAAAATCTCCAAAAACAGTTTTATAAGGTAATTTATTTCTCCATAAAATACCCCTAGAATCAGAAGATCCATAATTGACCATATCTGGTTTGTGTCGTGAATATTAATGAGCTCTGTTCTGACGTGCAGCTCTCACAGACATACACACACACACACATAACATGATATACACTGAACACGGACAAATATAAACACGGACAAATGTAAGTAACGTTAACCAATTTTGCTCACCAGATCTGTTGTGGATAAAGGCTAAATTATAATTAAACTTGACAAAAGAGAGTGATAGAGAAGTATCGGGTTGTATTTTAAAGCTATATTGTCAAAACAGCCAGGACTTAGTATCAACCTCTGCATGGATAGATGACAGTTGAGTTGAGTGATATGACACAATTCAGCAGTCTACTGTACATGTGTTTGTTGAAACATACGCATCAAATTTCACAATAAACACGATAAATTAACAAAAGAGGCAACTAAACATACCTTATGCCTCTTCAGAGTGGAAATGAATGAATGTATAATCTGCAAATCTTGCATTTTGCTTTCTGAAGTGATTTTGAACATGTCTTGTTGTGCAGTCGTTGCCCAGTAACGCAGTGCCAGCCCATCCAACAGGCAATATAGGCAGTCGCCTTGGGCCCTGCGTTTTTTGGAGGGCACCACGAATGCTGCTCTTGTATGTTTACTGTGTGAACGTAAGCGCAAAAACGAGCGCGTACGTAAAAATCATGAACAATGCGATTAAATTATTATAAATTATTATAAATTATTTATTAATTATTATTAACATTAAATGCGATACAATTCACAACGATGGTGAAAAAAAAAAAAAAAAAAACTTTCATTAAAAGAATAGCACTGTATAATTCATACATGACAAATAGCTGGAAACGATAATAAATACACAACAACAGTATGAATAAAAGCAGAAAATATTATAAACATACCCAGCAGCACCACACTCTATTTTGCATAACACCACCCTCGATTGGCTATTGGGTGAACTAGAATGACGTAACGTATTCCTACACAGATTCCACATATCTCTCCAAATTGCTCACATTCGATATAAACTCGAAAAAGTGTCTTAAAGTCTTAAGTAATATAACGTCACAAGTGTCCAATCTGTGCCCTCCTTTATTTATTGTTTAATTTATTTGTATTTTATTTTATTTAGTTTGTTTTATGTACAATTTGTTTTTACAACACATTTGCACTTTCATTTGCAATACTTTACAATACTTTGCAATACTTGCAAACTTATTTGTTGAAATCTGAGTAAATATTTTTACATATGTATTATAGGTTAAATGTTACAGTTAATAAAAATGTATACACTTAAATATTAAAACTGTATTTTTTTTGCTTTCTTCTCACAGTTTTTACACCAGTGGGCCCAATTTTTTTTTTATCTCGCATAGGGCCCCTCAACCCTATATGGGCCAGCACTGCAGTAAAATGCATAGTAAACAATTTGAGGCTCACGTTTTCAAAATAAAAGTCCCACATACATAGTAAGTTAAATATAAGCTTACAAATAACTAAGGGAGGGAAACTATCACTGTTTTCTCACTAGAAAACGTTTGGCTTATTAAACACAGCCTGAGGCATGCATATTAATGATCTCAGAGCTACATATGAAACTGTGTTCTCTTGATGACACCAGCTGCTCCTCAGGTCCGGATGAATGACCTAAAGTAGGCATACATGCAAATGATGAGGGCATGGCCCATGAGTCTCGTCACAGTTTTCTTTGGCTTCTGATTGACCCATTGTCCACTGGGGTTTTACACTTTTGGATTTTACATGAGAACGAGGAAACATTGGTGTCTGAAGCTCACGGTATGTCCATTTCTATACTGATCTCTTATTATGATGTCAATAAATAGGCCACATTTCTTAAAATAAAGGTTATGTATTTTCAACCTGTCACTGATAAAGCTTTTGATTAATACTAAGAGCTGCACATGTGCAGAGATTCCTAATGTGTTCTGTTATGCTTTATCATCGGCTTAAACAGACACATATAGCCAAATGTGACACAGCTAGCACATTTCTGCTGTTTTATGGTCTTTGCGCTTGCAGTTTAAGTGAGCAAAAACAGGAAAAAATACCAGAGGAGATGAAGCTCTTTTAACCTCTGACCTCTGCCAACACAAATCTAAAAAATAAAAAGACAGCTAACGTTCTCCTTTCCTCTTAAATGACAGATAGGGCTAATAAATGTTAAATGACAGTTTCAGGGATGGAGTCTCTCTTATTCTGACTCGTTTCTTCTGCTCATTTCCCATGTTGTGGTGTGCTTTGTTTTGTACAGCCACAGTGACATGGTCCATTTCAGGAGGGCTGGTGTTGATGCTATGCAGGGACTTTCCTCATCCTGTTGGGCTGTGGTTCAAACGCTAGCTCTCCATTTTTTCTCTTTCCTTTTCTTTTCTCTCTTTCATTTTTCCAAGGAGCTGGACATACTTAATACACATTATCTCTCACATCCATCACTCAGCTATGCGCTAAATGACATCACCCAGGCAACCGATGTAAAGAGAGAGAGAGAAAGAGGAGAGGAGCTGAAACTCTGAGGACAAATGTGTCTAGCGCTTATGTTGCTTTCTCATAAACCAATTTAAGACATGTCATAATTGTTTGAAATGCAACAGCTCAAATAGACATGTCTAGTTATGCATTTTAGTTACAAACAACTTTCGAGATTTTTGAACTGTTTGTTCAAATGGGACAGTCAAACAACCACCACATTAAGCTGACAGTTTGTTTCTTTATACGGGACTTGATTTGGTTCGGCTGGTTTGGCTTTACTGTGCTGAATGCTTTGCCGCTTTATTGTCTCACATTTTTTCTGAGTGAGAAACGGCAGCTTTCTGGAGGGTTTTGGTCGAGGGGTGTTGCCCAGAAACTCAAGCTCAGAAGTACCGATGCTGGACAGATCAAGTCAGCTGTATGTCAAGTCACCAATAACTTTGGAATTGCAAAAAAATTGCTGTATTTACACCATGTCATCATTACTGTAATTTCAAGATGACAACACATAACATTTTAAAGCAATTTAACAATTAACAATTCCAAATTAAAAACCTTAAATCAAAAACCTAAAAAGTTCTGAAAATGATCTCCAGTCTCTTGGTCCTTGCATGTATTAGGGTTTGCAAAGAGTAGTCGACTTTAATGCTCTGCCATGACCTGAACTAAATGGCTGTCTCCTACATGAAGGTAGGTTCAGCAAATGAAACTGCCCTCGGATTATTGAAATTTATTTAAATGTTGTTTTTCTTATGTCAGTGTCAATGATTTAGATGAATTTGAGCAAATTTTTAATTGTCAAACAGCTGTCAGCCAATTAGATCGCTCCATGCAAATACCCTAGAGCAGATGCTAGCCAATCCCGTTTATGCAAGACTGAAAAAAGTAATGTTATTGGCTGTTGTCCTCTGCGAAGTGTAGACGCTGGCGTATTTTGTGAACGAACCATGAAAGGTGTGGCAAACTTCATAGCAAGTGTAACTATCATCCCAGGTGAACATGGTGAAGATGTACTGTTACGACCCCAAAATGTCTAGGGCTGAGGTTGAAAATAAATAAATAAACAGTTAGCAGGTAATGATTTAATGACCTTAAGGTTCTTTTATTGTGAGAAAAGGGGAATAAAGTGAGAAGACATCTGATTACCAAGATGAGCCAGTAACCACGAAAAAGGCCCAACTTGGGCCTCATAGTGGTAAAATATGCTTCTGAGCATCTGAGAAGGACTTTAACAGTGAGGCTTATAGCCTTTGTCTTTTGTGTGTTATGTTATTATAAAATCATTTGCCATGAACCGGGGTTTTATGTGCTGATGACGAATGCATTATTTTTGCACTAAAATTATTTGTTATTGTTACATTCTTAGAAGTACAATAGAGTAGAGTTTTGTATCATCTTGGACACTTGGAAAATAAAATAAAATAAGAATATACAATTGTAGTGACTGCAGGTTGAAGGAAAGTAGTAGTACTGCTTAGTAAAGTACAATTCCTGAGAAAAACACCATTGATGGCAACACGTCGGGTAATGAGCAGTGGTCAGATGGTGCAATGGTCACACTTTAAGTCGTTACTCTGTGTAACTCTAGTGGTGATTGTTAGTTGTACGAGGTCATGAACTCTTTTTAAAAGGAATTTCGTATTTGTTGTAACATGGTGTGAATGCACCTAATGTCATCAAATACATCACATTAAATTTACAGTTTTACTTAAAGCTTGACAGGTTTACTGGCTAAAAAACACAATGCTCTATACACTACCTTTCAAAACTTTTGGGTCAGTAAAGAGGATTGATGAAAGGAATGAATACTTCTATTTAAAAAGGATTAATTGAATTGATAAATTATATAACAGATTTCTTTTTCAAGTAAATTAGATAGATAGATAGATAGATAGATAGATAGATAGATAGATAGATAGATAGATAGATAGATAGATAGATAGATAGATAGATAGATAGATAGATCCTTTTTTTCTCCTCACTGAAGTTTTAGTTGACTAATAGTTAACGGTTAACCAGCCAAACATTGACCGTTTTCCCCATTTATCATTTAATAAGCGCCTTGCTTCAACAAAACACTTCTATTGTCATTGACTGTGTCATGTCTGAAATATAGCACTGTTGTGAACAGAGCCATTAGCAGCTTCTGGCTGTGCATCAGAGAGTCTTTAAGGTCCAACTGCTACTCTGTGGGGGTTTGGAGTGCATTTCACATGTGAAAAAATCACACGCACTCTTGATGAATGCGCTAAAGCGGCAAGAGCGACTGCAGCAAGCTGAATATTAGCCTCTGTGGCACCATAACAAAATTATGGCAGAACGTTTACTAAACGCTCACTCAAAGGACCCCCATAATGCCAGAGGCCCCAAATCTCTCCCTGCAGCGTCCCAGCAGGAAAACACCGCCTCTCTGGCCAAGCTGCATTCCTCATAATGGCTTTTTACCTTCCAGACTCACAACCACAGAACTGCGAATATGACTTGATTTTAATCATGCGACGGCATCTTTCAAAGCGTTCTGCTGCGCAATTAAAAAATAGAAAAATCAAGACCTCTCAGATTTTTTTACAGGGGTGAGAAAGCAGCCGGGCCGCCCAATGCGCGTGTGTGTGTGTGGGGAAAATGAAGTATGTTTGGTAGGAGAAACCATGCTGGTTATGGCTCTGTAGATGTGCACGGTTTGTTGTGTCTTCAAAGAACTGTAATTATTAGAGAGAAAAATAGCCTTTGTTATGTTCTTCGTGATGGAGAATGGCTCTGTTTTAGATCTTTGCTGAGGGGGTGACGTTCAACGAGCTGCTGAAGGGGTGTCCTTAAGATTGCCGATAAGGTCTGTCAACAAAGCGCCTGACCCCGTTTGATGGATACTGTCTTTGTTTGATTATGTGTAATGTCAATACATCACACTTACCAGATCACGTGCTGTTGTAAAATAGTGACCTATCTTTTATCAGATTGCTTCGTTCATTCATATAGCCCCTCGTAGGTGACAAAAAAAAGCATATGCCAGAAATATAAATGTAAACAGAACAAAACATGCAAGAGCATTGGCTTGCACTCCTTACATCATCAGCGCAGTTGTGGTGTGTGCTGGCACTGCTGTTACAATGAAAACAGCGCTGGGCTCTGACCTCTCTGGTACCCAGAACACACCACATTAAACCTCACCAACCAGCATCTTTTTCCATCAGCCAACTCCATAAAACTCCATTTCACCCCTTGCAAATACGCACACTCTTTCTCTCCCTCTTTTTCTCCTTTTGACACGCTCCTTCTCTGTGTTTCTGTAACTCTCTTTCTCCTTTATTTTTCCTTTTACACACAAACCACTCACTACACTTCATTAGAAGAGTCTCCAAAGAAGAGTCATAATTCACTGTCATCTATTCATCTTCAACTCATTCCATATCCATTTGACTTGCTTTTCAAGATTATATAACTCATCAAAAATGATATTTTAAACCCTTTTTTTGTAATATTGTCCATATGACTAACACACTAAAAACACAAATGCGTTGTAAGTCTTTTGGTGTTTTACAATTGGTTTGTGTGAAAATCCACTTATTTGAATCTGTGAATGTGAATCTAGAGTTTCATATGAGGGTGAATAACTCTTTTAGATTCTATTCATTTTGTGATAATGCAGTGAGTTGTTTGGGAAACACACCCCATAATACTTTGTTTACTGTCCAAATTTTCTCTGATCGCAAATTTTGTAACCCAACTTTCAGTCCCCGAAAGCTCAGTTTCAAATTTGAATTATTATTATTATTATTATTATTATTATTATTATTATTATTATTATTATTATTATTATGACTATTATTATTATTTGTATTCATTTTTTTTTACATTTGTAGTTGAAAAAGGTGCTATGTTGGCAACTCTAAAGATATGGTCACATTTTACAAAAACCTAACGGTACTCTGTTATAGTGCAGCAATTCATACATGCAACTTTCTGTTGGCCAACTGTGCAACTGTATGTTGACTTGTATCTGAGCGAAATCTGTTTTTAACCCTCATATGAAACTCTAGTTAAGTACACTGTACGTACACATTTTATATGCATACTTTAAAGTTAAGTGCAGTCAAAGCTTGTGATTCTATGAATATTCGTTGGAACTATGGTCTCACGAACAGCCAAATATTGAACTATGTTGGTAATGAGGGAGCTATAAGTTTTGGAAATGCACCCCTGACTGGTTTTGTAAATCACAGATTTATTAAAATATCTGACAAACACTATTTCTTTGTGCTAGGTGCTATTTCTTTTATAAACAGGCTAAGAAGAGCTAGATCAAAATCAGGATTTTCAGTTAATAATAACTTCAATTTGAGTCTGTTCTTAACATAAAACTGTCATTTGTGATCTTTATGTAGTCAGAATCGCTGTAGATAAATTTTCATTTAAATCCTTTTTTGTGTTCCACAGAAGATCATACAGTACTGATTTGATGCAACATGGTTTTGAGTAAACTATAATAGAACTGTTCCTTTAAGGTATGACAACCTCTGTTTTCCTATATAAATATAGGCTTCATCTTCATACTGACACAACAAAATACTATTGAGAAATGAATGCTGCTTCTGATCAGAAAATTGAAATGGATGAGATGTAGAGTAGGTAAAGGCTGGATAAGATGTAAAGATCTGCCCTCAGAAAAGTTCAATGGCTTTCTATTAGAGGGACAGCACCAACAGTGCCCCCTGGTGGACAGTGCTGTAAATCCACTGATGGAGACTAGGCTCTGCAACTGAAAAATGCTCCATGGACTGTGGCCAATAAAAACAGCTTCATTTGCGCTCCTGCAGATCTGTATTCAATATAGGAGAAGAGAGGATAGAGCTAGAATGATAAAGACAGAGTGGTTAGAACAAACAGCCAGGACTGTACCATAAATATTTTTTCCTGAATAGACTTCTGATTTCATTCTGTCAATCTGTACGTTTGGCTGGCGTGTCGCATGCCTAGCACGTACCCTTTGCTTTAATATGCAAAGCTGAATTCCCATCAGCCTCCCTGATAGGGAGCTTTATCTGAGTTTTTATATCAGAGTCAGAGTAACATATTAAAGAACAAACAAAGGGAGTGCTGATATTGATGTTTAGAAAAAGATTCTGGTTCTGTTGACCAAACGTCTCACTCTGATAATGGATAATGCTATTGGCTTAGAGAATTACCCACAAGCATATGCAAAATCTCAAAAGAAGGACATATTTGTTGCCACAGAGTTCATAATTAGTTGACCCTGTGATTGCGAGTTTCCCAATATAGTCTTTGACCTGTGTCCTTTACTTAAGCCAAGCTTGCTACTGTATGTAAAAAAATATCAAAAGAAAAAAATGTAAAGGAATAGTTTAGTCAAAATTTACATTTCTGTCCTCACCAAGTGTATTTACAGTACCTGATGATGGTTAACAGTGCATGCGGTCATGTCAACTCAATAACAATCATCACAGCCTTTTTTTTACAATTTATATTGATTTTGACCATGATGTAAACCTTCTTTCTGTCATTTTATTGAAGTGTGCATATGCAGTGTTCTACAGAAACAGTACTGTGGATTTAAAATCAGACAGACACAGCAAACATTTTGCATGACCCAAAGAATTATAAAAATGTGTTCTCATCTTATACAGCAGGACTAGTAATACAATCAAAATCTTGAGAAGATGATATATGAGCTGTAAGTTTCCCGCTGACATGTTGCAATATGTTTCTTTGGTTTTTAATGATTTATTTAACCTGACAACCAACATAAAAACAGCACTACTCAAATTACTCCAATAGATATGCAGATTATTATGCTTTACCATCACAACAGGGAAATTAGCTCATTTATTCATTGCAAACAAAGTTTACTTGCATAGCGAGATTATTGGTTTGCATGTAAACTGGGACATCAGGTTCCAATGTATATGAAGATAAAGCTAAGCACTTACACACACAAAAAAATAATATGAAACAAATGTGGAATACAAGTGAAATGCATATGAAACATAGTTTCATATGGAACTTTATGGCTGCATGTCCACCGAAGCGTTTTTTTGCGCTGCAGGAACATGAATGCTGTTCAAACAGTGACAGTTGCATGGTATGGTATAGTGATGCCTCTCCCCCATTGTGATTTGATGGTTAGCTCAAAAGTGACACTGATGGGTGCTGCGTTTTTCAGCTTGCAATACCTGAAAAAAGCAGAGTGCTCATCGATGACTGTAAAACGCCCGCTCAGCACCTTGCTATGCTGCAAGTGCTCAAAAAACGTGGCGCTACCATTGACAACAACAGAAAACAAACACTCAGCTCTGAATTTTTTTTTATCATTTGATCTGTTCCAAAAACACGTTCAAGTGTTTCATGTCTGATTTGAACCTGTGATTGATGTGGTGTGTGTAGTATTTTTGACTCATTGGGCATCATTTATAGTATACGCACAAATTTTTTAATGTTTCTCATGCAGTGATATTAAATTGGAACAATTAATCTAAAACATATAATGTAGACTATGCTGAAGAAAGCAAACAATAGGCTTGGAATGACATAAGGGTGAGTAGAATTGTCATTTTTGCATGAATGGTCCCTTTAAGGATGGACGAATAAGATGCACACTTTGAACTCACACACACATACATCCCAAAACACTGCTCGATGGCCCGGTCATCTGTAGCAGCACACCAGAAGAAGCCTACTCTGCAAAATCACTCATCGCGCTCACACGCACACGCACACACACACACACACACACACACACGCACGCACGACACTGTCCCAGCAGTGACCTGAGGCTCTGGTGTCTGTGGTCCATGTAACACGGGCCCCTCCAGAGTGCACAAGCAGCTCCAGCACCACAGAAAATAGACACATGTAGAGACACACACGAACAAACACACACTCACTCATACTCAAACTCTCATCCATACACATACTGTGACATGGCCCATCTGGAGGTAACACACCGCGGTCGGCCTGTCGCTATGGAGCTTCCTTCTCTGTGCTGTGCTTGGCAACCGATCACAGCACCCCCCACATGCTGCTGAACTGGAGCACTGCCTTACACACACACAGATGCACACACACACTTGCATTCACTACATCTCAATGTGGATTGACCATGGCATTCTAGGACAAAACCATGGAAATCGATTCAATTATTATTATTATTTTTTTGTTTGCATTTTTATCGTTTTGCTTGTGATGTCGATTGCTCTTGGTACTAAATTATATTATTATAAATATTGAAAACATATTTATTATTATTATTTTTTGCTGTTTCATTTAAATATTAAAGGGGTGGTCAATTTTGATTCTTCCAAGGTCTGATTGTGTTTTTGGGGTGCACTTTCCAAACATTTTTCCAAAACTTCCAACTTTGAGTGTTGTAACTTTGCAGATGTGGTTTAAGCTCAAACAGCATTACAGTAATAAAAGCCCAAAATGTGAAATCATCATCAAGGCCATTTAAGACAAAAAAAAAAAAAAAACATAATAAAAAGAAAGTTAGAAATAAACATACTGTATTGGAATGTATTCTGAACAATGTTAGAATGCTTAATAGTTTATTCATTCATTCATTTTCTTTTCGGCTTAGTCCCTTTATTAATCCGGGGTCGCCACAGCGGGATGAACCACCAACTTATCCAGCATATGTTTTACGCAGCGGATGCCCTTCCAGCTGCAACCCATCACTGGGAAACATTCATACAGACTCATTCACACACATACACTACGGACAATTTTAGCTCACCCAATTCACCTATAGCGCATGTCTTTGGACTTGTGGGGGAAACCGGAGCACCCGGAGGAAACCCACGCGAACACAGGGAGAACATGCAAACTCCACACAGAAATGCCAACTGACCCAGCCGAGGCTCGAACCAGTGACCTTCTTGCTGTGAGGCGAACGTGCTACCCACTGCGCCACCGCGTCGCCCCCTTAATAGTTTATGATATTATTATTTTTGCTATATATACTGTATCAAAGTAACAGTCATCTGTCCATCCTGTTTAATATAATATATGATATGTAACAATATACTTATTTTTGTTTTATCATTGAATTTTATTCTTGTTTTTGTTCAATTTCTTTTTGATTTTACATATGATGTTCCAGACATTATACATACTCTAATCTGAAAAACAAGGAAATTCTATATTGATTCAGTAACCTATTTCAAAGCAACACGGTTCTTTTATAGGACAAACAGGCCTAGTGAATGAAATTGCTCAGCCAATGAAAAAAAGAGAACTTTGCTCCATCTCATAAATCTGTTTATAAAAGTGTTCAGCAGGAGGATTTCTGTGGAACAGCGGTGGGACTAACCGGGTTTATATCTCCTTTGCAGCATATGTAATCAAAGGTTTAGAGTTCAATCCTTTGTATACGAGTGAGAGTTTGATCAAAGCTGATTTTCATCTGGCTGATTTTTCTTCAGCCTGGAGGATGAGCAGGAAATCGGGCTGAAATCTCACAGGGCTGTTGTTCCTTTCTCCTTTATTATCTCCCTCTCTTACCCATGAGAAGGTAATCGAGCAGGAATACACACAAGCAAACAGTGGGAGGAATAGAGCGTGCGCTTTCTCTCTTTCTCTACGGGAGGGCAGCTTCAGGGCCACATTCAGCCCTTGTGGCTTCTCCTAAACACTTGCACGCCTGTCAGTAGAAAGAGAGAGACTACAGAAAGAGGGGGAAAAAAAGAAGATATAAAGATGCAACTGATATCCCTCTGAGGCACCGGGTGTTTGTTTTTCATTGTGGGTGTCCTGTTTCCAAAAGCTGTGATTCTGTAGGCCTGTGCGCTGCTCCTTACAACCATCCGTTGTTTGAAGCGTTTCTCAGCAGATGGAGTTTGTCTGCATACAGGAGGTCTCGTGGAAAACGGAGCCAAGTTCACAGTGACCAACCTGCCAGTGCATGACAATGACATGATAGATAAACCAATCAACCAGACCGAAACATGGAAAAGCATGACAAAAGCCAAGGAATTTCATAACAAGAAAACGAAACATTCTGAAAGTGTTTGTTTCATTTTTGGCCCCTAGCAATGTTTTGTGGTTACACAGCATGTGTGTGTGTGTTTGCTCGCTGCAGTTACATCAAAGCATCTTTGTGTGGAATGAAGTTTTTTTTCTGATTTGGTTAATGAGTGGAGGTCTTGTCATTGTCTACAGTAGCAACATGAATCAGAGACGCCAGTGAGTCAGGACTTGAAAGTCCAGGTTTTAGTCGAGGTTCTGGTGCATATTATCATATTGAATCTGATCTAATGGTACATTCTGTTCACTGGAAGGTACAGCGCACATTTTTAACAAGAAATAAGGCACAGTAAATATTCGTCTCTCTCGGACATTGATCCATGAATAAAGTCGGATGTGCAAATTTCAGCTGCCATGACGGCTGTTTTATTTCATTAGCCCCTTAGTTCCTTCCAAAGCGGGCCCTGATGCTTGGATTGGGCTAAAACCAGAGCGGGGAGGGCCATTAAAGTATGCCGTCCAATCCCAGAGCTCCTTTTCAGGAAATTCAGACCTGACTGGTTTATTCGAGTGGCCAGGACAAAATCCTTACCATCTGCACCTTTCAGGCATTAAACTGTTCCTGCTTTATCTTTAATAGGGAAATCGAAGACAGTGCCTTTGGGAACAGAGCGAAAGCGCACATACACACACGATAGCATAAAAGCATTCTGCACATAAACACACTCATACTAACACTCAGGCACACACAAACATGAATAAACACACTCATACAAACACTGGGGCACAAACAGACATTCATAAACACACTCCCAACCACTCACAAAGAACATGTGCTCCTTCACACACATGCGCGCACACGCACACACACACACACACACTGCTTCTCTCTCGCCATGCCATGTGCTCTGGCATGCCATGCCATCTCTTATTAGTGTGTTTTCAGTTCAGTTTGAACCTTGGGCTTTGTTTATTTTAGGTCTGATTGGTGAAATCAACCATTTGTGACATTTATGCCTTTTCAGATGGAACATATAAATAGGAAGTATCTAAGAGCTTTGGACAAAGCAAAGGAAAATGGTTCTGATATTGGTTATCCAGGATAAAAGGCTGCTGTTTTAGAACTCAGAGAATATGGATTGTCCTGACCTTCCGTTTTAACACAGATTGTCTCCCGTTAGATGCGTAATGGGAACGCTGCGTCTCTGAAGACTTCAAAGCAGAAGGGAGAGATGGAGAGACATAGAAGGGAAGTAACTTAACATTAAGTAGGGGAGATCGGGGGCAGTTGTAACATTTTCCTTCATAATTCAGATTACTGCAAAGCTACCTTCCATTTTTTGGTATAAAAGCATTTCTGTGTGCCAAAAATTAAGTGTTGTTTTAATGGGATCTTATAAAGTGGGGAGAGGGTTACAATAGCTCCCATTACATCAGTTTGAACAATTGCAATCCATTTGAAATACTGTATTTTACATAAAGCACAAAAAGTCATAATTTAGTATTAATAATATATTTTTTTACCATTATATGAGATTAAAGCAAAATTCTAAAGTAAAATTGTATTTGTAACTTGTAATTGTCATTATCTAAAGCCAGTTAAATCTGTTTTACTAAAGAATAAACTTTATTTGTGTGTCATGGTGTACTTCAAGTCTTAAAAGTACATAAAAAATGCATGCAAACTGTTTCATACAGGGTTTGCTTAAAGACCACACTTTTATAACTGTTTATTAACACAGATAAATACACTTTAATGCCAAATTAAGATTTAAGTGCATTGAAAATTTGTAATTTAGTAATCACTTGTCTTAAAAAATACTTATGAACTACTTTGATGAACAAAGTAAATGTAAACTATTTATAATTTGGTTTTATTTTACTTTAGCTGTAGTGTTTTACTGTGTAAGATAATAAAAATGATTAAATTGATTACATTTTTATGTACTTAAAGGGATCCTATTATATCAATTAATCTTTTGCATAAGGGGTATTGTTAAGCTATAGTGAGGTCATGACATCAGTTTGAATGGAATGTTTACAATGCATTTTATTTATTTATTTATTTTAATTAAATTTGTATAATTTCTGTTACAGATTATTATCCTTTTGCATAAAATAATAAAACAGAAAATGATTTTTTTCTTCTTTTTTTTTCTTTTTTTTTTTTATGAAATATTTAATTCCCAGTCTTTTTCTCAGACAGATAGCGATCTCTACTGAACATGTGTTGAACAAGTGTCATCACTCTGGCTTATTTGCAATTGAAGAGATTTAGTGTTACAGATTGTCCCCTGCTGTAATTGCCCCTGGTCTCTCATATGCATCATTTTCTGGATTAATGACACACAAAGATAAACACACATACACAAATTGTTTAAGTGTGTTTTGACTTTTCCCAGCTTGGGAATCTCAGAGCAGTGCAGTGATGATACTGCATTATCTTCTGCTCCCAGGTCAGTTAAAGGATACAGTCCAGACAGCGGATCTCTTTCACTGTACTGTCTGCCTGAATATTGTCCTTTTTTCTGCCTGATATTAGAATGGGCTCTGTGATAAAAGATAGGGTGACAGGATAGAAACTCTGATGCTTTATCATACAAATTTGACTCACACACACTGTTTGTGTGTGTGTGTGTGTGTGTGTGTCCACATTTTTGAAGCATGAGGGCTGTCTGAAAAGGAAATGGATTCAGAAGCATTGATAAACTGTGATCAAAGTCCTCAGTCTAGACCGGATTAGTATGTGTCAGAACCTCCGAACATCCAGTCAGAAGATCTCCTGATTTATTTATTATTTTTTTCCATGTACCTGTTCAGGCCCTCTAGACATGTTTCATGGGGTCATTTATACAGAAAAAATTTTTTCCATATAGAAAAAAAAATCAGGTTTTATATTTAAAAAGTTCATTAAAAAAAAAATCAGAATGTAATGTACATAACATTACATAAAGACACATTATCTCTATTTTAATGAGTAGTAAGTAAAGGATTAACAGTGAAGTTACTTTAGAAATCCTATTGTTTTCTGTTGTTTTTCAGCAAATGTGAAGAGAGATCTCATAATCACATATTTTTTAGACTGTTGACAGCTGAGTTAATCATAGATTTCTAAAGACGCTGAGATGAAAGACACTGGTCTAAAGCCCCAGTAAACATGATCCAGCTATGTCAATTTTTGACATAACTTTTAAAGTTGAGCATATTTTCAAACCTTGTTAAATCCTCATGTTGTTCTACACCAGGGGTGCCCAGACTTTTTTCTTATGAAACCAAACTTGATTGAGGGTGGTGGGCCAAAGGTAAAAATACCAAACTCTTTTACATTAAAGTTTCCATGGGTAATTTCCTCATTTATTTAATATTTAAAAATTACCAAAAACACTGCTTTATGTGAACTAATTCAGTGTATATATATATATATATTTAATTTTGTAATGAACGTATTACAGTAAAAATAAAAACATCTCATTTATAACAGAATGGAGTTACACTAGTCAAGCTGCGCCTGTTTTGCTCGCCAATGTCTTCTACATTGTCGTCTAACCGTCAAATGCCAGTATGTATATTTTCAAAAATCTGATTCATTTACAACTAATTTCAGTTTGTTTTTTTTGTAGCTCAGCAATAAAAAAAACAAACAATAAAGGTTACTTTAAATTAGAAATGACGATCTCTTTTAAAGGCATTCGCCCTAACCCTCCCCATCATTCTCACTCTCTTCTCAGATAGGATGGTGGGCCAAATCAAAGGTTACCAATTCAATTCAATTCATGTTTATTTAT
Source organism: Danio jaintianensis (assembly GCA_903798115.1). Lineage (NCBI taxonomy): Eukaryota > Metazoa > Chordata > Actinopteri > Cypriniformes > Danionidae > Danio > Danio jaintianensis. The sequence goes on from CAIGQV010003909.1 coordinate 14,868,040, forward strand.
ATAGCGCTTTTCACAATGTAGATTGTGTCAAAGCAGCTTAACATAATTCTAGTAAAGTCCAGATTTTTTAGAGTTGAAGTTCAGTGTAGTTTAGTTCAGCGTGGTTTAAATTTCACTGCTGAAAGTTGAAACACTGTAGAGCAAATCCACCGAAGCACAGCTCCACAAGTCCCGATCCGAGCAAGCCAGTGGCGACAGTTACCTTCACTTACCTTCAGAAGTGAAGGTAAAAAAAAAAACCTCGAGAGAAACTAGGCTCTGTTGGGCACGACCATTTTTCATCTGGCCAAACTTCCTGTTCAGAGCTGCAGTCTAGGTGCTGGAGGCTGGAGAAGCTGGACGTCCATCGTGGAGAAGCTGCAGGTGTGAGTAGGGCACCGGCGGGCGGTCAGGTTGGCCCGCAGGATCAATGTGGATACTCGTTTGTCACGGTGGTCATTCAGGAATCAGTCTCATGCACTCCATTTCTCCATGATGACCACAGCATCAGCTCGGGATACGACCTGGTCCAGGATTATGGATACCTTGGCATCATCTCTTCACAGGTCTTGGATCGCATTAATGGCGCTGCATAGTCTCTAGGGACCTCAGAATGAGTATCCCCAGGTGGAAATAGAGAATAAAGAAAATAATTAGCGTAGCTGCTGTTCATAGTGTATTTAAACGAGATGCAAAAATGGAGTGTTATAGATGAAAATAGCAGTTAAATAAACAAACATAGAAACAAACATGTAAAGCATATGAGAGTTTCTAGCACAATGTCTGGTGTATTGAGGAGTGTGTCCTACAGGTGATGTTGAGCCAGCTCACCTGCGTGGAGCACATTCATGCATCATACCGTTATGCGATGCATTGAGTGTATGCTTTACTAAAAAGATAGGTCTTTAATCTAGTTTTGAACTAAGAGAGTGTGTCTGAGCCTCGGACATTATCAGGAAGGCTATTCCAGAGTTTAGGAGCCATAAATGAGAAGGCTCGACCACCTTTACTCGACTTTGCTATTCTAGGTACTACCAGAAGCCCTGAGTTTTGAGATCTTAAAGAGCGGGTTGGATTGTAGCGAGACAGAAGGTTGGTTAGATAAACAGGAGCTAGATTATTTAAAGCTTTATATAAGAAGCAATACCATGGGCCAACTTTGGCCCGCGGGCCCTAGTTTGGGCATCTCTGGTATTTAAAGCACATTTTGTATGGTGTAGAACAGTTTTTATTTTTTGATTGTTTCTTTTTTATTATCATTAAATGTAATTTCCTATTTATTAAATTCTAAAGCATAAATAATCATAAAGCAGTTTTAAAGGAATTTCGTGACAATTCATAACTTTTTGATTTAGCGGTTAATTTTTATTAAAATTACGATTTGGTCACCCCCCCCAGTGAGGGGTAGGGTTAGGGGCAGGGTTTGGGGGCACGCCTCCTTTTAAAAATTATCCTTTTTTTATACAAATGAAATCATGTGAATTTGTACAAATAAGCCACTTTTTTGACAATACATAAAGAAGTTATGTTTACTCATGAGATCAGATAGGTGAATGTCAAAATATGAAAACTGTTAATTAAATGATGTTGTGTATCTTCATTTATTTCTTTTTTTAAAATGGAAGACAGCATGCACTGTTAAGGAGAAAATCCAAGCTTCTCTTTTCACTGGATGTTGATTTATTGTGAGTGTTACACTTTACATGATTGGAACTCCACAACTTGGGAGAGTAAACAATGACAACATTTTCACTTTTGGGTGAACCGTCCCTTTAAAATCAACAATGAGTGCACGCGTCATATTTACCCGTCATGTACGATGTTATGATAAATATTTGATTCGAAGCTGTCCTCTATACAATCAAATAGAAATTAGCTCGGTGGTTTGTAAAGCGCACTGTTAATTTTTTCTGATCCAAAATCCTTCATCAGATGCTGGAATCCTCGGAGCAGCAGAGCCCAATGGTAAACACACAGGGTACTTTAAGGCCATTATGTTCTCCGCTCCCTGGAAATGATTTCTAAACACTGTCGTAAATCCCAACACTCGTCACGGAGGCCAGACGAGAGCCCTCTTCTACTTCAAACCCAGATAAACACTTCAAAGCGAACCGACTACTCAATTCCAGAGTGCAATTATATGTAGGCATGTTGGGTTTACTTTGCCACTGAAACTCAAACAGACCGTACAATAAGAGAGGTGTCTATTAATATTAACGCCACCCACATGCTAATGGCTCCTGCCAGCTTTACCCTCATTGACTCAGTCGACTCATTTTTTTTATATAGAGGACGTCTCTTGAGTAAACAGAGCCAGAAAAGAGCGATGACATGACTCGGTGAAGTACAGGAGGTTTCCTTTCTCTCTCCAGTTGGAGCCATCATCAACGCATCCATCATTTACATGACAGGATCGGCAGAGACTAATCGCACCGAGGGCACATGCACTCAGTTACGGGTAACGGCTTGGCAGAATTTCAGCTCTCTTGAGGCAAATTTGTGTTTTGCCGGCTTGTACGCCATTCCCCACTAAGGAATAATGAATGTTGTGGCAATGACTAGAACATCACCAGAGAACAATGTTTCCCAGAGTTCTCAAAGGTCATTGCGCTACTCTTGGGATTATTCCACCTCTGGAGAAGCGATCAGGTTCTCTTTCGAAGTTATTAATATTGTCATTAATAATTGCTAAGAGACGGAATAAGCATTACGAAAACGGAAACTCTAATGCAGATCCCGGATTTGGTAAAAAACTAGGCATCTTCAATGTGCCAACAAGGGGAAAAACACTAGACCATAGGGGAAAACGCTTCTGACAATTGTACGGAAAAATGAGCTGTCATTTTAAAGACTGAAGACCGTTTGCCTAGTCGTTGCCCAGAAAGACTGGCTAATCATTGCACAATGGGCACTTCCATTCAGAAATGATTCCACAGGTAACACTAATGATGTGGTCAGATTGGCTGGGCATTTTTCACAGAAACTGCACGGTCATGGTAACTTTAGATGTGAAGAGCAGATTGACTGACTGCGTTGCTCAGGCAGAGAGTGTGGAGCACTTTCATATGAGTTTAAGGCCACGGAAGACAGAACGTCAACCCCAGACCCTTATTCACCTGAGGAAAAAGAATAACACAAAGACTTGATCCAACATCTCTGCAGGAGATCACAGTGTTCCTCCCTTTCTCCCATCTCCTTTCTCTGAGAGGTTGCTTGTTTCTCTCCGGGGAGCCATATACAAGTGGAGGAGGGAAAGGAACTTGAACCAACCAAATTAAACACATGAAATAAGAGGGAAAGTGTTGTCATAGCATCCTAATGACTCAATGAAACCTCTGTAAACCCTGTTGAATTCGGGCCCTGAGCTGTAAATTGAGATGTCCTTGCGGGCTTTTGATGTCATGTGAAATATAAGAGTATTTTGAAAGGGAAAAGAAAAAAAACTAATTTTGGTGGAAATTTAAATGACACGTACTTTTAATATACCATAAAATGGGAACATTTTAGTGATGAAGGACAAGCTGTGAAGTTAAACATGTTTACTTTGCAATCTTATTCGATTTATTTATTCTTAAATATATTGTTTCCTCAAAAAAAAAACCCAAAAAACCCTGATATGTAAGGGATAATATCCACCAAGCCAGTTGTATTGGAACCCAATGCAAAGTGTCAAGATGACTAGAAAACTCACATTATCCCCCTTATCACAAATCTACTTCCCATAAAATATTCAAATTATGCTAAATTAATAGAATATTATTGTTTAGACATTAAATATGTGGTTTATTTATGATCATAGGCCATATTTGAAAATGTGTTTCTACTATTTTGGAGATGAGAGTTCCAGTCATCACTGGCCGTTCATCACTCACGTAACATGAACAAACAAAACAAAACAACAACAAAAACAAATCCTGACATTAAGATAAACAAAGTAGTATTAATAAAAAGGTCCATCCTTTTCAGTGACCATAGCTTTAACAGAGATGCAAGATGGAAGCAGCTACGTTTTTGTGACATAAGAAAGAGTCCTGGATAAATCACCTAGTTAAATGTTTGTACAGGGAGCTGTGTGATAATAATATATATTATAATACTGCAGTTTTGTACACTTTGTTTGAGCCAAGTTTGGTCTTCCCTTTGGTTAAGTTGGTTTGAATGCATTATTCAGTCATTAGAGAAAGGTAGCTGAATATGAAAATTGTAGGCATGTTACTGCTGATTAAGGGTTACAATGAGAATGTCTTTGCTTCATTAGTAGCCACATTTTCTGAAGCAGTCTTGCATTGCGTGTAAGGATTTGTTTGATGGGTTGGATTCTCATGACTGTTGCTGGAATACAGGGCCTGTGGATTGTTCTCTTTTGTGCCAAATGATTTGTTATTGTGTATCCGCCCAATCAATATATACAATCCCATCAAAGTCTCATTCAATTCTTTTCGTGTAGTTGTTCCTCAACATACAATTCTGAGTTCCAGAGCCAAAATGTAATGGAGGCATTCACTCTGATCCATTCCCTGACTCAGTCGATCAGTGTAAGGAAATGCTATTAGCCCTTCAAGGCGGTGGTTCCCCGTACAGTCAGCAGCTAGCAGTTAGTGAACAGGAACGCTGAACGTTTCCCATCGTTTTGACCCTGAACTCCTCCCTCTCTTCTCCTCAGCTTCATTCAGTGTGTTAGCGAAGTAATCCTTGAGTAGTTTCCCATATGTCTGCAGCCTAATGGTGGTCTTTATCCTATAAAATGTCTTTGTTGACCACTGAAGGAAGTTTCCTCATTATTTGGTACCGCTTGAGTCTTTACACTGGGGAAAGACACATCAAATTAGCTTAACATCATTAGCATACCTGTATCAATATGTCACGGCTGTGCAGCTACAGAAAGCTGATGTTGTAAATATAAGTTGCTATGTTATTATGCACAGTGAATTGATTGAACTTTAGGATGGTGTGCGGTCAGCAACCGTTTGGAAGATTGACGCAAATTGTTGCTAGACGTTGTATCAGGCCTTTGAGAGCACTGAGAGAAATACAGGTTTGGGATCTGAACTGGAAATGGTTAACACAATTTCTCACACAAAGTATGCTTTTCCCTTTTTGCTTTGGCTGTGTGTCCACTGAAGTATTTTTTTTCCCAGAGGTGAGCTTTTTTTCAGTTTGTTCTGGTGGTGGTGTTTATGTCAACAGTGTGATGAGGCACTGAGTGTCTATTTCTTTTTCATTGTTTAGTTCCCAAGTGTCAAAGAATGTTCAGCTTTGGATAAAACACAGTTCTCATCACTATCACTTTTAAGCCAGCTTTACAATCACAAAGCTTCTTAAAAGGGTCTTCTATGCCATAGAAGAACCAATTTTGTTTCCTCAAAGCACCTTTAATAGATCAGTTCTTAAAGAAACACAATTGTCTAAGAGTTGAGGATTTTAAAATATCTAATGCAGCCATTTTCAATCTCTTAGGTAATGTGGACCCCCCAGTTTATATGTTTGGTACAATTTGTATTTATTTCAATCATGTTGCATGGATTCTGTCTAACTAGTGGTAAAGAAAAATAAAGCATTTTAATGAACTATTATTTTTAAAAGTGTATGCATTTTTACAAGAGCGCTGGCATTTAAGGCTGCATAAAAACATGTTTTAGGACACGTGGCTTTAGTGGTAAAAGAAGTTAAAAGCGATATGCTGAACATCCCAGCTTAGCCTCAATAACAAAATAAGCACACAACAATTTGACAGTGGTGACAAAGCAGTGGTTATAAAAGTTTTTCTTTTCCAGAAAGTTTGCTTTGGCAAGCATTTCAAACTCCCAGGCAAACTTTGTTTTTGTCCTGACCAGTTTGCCCTTCAGTTTCACTTGAAGTATAACAAGGCCTTAAATGACACATATAAGATCAGCTTGTAGGAGGCTTCTTCTTTTTTATATGAAATTGTTTCAAAAAGTTCTTCAATCGATCAATTCCAGTTTAAAATAATGAGTGCACATTCTCATCTTTTTGTTTCGTGTTTTTCAGGAGTTAAACCAGAAGTCTGGCATTGGGGATGAACAATATCTATAATGCATCCTAACAAAAAGTGCAATTAAAGCCAAGATCAATATATTAAACACCCCCCTACAGTTTTCCCCACTGCTGGAATACATCAACACATTGGCAAGCACATCCTAAGCTAAAATGATACAAAATCCTGACCCGACCAGACCATTTATAATTGATAAATGGGAAAGGGATCTCAATATCGAGAGCAGTATTTACTTCTGGACACAAATCTGTAAGTATACCTCCATTGTGTCCAAGAATACAAACAAAAAGTTAATCCAATATAAGGCTCTTAGGAGAATAAATAACACAGAGCACAAGATAGCATTCACATCATGGGATTCACAGTTCACTTAATACGACTAACAATTGCATCAGGTTCTGGCCTCCCATGTATCACTTTTGGAAATAACTATCAGTTGTTTTTCTTTTTTTTCTTTTTTTTTCGTATTTCCTCATGTCTAGTTTAGGAGTTTCTATAGGCTTCATCTAAATCTATACTGTGTTTAAGACATTAAAACATGACTGTATACAGTGGAACTGATGTCAGAGTATATTTTAATTATGTGAGAGAACTAAAATGAGTAAATAAGAACATGTTAGTAGGCTACACTCTAAAAACTGTTGTGTTAAAAAGTGTCAGTTGAATTTACTTGAAAAAATGAAGCAATCATTGGGTTTGTCCATGTTTGACCCAACATTGGCATCTGTTGTTTTGAGTGTACAACAACGTTGTTGTACAATGAGTGTTTTATGGACATTTGTATTCTTAGCATGTTGCGATTTTTATATATGGATTTCTTCCTATAATATTTAAGGTAGTCTTTTTATTCAATCCGATTTACTGATTAATAGTAATTTTCAATACACTCTTTTATTTGTTCAAATAAACCCTGTAATATGTATTATTAACATGTTGTCAGCATTTAAAGCATAAGAATTTTGTATAAAAAATGTGAGTATAGAAAATATATATATTTAAAAAAAATAATATAATGTTGGATTTATCAAAATTAGCTTAACTTTGTTATATTTATTTAATGAAATCAATTAAGGCAGCACGGTGGCGCAGTGGGTAGCACAATCGCCTCACAGCAAGAAGGTCGCTGGTTCTAGCCCTGGCTGGGTCAGTTGGCATTTCTGTGTGGAGTTTGCGTGTTCTCCCCATGTTGGCGTGGGTTTCCTCCGGGTGCTCTGGTGTCCCCCACAGTCTAAAGACATGCTGTATAGGTGAATTTGGTAAGCTAAATTGTCCGTAGTGTATGTGTGTGAATGAGTGTGTATGGATGTTTCCCAGTAATGGGTTGCAGCTGGAAGGGCATCCGCTGCGTAAGACATATGCTGGATAAGTTGGTGGTTCATTCCGCTGTGGCGACCCCTGATTGATAAAGGGACTAAGCTGAAAAAAAAAAAAATGAATGAATGAAATCAATTAAACATCTTTTTATTTAACACATTTGCTTAATTTTTGTTTTTTTTAAATAAAATAATTATTTATATATTCAGTTTATTTTCTCTTTTGTATATGTATGGTATTTTCTTCCTGTTTAATATATTTTAGATTGTTTTATATCTTGTTTTATATTTTAATATTTTATTTGATATTTGTTTCATTGAGGAATTGTCCATCTTTTAAAAAACAGTCATATGGCCAAGGCCTCAATAATATCTACATATAGTAAACTGCAATTAAACATATAAAAATAATAAATAAGATATGAGGAAAAATGCATTAAACAAAATATTTGAAGAATAAACAATAGAATTAATATTATTAAGAAGCAATTTGCCGGTGGGTTTCATTTTGAGAGTGAAACAAATATATGTCTTTCACACTGTACGTGAAGTCATCCATAAGGGCGTTTAAAATTTTGTTTTGGTGCAAATTCATACATGGTGTGAATAGGCCTAAAGCCTGGGTTCAGAAAAAGGAATTACAGCACCTCAGCTCACAAAAAAAACCCTGCCTATATTGTTTCAGCTCCATCAAACACAAACGGTTCACCTGCTAGTGCCAAAAGCGCAAAAGCGTGTCCCCACTGTTTTAAGAGGAGGACATTACTCTGCAGGAGCGTTTTACACTTTAGGGAGGATGTCCGTGAATGATTTGGGCGTCTCTGAGTTTTTCTTGGCCTCGGCCGGTCACTGTTTTGCTGCTTTGATGACTTGCTTGTGTGTAAAGGGTCAGCACTGAAAGGAGAGCTTTGCGAGGGAAATGAAACATTGGTCATTAGGATCAAATCCAGCTTCACTCCCTCTCAGCTGATACATTACCAAGTGATTAGTGAATAAATTCATCTTTAATATTCATTTGCATGAGCAATCCGGTTATGTCCATTTATTGCATTGCTCGGGTCAGGAGCCACATTCATATACGTTAAGAATGCACATAATTCTTAGACTCGAGAGATTCGGTGTAAGTTACTCTGACACCACCATGGCACTTCATCTTGAATATGTATAGCCGGGGTTGGCAGCGCAGCCGTGCAAAAGGTGTAGATGCACATTCGTCTCTACTGAGAGGTTCATCTGAGTCCATAGGCTGACATGAGAGTGAGTGTTGTGTGTCTCCATTGTCTAACAAGGCAAGGAACTGAGTCCAGATCTAGTCACCTTGTCAAGAGCTAATGATCCACGGTATTACTGTTACACACTGAACACTGCTGTCATACTGAAGTTACTGCGATGAGCTGAAAGGTTGCCTGTTTCCTGGTGTAAATTATATCTGTTAGGTTCCTTAAAGGAATAGTTTACCTGAAAATTGAGAGAAAAAAGTCTCTTATAATAGTCCACACCTGTTTGTTTGAAAGTCTTCACATAAATTTGACAATTTCTGCACCAATAAACTCCAAAAAAGACATAAAGCTGGTCTATATGGCTTACTGTAAAAGTTTAACTACATTTCTCTGTTTTTATAAATTGTGCAGCTTGTTGGTAATAAATCTATTTCATTGATTAGCATGGTAAAACAGTACAGTTTTATTGTTTTAGCAATAAAGACGAATGTGAAGTGTAAAGTATTCAGCAGGTCTTGTTAGAGCAAGTGATTCTGGAAATGAATGGCTCTTTTGAATCAGCTGTTTTTGGTGGGATTCAGTTGTTCAAAGCTGTTTCAGCATACATGACTCACTCAAATGAATCTCTTGCTTTCTTTGCTGTATTTATGGGTCATGAAAGTCACGTGTTGGTGTCCCCACCAAGTTTATTTTAGAAAATGACAGACATTTCCCCTTTTTACCCTTTCATCTGCAAATCGACTTCTTTTAAAAAAACTTCTGATCACAAACCAGTCAGAGTAAAATGATGAATGTAATAAAATATAATTATGGAATTTGAATAATAATGAGAAATCTATTTTGACAGCAAAATAAAATAATACAAAAACAAAAGTTAATTTACTTATCCACATTTGATTTAAATTTCAGTGGGACATTTTTAAAATGTATTCTTTACTTTTCATTATTATTATTTATTCTTTATGAGTCGTCATTATTATTTTTATTATTTAATTTAATATATATATTTTTACAACTACTTGACACTTTTACAAATACGCCACCTGTGTCACACAAGTTTAATGTCTGTAACATAAAATGTTCTTTATTGTCATGTATCACGTAACCAAGCCCCGTAGCATAAAACCTGTGTCAACTGCACTAAAGATTCCTATAACACGAACCAAATTAAAATGGAAAAATGTGCTCAACGAACAAACAAAACAATCGTAACAAGCATGACACATTCATTGCTATGAAGTACAGCAATAAGTCCAGTTTATGACCAGTGCTCTTTGACATCCCATCCATAGGGAGTGTAGTGTAGATTTGGAGGCTTGGCTTTACTCGTCTGGCTCTGCTGCAGCAGCAAATAATTCACATTAGTATAGCTGTAAAGAACGCTTGATTTGTCCACGTATTGTGTTTTCAAATTGTCAGCAAGCCTAAAATTCGCTTTCCCGCTTTGAAATGCAATTGAAAATGTCTCTTAGCTCAACAAAGTGGAAACCCAGACTTTGGTCACTTGTATATCAAACCGGCACAGAGCAGACGGGGTCGGACGTCGAAGCTGAACCCGAATCCTCTGCATATGCCAGAAGCCTTGAGCAGCTTTGAGAATGACAGCGTCTGGTTTCTCTCTCTCTGATATGAGGCCACTTCACAGTTTCTGAGGCCGGACTAATATCAAATCTGGACTGTGGCCAAATTTGGCCTAGAGTTAAATCTCAACATTTCCTCCGTGTTTCCCATGGGTTTGCATACACCAGGCTCATTGGTGTCTTCGGACAGACAGATTTAGGCGAAGGTTCTGGAGTGGAATTACGCAGATCACAGCCGCCAGGATAAAGCATTCACTTTTCTGTCCATTTGTTATAAAATATATACTGTTAGCGGAGCAAGTTTAGCCCTAAGTGACAGGTACCAGATAAACTCGACATGTTCGCTAAACCCCTGACATACCTCTTTTCACCTCTCAGGCGAAAAACAAGTTATAAAGAGCCCTTTGGATGACTCAGAGAACTTCGGAAAGCGGTGGAACTGAACCTCAAACCTCCCATATGGGCTGCATGTGCTGGGAAATCCTGCGCTATAGTGCCGCCCAAACCCCGCTGCCATCGGCCGCCATAAAATCACTGCATAAACGACACAATCTTTAAATTTTAATACACCACTCAAATGTCAACTGTAGGCTCAATCAATAAAATAACGTGACTCATTGAATCATAAAACGGATGAAACGATGGAATAATTAGATGCAGATAATCTACTTTCTCATTATGAGTGTGAATAAACAAATCCAGCTGCCCTCGAGACAGCTGCCCTTTGGATGCATTGAAACTGGGTGATCATGCTGAGTTGCGTGGCTCTCTCTCACGGGTTAAAGGAAGGCACGACGGATAGAAGAGTATAGAGGTCTAAACTAAACAGCATTGTTTCTGAGCCGAGGTCATTATGACTGTTGTGTAGTCTGTTTTATAGGGAAACAGACATCTTTATCAGATTTCTGTGCACTGAAAAATCTTTTTTTCCTTCATACTTTAAAGTAATTAATACTTCTTTTAGACATTTCAGATATTTATGTTATTTTGCTTTGTGCCAGATTTTGATCAATTATGTCTTTTTTTTTTTTTTGCTGTTGCCATTTGGTGCCAAGGTAGGTCAATGTATTATTATTATTATTTTTTACTTTAATCTTTGTGTTTTTATTTATTTATTTATTTATTTTTAATTTAATTTAATTTAATTTAATTTAATTTAATTTTTTAAAAATTGCAATTGTAATATATAGTGATTTTTAGACTGGCTTTGTGGGTGATTGTTTGCCATACAGTTGAAATAAATTACGCTTTCAAGCTTCAAAAGCAAAGACACAATAAAAGTATCATAAAAGAGATTAATGTGTATTGAATTATGAACAGACTAAGCATTTAATGCATCGTTCATTGAAAATTTGCCCCACCATCTCTTGGCCCGTCATGACAGTAGTAATGAATGAATCGTTCTTTTGAAACATTTTAAATGAGGCAGTTGATCCAATATAGTATTTAATATATTTTAAAACATTCCACCGAAGAAAGAAAAGTCTAGATTTGGGGTCAGTAAATGATGATAGAATTTTCATTTTTGGTTGAACTATCCCTTTAAGATATGTTAAAAGAAAGACTAATACAAGACACACAGTATATATTTAAAAGTGTCTAGAATAGGCAGATTCATATATAATGCTATGAAACGTGTGACGCAACAATGGCCCTTAGTTTAACTTTCCTGTCACAACATTCAAACCCCTGACACTAACCGGCCGGATGTACCGTAAATGTCCTCCTGTAAAACTACATAAAACCCAGAATGTCCACATATGACATGCAAGCATCTGCACATTTTTTTTTTTTAATTATCTGTCCTTTTTTACCTCAGTTGTTCCCCATTTCTTCTATGTTTGGACCTGTGCCCACTTCACAGATCAACTGTACTGAGATCCTGTATCTCTTCCTGTTTACACAGTGGCCTGTGGAATGAGATGTGTGGATTGCATGGCCTGTTCAGCTTTATAGGAATGCAGCTGTGAGCATGAGCATGAGAGAATGATCACACAGCCATAAGGTCAGAGGCAAAACCCTTCACTAGATCAGGTGAGATAAATTAACTTGTTTAACAGTCAGTTAATGCTGAGATATTTGAGAGCCATCTAGAGTAGTGGATGTGGGCATCCAGTGTAGAATCTTTGCCAATCACAGAGGCTGGGCATGTGCATTTCTTAATGAATTGCTTTCTCTTTACGAGGTGAAAATGAGAATGAAAGATTGGAAAAGAGTTTTTTTTCTCATATGGGTTCAGTAAGGGTTTGTGTTTGTGTGTATATTTGCATTGTTTTAACCTCTACACACGCAGAACTTATTTAAATATTTTCCAGATTTTTATGCATTCATTTTAAAACAATTTCTCAAATCTCAAGATAATTTTATGTACTGCACATCTTGGCCAGTGATCACAAGAAAGTTTGTGTTTTGTTTCTTTTAATAAGTAAAAAGTCTCAGACAGTAAAGGAAGTGCTGTTTTAGGCACTATCCACACGAGCACGGCTATTTTCAAAACTGCACTTTTTTCTACACTGTTTTGCTGTTTGTCCACACAAAAACACAGTGTCAGGTGACTAAAACCAAAACTTTCTGAAAACTCTGACCAGGGTGAAGCTTTTCCAAAACTGCGGGTAGAGTAGGGTCATGTGAACATTACAACCAGAGTTTTCACCTCATGACGTCAGCATGGATGCTGTTTTCTCCTTACTGACTGGCCAACACGGCTGGGTTCACACCAAACGCGGAAGATGCATGTGAGGCAAAATTCCACACAATCGCGGCAAACTCTTTGCATATTTTGTCATTTGTGTTTTTTTGCTTTTTCATGTGGATGGAGATTTTTTTTTTTTTTTACGAAATCGGTGAAAACCCAGTTTATCAAAATACTCATGAACGTGTGGACATGGCTTTAAAAGACTTTCTCTATAGCAGGGGTGCCCAAATTAGGTCCTGGAGGGCTGGTGTTCTGCACAGTTAATTTCCAACCCCAATTAGGCACACCTGAACCATATAATCGAGCTTTAACTAGCATAATAGAAACTTCCTGGTAAGTGTGTTCAAGCAAGTTGGAGCTAAACTTTGCAGTAAACCGGCCCTCCAGGATCAAGTTTGGGCACCCCTGCTCTATAGGCACCTTAGTTAAAATGCATGTTTGGAGGAACGAGTGGACGCTATTGGTCCTGTTTGTCAGCAGACTCAAGAATGTGGAGAATGTTAGAAACAAAATGTACATACTGTACGTTTTACATTATTTGCTTTTGATCTTGCCCTCTCATCCAGTTTAGGCAAGTGTCAGCTCTTAAGTGACTGAACACCAGCAGCCAGACACTATAGTGAAATGGTGTATAAATATTTGTTGACAGTTTTGGGAAAAATTACTTTTAAAAGTAATATATTACAATCTTAAGACTATCTTAATCTTTAAAAAAACAACGCCAAAATACAATTTACTTAAAGGAAAAGTTTTTTTTTTTTTTAAGTGACTCAAAATTGTAATATATAACTTCCCCCAACACTGTTTACTGATATCTTCCTCTTCCTCATTCACAAGACCTCTTAAATATTTTAGACTGCAGCTCTGACCCTTTATGTTTGTCCAGATGATAACTGGTTGCTGGCAGTCTGGTTTCTCCCAATATTTGTTCTTCACTTCTGTTAATTGGTGGAGTTTTTGTTCTTTTTGGCTTTTGGCTTGCTTGGATGGTGCCGGTGAAGCTGCTCTTCAGTGATCATCCTTCAACAAAATCAGTTTTAATTGAACTAGAACTACACCAGCATTCTACCACAGCTCCGCTCCCTGCCTAATATGCTGGAATGTTCCACAGTCTGAAATATTGTTATGCCTTTTTATTCTCTTTTTGTTCATTTATGTTACGCTGCTTTGACAGAATCTACACTGTAAAGTGCTAGAAATAAAGATGACTTGACCTGACTCTGGAGGCAGTCATATGCAGATACTGTTTATTTGCCCTTGTAACATCCCTGAATATAACAAAACAAGCCATTTCTGAGGCTTGAATTAAATTGATGAGGACTTTTTATGTACTTGATGATACTTGTACTTGTATGTCAAAAGTCAAAATTGACTTCTAATGTCAAGATTTTATATTAGAACGGTCCCTATAAATGAATGGACATCTGTGTTAATCATGATTAATTTCTCTCACTTGTTGACAAGTCCTCCTCACCTCGACTGTATCTTTAGAAAAACACTTCCCACACCACCTGTGTTTATTAGCAATTTTGCGTGAAAATGGTAATGACCTCATTGGTTGCATCTGGAATGAATGGAATGGAGAGAATCGTAATGAGACTTTCTGCCCGCTGCTTTCCAGTTGATTTTGGGGTGAAGCTGCTTATGTTTGAATGCATGTAATGTTTCCATAAGACACCAGAGCGGACTGATGCTCCACTCTGGCCTTTAATCTGTGTTTCAGAGAGTGTGGATTCCCCTCAGCCCTCTCCTGGATAAACACCATTACAGGCTGATGCTGAGGAGCTCAAAGTTGAGTCAATATTATCCAGAGCAATAAAGTCCTGCACAGTGCGCTCTGCTCCCCCTGTGTGACCAGGATGAGTTCATTTCTAAACTGCTGAGGTCCAGGAGGATCTGGACTCTGTGTATGAACACTAGAGTTTGAGTGTAAGAGCTTTTTCTAATCCAGACTATGGTCAGTAACATTGCACTTCTTCACATTCCATAAACCCTTATAGAACTGGTTCACCCCAAAATTGAGAATTCTGTTATTACTTGCTCACCTCGTGTCATTATGAGCAGGAATAATCAAACAAGACAATGTCATTTATTTGAACATGCAGTGAAAACAAATATATTTTAACAATTTGCTTTCTTTTTTTCTTTTTTTAAAGATATAATGGTATATATTTTTTTTTTCCACACATATTATATTATATACATCAAAAATCCTAACCCCCTATTTGCCCTCCTGATGTCATTCTAAACATGAATAATGTTTAGTAGTTCCTGCTGAAAGACACTCCAGCATTAAAAGAAAGCTACATACAGTAAAAGTAAAGCTTTTAAAGAATGACAAGTTAAGTAGTTTAACTAAGTTTAACTAAGTTTATTTATTTTTGTTATATATACAGTAAAAAAAATACAGTATACAAAAGTATACAGTATACAATACACTATTCAAAAGAATTAAATGATATATAGTTTAAATATAAATAAATACGGGCGACACGGAGGCTCAGTGGTTAGCACTGTCACCTCACAGCAAGAAGGTTGCTGGTTCGAGTCCCGGCTGAGCCAGTTGGCATTTCTGTGTGGAGTTTGCATGTTTTCCTCGTGTTCGCGTGGGTTTCCTCCGCGGGCTCCGGTTTCCCCCACAGTCCAAAGACATGCGCTATAGGTGAATTGAATAAACTAAATTGACCATAGTGTTTGTGTGTGAATAAGTGTGTATGAATGTTTCCCAGTACTGGGTTGCAGCTGGAAGGGCATCCACTGTGTAAAACATATGCTGGATAAGTTGGTGGTTCATTCCGCTGTGGCGACCCCTGATGAATAAAGGGACTAAGCCGAAGGAAAATGAATGAATGAATGAATGAATAAATACGAAATATATGTAGCAAATATTTTATCATTGTGCAAAGACCACATGCCAAGAAAACGTACATTGCTTGACTTAAATCCAAAGGTCTTGTGTCCTGAAATGATCCCATAAAAAAAAAAAAGTGAATATGTCAGGGAATAAAAGCCTAAATTGAGTTTTCATCACTGAATTACCAACAAACTATATTATTGTATGATGTTTTTTTTGTTGTCATTTTGGAGCATGACAGCCACAGTCCTCAATCGCTTTCATTACACTGAATGCAGTGCCCACGTTATTCTTTAAAAGAGTGAATCATCCCTACACGCTCCCATTAATTCTGTTTACTAAATGATGAGCTAATGCTCACAGCCTCTCCGACAGTCGACAGATCTCTCATGCCAGGCCGTTCCAAGATGCTTAATATTCTTAATAACAAACTCTCTGTTATTCCTCATTATCTCTGCCTTGGACTTTGATCGTTCCTCGCTTCTCCAGCAGCGGGATATCTAGGATCAACAAAAGGTCATCAAAGTGGTGCGAACCCATCTCTGGCAAAACTTCTGTGTGAATTGAGATCAGCCCCGTCATCTAATTCCCCCAGTGGACCTCACTTCTTAAGAGTTGCCCTACTGCTCTAACCTGTGCACACTTGTTTGTTCAAATATCTCACATTCACAGCAGGAACATTTTTCCCCATCATACCTTGGGCGGGCAGGCCAACAGAAACATGGCTGAGCCCTGGAATAACACCTAGTGAAGGCTGCTGGTGTTTCTTAATTGGACTCAACTCTTTCGACATTGAATTCTTTTGAACTGAAACAGCTTAACCACAATACAACTTCTGTTTTGTTCGCAACAATGGGCTGTTGTGTTATCTTCCTGTTGGCGTAGGTGATATTGCCCCAGGACTGCACACTTATGCTGTCAGAGTTTTAACATTGTTTAAATATATGTGAAATATTGTAGTCAGTGAAAAAGAAATGTCAAGGAACTTCTAGTTTGGAGTCATTATAAGCTCTGTCAATCACGTTTTGTTTTTTTTGGAGCAAAATTCAGTGTGCTCATTGAAATATCTCAGAAACGTTTTATTTTATTATAATATTTTATTTCTTTATTTACATACATTTTAAAATCAATTGCAGGTGCTGTATTTGGCCATCATTTCCTTCTTGCTTGCAGACATCTTCAGACAATTTTAAAATTGCACTTACTTGTTTGGCTTGAACTGAACTTTTGCTTGGCATCCAGATGAATCATAGGATCTTTAGTATATATGTGTGTGTGAGAAAGACAGAGAGGGTCTGCATATCTCCTGACGGGGTCCTTCTGATGGGCTTTAAAAGCCAGCAGTCATCATCTCTTAAAATAACAAACACAGCAATCCAGCCCATCACTGTGCGAAACACCTTTCTTTTGTGTTTTCATTCAGGAGACATGCACGACCGAACACGTTGAATGTCTTTCAGTAACACGTCAGAAGATCTGTCTGGTATGTTCCTGTGGGAAATATGATTTGTTATTATTTTTGTTCAGTAGTCTTGCATATATTTAGTCTCTAATATCACAAAAAGGCTAAAAACTGATGCGTGTGAATGGTAACCTTCAATATGTTGTAATAAGCTTACATTAAATGCACTTTTATACTAATACTTGTTGTCATATTTGACAACTGACGTACATATAAGCACAACAGGAACACGGATCCACCCAGCACTAAAACATTTTTTGACATTGACGGCTGTCAAAACACTATTTATTTTGGAGGGTTTGATTGCTGAATGCCAGCTTCATATTTAATTGGTTTTATATTGAGCTAGCTGTAAATTAGGGCAAGTTCAGCTGGTAAGCATGGTTCCACGGGTGCAAAATACACACATATATATATATATATATATATTTTTTTATATATTTAAAATATATGCATTCATTATTTCCGAAAATCCTATCATTCATTCATTTTCTTTTCGGCTTAGTCCCATTATTAATCTGGGGTCACCACAGCGGAATGAACCGCCAACTTCTCCAGCATATGTTTTACGCAGCGGATGCCCTTCCAGCTCATTCACACACATACAATATGGACAATTTTAGCTTACCCAATTAACCTATACCGCATGTCTTTGAACTTGTGGGGGAAACCGGAGCACCCGGAGGAATCCCACGCAAACACGGGGAGAACATGCAAACTCCACACAGAAATGCCAACTGACCCAGCCGGGGCTCGAAGCAGCGACCTTCTTGCTGTGAGGCGCCACCACTGCGCCACCGTGCTGCCACTGTAAATTCAATTGAGCATAATAGTTTACTATGGGCATGGTACTTATGCGATATTAGAGATAGAGAACACAAAATTGACCCTGGAAGTTGACCACAAAGCCAGTCTTATGTTGCATAGATATATTATTGGCTATTGTAAGAAATATTCTTGTGCAACATAAGACTACATTGTATGGGTCAAAGTTATAGATATTTTTAAAAAGTTTCATTAGAATATTATGTAAAGATCATGTTTCATGAGGATTTGTAAATCATTTTCTACTGTAAATACAGTAGTCAACATTTAAAGTGGATCAAAAAGTTTTTCAAAATTGTCCTGAGACAAGATTGAGTGCAGGGCGGCACGGTAGTTTGCATGTTCTCCCTGTGTTCGCTTGGGTTTCCTCCGGGTGCACCAGTTTCCCGCACAGTCCAAAGACATGCAGTATAAGTGAATGGAGTAAACAAAATTGGCCGTAATGTATGAGTGTGAATGTGAGAATGTATGGGTGTTTCCCAGTACTAGGTTTTGGCTGGAAGGGCATGCACGGCGTCAAACATATGCTGGAATAGTTGGCGGTTCATTCCGCTGTGGCGACCCCTGATAATCAGGGACTAAGCCAAAGGAAAATGAATGAATGAAGATTGAGTGCTGTTTAATAATTTTAGAACAACTTTGATGCAAGATTTTGAACCACTTCGAATGTTGACTACTGTATATCAGCACTCAAGTTTTGCTAGTCTTGCTAAACATTTAAAACTATAAAAGCAATTTCTCAATATTTAATTTTTTTTTAAACCCTCGGATTAGTTGTACCTCAACCAAATATTGTCCTATCCTAGCAAACCATACGTATAGAAACAGACTTATTCAGATTATAGTTGATGTATAAATCTCGAATTCAAAAAATGACTTATGACTTGATGGTTTTGTGGTCACAAAACTGAACATACAGTGTTGTGAATAACATATTTTAAAGTACCTATGGATCAAAGATGAGACGTCTTACTTTGGTGTCTACATCAAATTAATTTTACAAAAGTGGTTTCAAATATACTGGCAAAGTAGAAATATTTCAAACAACAATTAGTTTGAATTTTGACCAAGAAAATCCCTGTAATCCCTGAAAAAAGTTAAGAAATTGTAAAATGTTTGTAAGAAATTAGTGAATGTAAGTAAGTAAGAATGATTATTTAAATTAAGTATTGAGTAATTGTCTGTTCTGTTACTGCAGTTAGCCACATGTTGGAGAAACTCTCGGTTATCTGTCTTCTCTTCTGCCTTTTCTTTAATTAAACCTGACAAGCAGCTGCACAGCTCAAACGGCATGTGGATGTTTAGTGACGCCACCCAGCATTTGCCTATAAAGCTGCTTAGACGTTTACCTGATAGACATTGAGAAGGAGTCTCGGTCCAAAACGATGCAGTGCTCTATCGTTTCATCTGTTATCAGACTCTCCATCTGAGCAGAGGGAAAAGACAGAACTGGGAGACAAAAGCAATATTGTCCATTCGCTGGCAGCTGAGAGCAATTCCAAACGCTTTGAAAGAATGAGAGGTGTTTTCCAAACACAACACGGACAATTCCGCATTGTCTGTGATTTGGCAACCATGCATTGAAGATGTTGCAAAAAAGAAAAACAGAGCAACATACCTCTCCTTTTGTTACTCCCTTTTTTCATACACTTCATCATCTGTTATTAAAGCCGTAAATTTCCTAAAGACACCATGGGTTATTTGCTCTTTATGAATGTAAAAATGTAAACAGCAGGACAGGCGCATGTATCTGGATCTTTAATCTGATTCATTGTGCTTCATTATCACTGCTTTGAAAGAGGCTTCATATAGAATTTATTATTATAATTATTATAATTTAATGGTATATACATTCCAGCATTCAAGCCAGTTTGTCTCTCTCTCTTTCTCTCTCTCTCTCTCTCTCTCTCTCTCTCTCTCTCTCTCTCTCTCTGTCTGTCTCATACAGTTTCTTATACAGCTGCTCTAACTCTGATAACAACTGACAGGCTGGATTTCATTGGGCATGGTGGTTTTAGATTCAAAGGGTTTTCAAACTGGGGCCATAGAGCCCCAGTGGGCTACATGCAGGTTCTGGGGGTCATAGAAAATGTGAAAGAGGAAAGGGGAAAATAATGTCTCAATGGATGTCAAAGTTAATGTGTAAACATAAGATACTGGTGAAGTATGTTAGCATAATTCTTAAATAGTACAGAAGTGTGTTAGCATACTGTAATTCTTAAACCTTTTTTAAAATAGTTATTATCGTTTTAAAGTTAAGTTTTAATTTTTTTGCTGTTTTTATTGATTTTATTCCTATGATTATTTTGCTAGTTTTATTATGTTGATAACATTCAATTCAATTCATCTTTATTTCTATAGCGCTTTTACAATGTAGATTGTGTCAAAGCAGCTTCACATAGAAGATTATAGTGAATTGGAATGGTGTCCGTTCAGTTTTTAGAGTTTAAGTTCAGTTCAGTTCAGTGTGGTTTAAATTTTCACTGCTGAAAGTCCAAACACTGAAGAGCAAATCCATCGATGCGCAGCTCTACAGGTCCCGAACCATACAAGCCAGTGGCGACAGCGGCGAGGAACGAACTTCACCAATTTGCGAAAGTGAAGGAAAAAAAAACCTTGAGAGAAACCAGGCTCAGTTGGGCACGACCATTTCTTCTATGGCCAAACGTCTTGTGCAGAGCTGCAGTCTAGGCGCCGGAGGCTGGTGAACGCTGGACGTCAGCGAAGACTCGTCTGTCACTGGGGTCTCACAGGAATCAGTCTCATGCTCTCCACTCCTCCATGACCACCACAGCAGCTGCTCAGGATACGGCCTGGTCCGGGATTATGGAAACCTTGGGATCATCTCTTCACAGGTCTTGGATTGCATTAGTGGCACTGCATAGTCTCTGGGGGCCTCGGGATGAGTATCCCCAGGTGGAAATAGAGAATAAAGAGAATAATTAGCGTAGCTGCTGTTCATAGTTGCACATTCATGCATCATACCATTATGCAATGCATTGAGTGTATGCTTTACTAAAAAGATAGGTCTTTAATCTAGTTTTGAACCTAGAGAGTGTGTCTGAGCCTTGGACATTATCAGGAAGGCTACTCCAGAGTTTAGGAGCCATAAATGAGAAGGCTCGACCGCCTTTACTCGACTTTGCTATTCTAGGTACTACCAGCAGCCCTGAGTTTTGAGATCTTAAAGAGCGGGTTGGATTGTAGCGAGACAGAAGGTTGGTTAGATAAACAGGTGCTAGATTATTTAAAGCTTTATAGGTAAGAAGCAATATTTTATAATCAATACGGAACTTAACAGGCAGCAAGTGTAAGGAGGATAAAATTTTATTATATTTATAAGTCATTATTATTATAACATGACTTTCATTTTATTGAAAAAATATGCATAAAGATTTTTATTTGTGAAGAACGCTTACTGTACAAACGTGTCAATCTTAGAATTGCTGCAATTGTAATAAAAAAAGTAAATATTGCTGTAAAACATTACAGGTATATTTTTATATTTTGATAAAATGTGCTAAAATGTTAAATTTTGAATGCGTCTGTATTTTGTGCAGAGATGTTCAATATTTTAAATAAATGCATTTAAAAAAATTATTAAATTACTTAATTTGTATTTGGCTCTAGCAAAAAAAAATAAAAGCAGGTTTGTGATTAAATACTTTTGGAAATCCATCCATCCATCCATCCATCCATCCAGGGTAGCTTGTTAGCACTATCAAGTCCATCCATCCGTCCGTCCCCCGTCCGCCCGTTAGTGCTATCAAGAGCGTCCATTCGGCCGGCCGTCAGTCAGTGAATGGTCCTTCAAGTGTTTTTCCAATGCAAGTCTCAAGCATTTGAGTGAAACTGAGCATGTGAATGTTTACAATATAGTCTGATATGCGCAAATTAATTAAAAAAAAAGTAGTAATAAAAACACATGACCCACACACCAATCACTGATGACCTCATCGCATTGCCAAAAGTTCCCTTAAGGCCAGTGCTGTCCTTTTATGAACCAAAAACAGGCCTGGATCTCTGCATCATCACCACTTTTATGAACACACAGAAAGACAGAAAAGAAAACACAAGCCAGGTCGCCTGCTGCACCATTGCTCTTAGTTACCCTATTTTTATCTCTTCATAAATTTGAAATGTAATGCAACTGCCACAGTGTGTGTGTGCATATGTGTGTGTGTGAGAGAGAGAGAGAGACTGAGGGGCTTAATCTATGATGCAAGTTTCATTTTCTCCCTCACTGATATTAAATTATGTGTTAAAATGGGATCACGATAGAACAATGTTAGGCTTGGTCCTTCGTGAACACAATGTGAACATACAGGAATCCGGGCACTTTTCGGTCCAAACGGAGAGTTCTCACAACCCTCGGCCGGGTAGCTTGTTAGCGCTATCAAGAGCAAGTAACTTAGTCTATATTTTATTTTAAATTCCTGGCGTATGATGCTGGATATACTGAAGGTTCATGTTCTACAGCACTTGGCAGGTGAATGTTTTTATAAGCAATTAATTATGGCTCTGTCTGGCCTGGATTTCTGCTATCAAATATTTTTTCGTCTTATGTTGCCATGGCGAACAATCAAGCTAAACAGAGTAGTGAGTGTCTCAGGCCGAGTAAAGGACAGAGTGGAGGTCAGATCTGTCTTCAGCGTGCCGGTTCAGAGGGTTAGACGTCTGATCTGCTGTCTCTTCACTGTCAGGCCAATCTCTCCATCCACCAACACCAGCTGCAAGACTTTTGACTTCTCCGAGGGATTTTTAAAAAAGCATACAAAATGGACTACTGTTGTCAAAGCTGGGATTTGATGATTCTCTACACCAGAGATGAAATTTCTTAAAAATAAATAAATAAATAAATAAATAAAAAGCTTAAGCAAAATTACAATTATAATCACTGAAGCTTGTATACGTCTTTCACATCATTTGAGCACATAGTTGTATATGATTACTGAATTCACTCAGTAAGTGAATTCAGTAATCAACACAAGTCATTCATCATAAGTCACCCACTCAACATAAGTCATTTTCTGAGATCAATCTAAATGCCTCTGATTGGCTAATGCATCACCTCAACATAAATGAGTGTTATTGGTTAAGGATCAGTAGGGAAAAAAGGTGTAAAAATAAATTTGGTGCAACGTGCAGAATCTAAAATGTGTTATTTCTTTATTTTTCCATTTTTACTCTAATCTTGACAGACATATTAGTTCAGTTCAGCTAGCCTGGTGCTTGTTTGTACTGAATAAGTTAACAATACTAACTTACAATGAATACTGAGAAAAAAAATTCTCATGTCTTATTAAAAAACGTCTGATTTGTTGCATGATGATGCTACAATGTCTTTTTCAGTTCAGTGGATATGCATGACCCATATCTGACCCCATATTTCCGTGATTTGTGGAACAGGAAGAGGAAGTCAGTGAGATTCTCACAAATGAGTTACAGTAGAAAGATCCACCCTTTAAAGACAGAAAGATTTAAACCATCCCAAAGGAAAACCGTCTCATTTAATGGAATCGCCAATAGAAAATAACAGGTTTCCTATCAGTGATTCTCAGAAAGCTCCAGCAAAACATTCAAGCTTACCAAGGAAATGGTGGTGAGATTGGTTGGTTTGTATACGTATATCACCATATTGTCCTGCAGTATGTAATACAGTATGAAAGATGATTTTAATAGCAGAGTATCTGTCAGGATCTCAAAAATAAAGAGCTTCCAATTGAAGGCAGATGTTTTTTACACCATAATTCTTTTTCGTAACCTAGGTTCATCCGTGGTGTGTTCATCTCAGACCACTTTAGATGACTGGTAGGCGACTTGGTTCGTGTCATTCACAAATCTATCCCTCTTCACTCGTCCAACTGCCCAACGTCTCCTGTTGTGGCTTTCCTAACTCCCATGTTCCTGTCTGCCTTTCTCAGAGACTAGCGGTGCGGTTCTCGTTTCGTTGTTGAGCGGTTTTCCCCTCTGTGTTACACATGTAATCAAATCGCCATCCAAACCACACACCTCACCACAATGTCAGCGAATCAGCATCACTCGCTACCAGAGCTGTGACCAATCACATCGGGCCTGTCCGTCACTGGCGGGGTGAACTGAGGGGCGAGGCATCCACATTAATCATACCTGACAGGGTTAATGGGCGCCTGACGTTCCCTCCTCAATTACCAGACACAGGTTTCTGATATTAACACGGAGAGAAAACTGTATTTTCCTAGCAGCCATTTTTCCAGGTTTTTTTTTTCAAAGTGACATTTTTCCATGACTTTAACTGTGCCTCAATTAAAGCAATATCATGATGTGAATGTTTTTCATATTATTGATGGTGACACCCATACTACCTGTTAGCAGAGTGGATGTGACTACTTTATTCATATGCATAATATGTCTAACCTTGATGTTCTGTTTGGCATCTGTCTAAAGAGAATGGCTCATTAACTTTATAGCTTGATTCAACATAATCCATTAAATTATTAAATAAACTATTGTCTTTTTTGACTGGTGTATACAACATTTGTTTTTTGTTTTTTTTGCTTACTGATAATCAAATGATGCCCAAACAGATTGTGTTACTCTATTTTAATAAATCTGATTTCTGCCCTTTCTAACCAGAGAGAGAGAGAGAAAAAAAACTGTTTATTTATTTACTCAGATAAACAATTACTAAACTGCATGGTGTCCACAAATCAGATAACATTTTAATAGACTTTTATTTTGTATTCAAGCACTTATTCATTTATTTACTTATTTGCTTTAATTTAGAGACTGCAGATAATGAAATTGTATTTGATAAATTAACATTTAAAGTGTTTATCCAGACAAAAAAAAATAATTTAAATATAAAAACAAATATAGAAATTATGAATGGATAAATGTGCATGTATAAATATGAGTGTGACTGTTCGCAAATCAGATCATTAAATATTATTATTATTTTTTGTTATTTATTAGTTAATGTAATTATTTAATTCAGTTATCAGTTCATTCAATGAATAAACATATTAGAAGAATTCAATAGTAAAGTTATAATAATAATAATATAATATTCATTTTAAACTTGTTATTTTACATTTACAGCACTGAGGTCTGTGGTATCCAGTAAAAAAATGTACATTCAATTTTCACAGAACATGAGGTTAAATACATATATTTAATATAATGAATCTGCTTATATTTACATGAATTGCCTGAATGAAGCAGTAATCTCACATGGTCTGTGGAAATGAGGGCAAATTCACATTCAGAGTTCATAAATTTCATTATATTAGGGGTCATCTGGTAATGCAACACACATTTTCATGCGAAGTCTGTGTTAGTGTATAATTGCTTTTAAATCGGACCTTGTTTTTGGCTTGCAGGCTTCATCAAAGTTGGACCAAGGCCCTTTTTCTATATGTCTCTGGAGAACAGGGAACATGCCAGTCCGAATCTCCCCATAACTGAACAAACCCCTGTGCTGTTCTTCTTAGTGTTCTGCACAGAATTAACATTTGGAAACACAGACAAAAGAACAAATCAGCACACAATAGAAGAACCGCTTAGTTCTCTACACACAAATGCACCTTGTGAGCCAGATAGATGTGTGTTTGAGAGGAAATCGGTTGCTCTAAACATCGATCGCTTGAGTATATCATGTGTACAGTGGAAGTCTGTGAGGCCCTCATACTGTAGCCATTATACTGCATATGTTAGCATTCAGAGAACTTCCTAAACATTTCCCATAATTGACCTTAAAGGCAGTGTTACTATAACCTGACAGGAACCATTCTGCATTCACCGTGCCACTATACTGGATGTCAATTGCAGCGGGAAGTGTCAAATTCACACATATGGTACCTTACACGGTGGAGGTTTATGTTTACTCAATCAGTGGTTTGCTCTTAGATGAACAAGAGTAAACTAAAGCGTGATTGCACTTCTGACAGCACATTCTGGATGGAATTTGCTCATTTAACGGCGTCCGTTGATCGAGTGGTTTATTTGTGTGTTCTGTCTGCTCTGAATCAGAGAATAGTCAGCAAAGCATCAGGTAACGATGCAGACCTGTCCAAAAATGAGTGCTGATCCCAATTTGCATGATGCATTTCTCAATCTTTACAAGCTGTTTTTGCAGTGATTTGGCATGCCGTGAATTGTTTCCATATTAAATATATATGATACCTTAATGGTGGCCAGTGGGTAGCGTTGTCGCCTCACAGCAAGAAAGTTGCTGGTTCGAGCCTTGGCTGGGTCAGTTGGCATTTTCTGTGTGGAGTTTTGCATGTTCTCCCCGTGTTCGCGTGGGTTTCCTCCGGGTGCTCCGGTTTCCCCCACAAGTCCAAAGACATGCGCTATAGGTGAATTGGGTAAGCTAAATTGTCCGTAGTGAATGAGAGTGTATGGGTGTTTCCCAGTAATGAGTATCAGCTGGAAGGGCATCCACTGCGTAAAACATATGCTGGATAAGTTGGCGGTTCATTCCGCTGTGGCAAACTCAGATTAATAAAGGGACTAAGCCGAAAATAAAATGAATGAATGAATGATACCTTGACATTCAGGTAACATTTTAATTTTATTTTGTGTTCAAGCATTTAGAATTTTATTTACTTTAATTTAGAGATGCAGATAATGAAATTGTATTGGATAAATTAACTTTTAAAAGGTCTATCCAGACAAAAAGTAATTTAAATAAATATAAATATATAATTAATGAATGGATAGATGTGCATGGGTAAATGTGATGCATTTGCATGATGCATTTTTTAATCTTTACAAGCTGGTTTTGCAGTGATTTGGCGTGCCGTGAATTGTTTCCATATTAAATATATATGATACTTTGACGTTCAGATAACATTTTTATAGACTTTTATTTTGTATTCAAGCATTTATAAATTTCACTTCAAGTGAAATGATACTTACAAATCAGTTTCTTTTTAGTGATTAGAAAACAGAAGGAGCTACCAGTGTCATCCTTTTCACAGCTAATTGACCAAATTGTCAGGTCTTTTTAGTCAGTCAAAGATATGCAGCACAGCAAGTTTAACCTATTTCCCAAAAGAGTGAATGAAGTGAGTCAAAACACAACCAATACAGTTTCCCTGATGATTGACAATAATGTTGCGAAATAGACCAAAAAGTGAGGTCTGTTTCCCAATTAATGTGTGGTCAAATGTACCGCTGCTGGGTGAAATCTATTCATTCAAATAGAAATCTGTGTGATTGGGGGTATCAAACGTATGCTTTTTTTTCTGTTTCACTTTAAATGTACTGTAAATGATCTGTTTCTCTCTGCTCCCCTTTTTCAAGCTTTACAGCATGTCTCAAATACTCTCAATACTTTTTTTTTTTTTATTCAAATCCTGATATACCATTATCTGAGTGCACAGAATGGCACTGTCAGACAGCACATTTCCTTTGAGTATTTAAGTTTCTTGTGTCTTGTTTTCTTGTCTTAAGTTATTGTTTGTCAAATACACCATAGTTCACATATTGTGTCTTTCCAGTGTCGTCCTCTAGTTTTTGCTTTGGGTTTTGTCTGTGTTCTTCCAGCATTTGTAACCACATCCTCTGGTTACCATTGAAATAGCCTTAAACAAGATTGATGTCATGAAATACTTGCCAATCTTTGCGCATGTGCAGCAAACTGGAAATAACATTTTAAACATAATTTTTTTTTTTTTTTTTTTTTTCTTTTGAAATACATAATTTAATTGCAAGTTCAGCAAGTTTTGAGATTGCAGTACTCCCCTATTCATTTAGCTAGTACTTGTTCTTGAGTGAACTTCCTGGAGGCATTACAAATGTGGCCGTCGAGATATATATATATACACAAGTATGACTACAAGACAATAAAGAAAAAGATCCAAGAAATCTCATAAATTGGCAATGCAATATTCCAATTCTAAAATAATTTCTAGAAACCCTACAGAACTAGAAGCATTAAGTTTCTTAGCTAGCTCTCTGCAACTCTCACATGGTCGCCCACTGAAGCTAAGCAGGGCTGCGCCCCGTCAGTACCTGGATGGGAGACTGTAGTAAAGTTCGTTTTGTGGGAAGAAGAAGACAGGGTCGGCGA
>CAIGQV010003909.1:14937634-14960134 GCA_903798115.1 Danio jaintianensis
AAAACACAATTACAAAAACACAATTATTATTATTATTATTATTATTATTATCTTTTTACATACCTGTAGTACCATAATATAATTAAACCAGCAGTGTTAGGCAGATAAACAAATATATCCAAAAATATATAATAAATATTTGTTATAACATAATAGTCACAAAATCTGTATGAATAAATGAATAAATAAATTATTAAATAAAGTTTACCAGGAACCTGTAATATCATTTGGCTAGTAATATTTAAAAACACGTTTTGAAACATAAAAAAAAATCTATGCATATCTCTCCTATCCTATAGAAAAACTGTGAATGCGCTTAAAGTGAAAAGTTTTATCTAATGCAGCCTGTTTCCCAGAGCATGTTAACTCCGCAGGTCACAGTTAACTTTATTGAGGGGTGAAGACGACCTCAGGTCAAACCCACCCAAACATCTGAACTTAGATTAGAACCACTGATACAGCCGCACTTTATGGGACGTCCTGAGAACTCTTTCCAAGCTCACACAAATCAGCATCTCCACTGAAGCAGCAGAAACGAGGCTGGGCTTCCTGCGCTACAGTCCCACAGGCCTTCCTCCTGTAACAAATGTTTCCTCTTTAAAATAGCATTTGTTTGTATCGGGTGTCTGATGGAGGAAGATATTCATGCGCTCTCTTCTCAGAACTCATTACTGTGAACAGCGTCACCTGCACCACAAATAAAAAAAAATGAAAACGGCTCACAAGCCAAAGAAATCTGGAGCCAAATCTTCATTAGTAAGGCTGATCAGTGACTGTGGGTCAGATGGAAGCTGGTTTTCATTTACAGCAAACTAAATTTGTTGTTAATTTACTCACCCTCGGGTTATCCAAAATGTTGGCCTTTTTTTTTTTTTCTTCTATGGTAGAACATTAAAGAAGGGTTTTAGCTGAAATTGTGGTTCTTGGTGATTCGTTAAATGCAAGTTGATGACACTTTGAGAGTCAAAAAAACATACAGGTAAGAATTAATGACAGAGAATTAAGACAGAATTAATACCCATGGCTCTTGACGATGCCTTTTGAAGCAAAACAATCAGTCTGTGCAAGAAACAAAGCATTATTTACAACATTATTAATCCACAGTCTCAGCAAACAATCCTGAGCGTCTGGAGCACAAGCTTCCTGTCGCATAATGATAAGAGACATTTAAAGATTCTCAGTCATTTGCTGGATTTATTAGGTATGGATTTGAGTACAATTTTGAATATTGCATTTATTCTGTAAATGTCTATAAGCAGTGTTGGGGAAAGTTACTTTTGAAAGTAATGCATTACAATATTAGATTACTCCCCCAAAAAGTAACTAGTTGTGTTACTTAGTTACTTTTTATGGTAAGTAATGTGTTACGTTACTTTTGAGTTATTTTGCATTATATTTTCAGAACTTGCAGTTTTTTGTTTGTTTTTTCGTTTTTTTAATAGGGGAGCTCTGCAATTAACAACTGTATAACCTACACCTTAATTTACCTTTACAAAAAACTAAATTCTGAGAGCTAGCTGACCCCAGAGCTATACATGCCGTATATACAGATTATTGAAAGTTTAAAGCAATGTGTTTGCAGCTTTTGTACTTTTTGTCCATTGAGACAATCCCCTTTTCCTTTTCTTCGATTCTCTCATTGAGTGCGTGATTCAGCATGACTATGTTAGTTTTAATTCAGCAATTTATTTTTTAAAAGCTAATTAATTAAAATAAAAGGTAACTCGCTTTTTTTCAAAATTAACTCAAATATTATTACTTAATTTTTTAAGTAATGCGTTACTTTAATATTTACTTAGAAAAGTAATACTATTACATAACTCGCGTTACTTGTAATGCGTTACCCCAAACACTGTCTATAACACATTTTCTTAATTTCAAGTAAATATATTGTTATTTTGCTTCTTTTTTTTTTTTTTTTACTTTTTTTTTTTTTTCAGAGAATAACAATTAGTTAATGACTAATATTTTAAATGTTTAAGAGCAGCAAATTCTGTTCATTACTTGTGATTGAAATCTGTGGTTATTCCACCAAATAATTATTCCTTTACTCCTCCTAAGTTGTAAATGTGTTTTTGTGCAACATTGTTATTGTGTTGTCTAAAATTGAATATACACATTAAAAAAATCTTTGAATCTTTTTGTTCGTGTAAGCACAAAAACGAGTAACACTTTACTTAAAATCACAATTTGCGCTATTAACTACTGGCTTATTACCTGCTTATTATTAAGATATTAAATGTTCATTAGTTCTTATAAAGTGTGATGTACTGTATATTCAACATCTCTAATCCTACCCAAAACCTAAACCCAACTACTACCTTACCAATAAGCAGAAAATTTGTATTACTTTGCTAATAGACTTAGCGTGAATTTTGACAAAATAAAGAGTTACACAAAAATGTTAAAAAATAATAAAAATAAATAGATTTTACTCAAACACATAACTATGAATCAGAAAATTGATGGATTTATTTATAATATATATATATATATATATATATATATATATATATATATGAATGAATGAACCGCCAACTTATCCAGCATATGTTTTACGCAGCGGATGGCATCCAGCTGCAACCCATCACTGGGAAACACCTATACACTCTCATTCACACACATACACTGCGGACAATTTAGCGTACCCAATTCACCTATAGTGCATGTCTTTGGATTTGTGGGGTAGCACCCGGAGGAAACCCGGGGAGAACATGCAAACTCCACACAGAAATGCCAACTGACCCAGCCGAGGCTCGAACCAGCGACCTTCTTGCTGTGAGGTGACAGCGCTACCCACTGCGCCGCCCCATTTATATATAAATCTATTTTAATGGGGATAAATTGAGATAACAAGAGTTTTCAAATGGGCTCTTAATTTTTTCCATAGCTCTATTTAAAACATTGAGATTCCTCTCTAAACTAAATCAGTGAGACTTTGCCACATTTATTGGTGCATCTCTGAAATGTAGGTTGTGACTCAGTTTTCTAGTTACAAAAGGTTAGGACAAGTTTTCACATATTTATTGATGCAAATGGTTTTATGGAGGCTTACAATAGGCTGTTTAGCACAAATACACCACATACCAGACCAAGCTGTCACAATAGGAAGTCACTTTGGAAGAAAACTGATGCACATATGTTTGTAATTTTATGAAAAAAAAGGGTTCGTGTTACAATGGTAAACTCTAATGGTCCCACTAGGTGTCTTGAACCACTGCATCCTCCAAATGCATTGTTAGGCACAGTGTGTTCATCTGATTCATGTTGTATTGTGAAACACTTTTGCTGCTACTGAGGTGGAATATGGATATGGCTTTGTGGTGGTAGGTTTAAGGGTTGTTAAAGGGTTGGAGTAAACAGTGTAAATACAGTTGTAATTGAATTCTTGTACCTGCATAATAAGTGCATTGTATCAAATGAAAAATGTAAATGTTAGTCCACAGTAGTTGATGACATTTAATATAAAATGGGTCCACTGTCACTTAAAATAGGTAACATTTGTGACTGCACGAGTATGTTTTTGGCAATAGCAATACTATCGATTTGTCATTTGTGCCAAAAAATAGAAAAATAAAATTAAGTAAAGATCATGTTCCATGAAGATATTTAGTAAATATCTTACTGTAAATATATCAAAACTTCTTTTTTGATTAGCAGCATTGATGAGCACTTTAATAGGACAACTGTTTGTTTTTAACACCTTAGAACGATTTTCCTTTAATTTATTTTTTATTTTTCTCATGCTCAAGACTATCCCATGATGCATTTAAGACATTCAGAAGACTTTTGGTCTTTGTCATCAATTACAAACTGATTTTGATATAAAGACAGCTTTCATTTACCTTATTCATCAGCAACAGAATCCTGCAACTTTCTCAAGTCTCTTCATCCGAGATGTCCAAACTGAAGGCATCTCCGCTCAGTAAGTGTCCTCCACCCAAAGGGCCCTGCTTGCTATTATGTGTGTAACCCCGTCCAGCTGTCTTGCATTCACACAACACAAACTGGACGTCTCAGCACGAACAGCACAGGCCCATGACGTTCACCAGCGGAGAGGGAAAGAGACATACGGAACAGTTTCAGGGCTCTGATGAACAGAGAAATAAAAAAGCTGCGGAGATTTATGGGCTGAGGAACGCCAGAGCAGCTTCTGATGGGAGCAGCGTCTCAGATCTCGGGAAGTTCTGGATGGATGATCAATTGCAAAAGTTTGAAATCGCTAAACAGAAACTGATGGTCAGAGCGATTGAAATCGTCCCTTTGCTTGGTGTCGCAGGACTGTTAGCATGAAAGGTATGTTCAGGCTAAACGCAGATCTCGGCTAGACCCTTCCAGACCTTTTCCCACACTTTTTTGGGGGGTCTTTCTATCCCTAGTTCCTGTTGTTGGGACGTTTGCCAGTTTGGCCGGTGTGTTGCCAAAAAGACTTCACTTGAAGAGAAAGAGAGACGAGGAGATCGTTCGTATATGCATGGAGGAGAAAAAGAATAACTTGTAAGAATAATAAAAATGATAATAGCAATTATGTGGTTATTAAAATCTGATTTGTGTTCTGCTGCGTGGATAATATTCCTCTCCCTCTCTGTTTAATCTTCATTTCCTCTCTTTGGTTTTTATTCTGTGCTCTGCGTTTTGCTGGTTTTTGGGGGTCTTTGATGTTTTACTGCTTTCTTTTTTTCTCTACACATTCCCACTCTCCAA
The DNA here is from genome assembly GCA_903798115.1 of Danio jaintianensis. Taxonomy (NCBI): domain Eukaryota; kingdom Metazoa; phylum Chordata; class Actinopteri; order Cypriniformes; family Danionidae; genus Danio; species Danio jaintianensis. The sequence goes on from CAIGQV010003909.1 coordinate 14,942,339, forward strand.
TCTCCCTCCTTCAATAAGTAAACTGTTTTTATCTTCCTTCCACCTTTTTTTATTCCCATCTTCCTTCTTTTAATGGCTCTCTCCCTTCCTGCTCTCGGGTTTGTTCTGGAGCTCAGATCTGGCCAACTGTGAAGCTGTAACTCGAACATAAATGGAACACTTTATCATCTTTCTCAGTGTGCAGGTGACGTCATGATCTGTGTGTGTGTGTTCATGTTTCACAAATGTGGTGCTTTCTCTTATTACTCCAATTCAGACAGGTAATGACTCTCGGTTATTTGGATGTCAGAGGTAACTGGGGTTAGTTGTCACACTTTTTAGGAGTTTAAGTCAAATTCTGCAGAAAAACTTTAGATCTTTCGTCTTTTTATCTGTCATTTCATCTGTTTAGCTTAGGTTGCCACAATAAAGCCTGCTGTTAAACTGCATATTACAGAATTTTCTGCAAACATTAAAATTATTTGGGTCAACACAAAAGTATGTCATGTAAATGCAAACAAAATTATCAAACTATTGATGTATATAGTATTTTTTATTTTTTAACATGAATGTTAGATACATGTTAAATAAACATTAGATTAATTAGATTTAAGAAGATACCTATAACAAATTTAGCAACAAATTGTTTTACTAACTGAAATAATTGCTTATAAATATGAGTCGTATTTTATTGTAGTTTAATAAAATTAAATAAAATTATGTTTGGTTGACAAATGTTACAATAAGTTTGTTTCAAAATTAGCCATCTAGTTTTGCTAAACAAAAATATGTCTGATAAATCTGGTGTTGTATAATATAATATAATATTAATAAAATATATTCATTGATATTGCAATTTGTTTCAAAATGACAGATTTAAAAAAAAAAAACTGAAAAATATCTGAACTAATCTGAAAAATAACTAGCTAAAATGTATTTAACAGCAATAGCAACAACAACAATAATAAATTAAATTACTATTATTAAATAATTGTTGTTGCTGTATACAGTATGAAAAATACTTAGCCATTTTTTTGTTTGGTTGACATATAGGTTAATATTAATTTACAATACTTTGTTTACTTTATGTAAAATGTTGTTTATTTACTGTAGGAATCTTTGGTAATCCAAGCTTTTAGTTGAGAGATGATCAGACAGTAATTGCTCACACCTTTGCTGGGCTGAACCTCCCTTTAAACTCTACAGGAGCAGAGAGGCGGAGGAGGCTGTCAGTGGGGAAGCATCTCTACCACTGACCCCAATCAGCCAAATCACAGAGAAGCCCTAAATCAAGCTCACACACAGAAGCAGACACTCGGAGCCAGAGGTATCGCTCAAACATTGGGGGTCATATTTACATTTGAGCTGTACCTACAAAAACATGCAAACACGTCCCTGTAGGAGGGTGAACACTCACGCTGTGAATAGGAGAAAGAAAAACATTCCCCTGTGGTTCAATGGGGCGGCCGGGTCTGTTGACCAAATCTGCTTCTAATTTGAAAATGAAAATGCAATCCGTTGTGTGTGTATATGATTTTACAGGAGAAACACCCACAGATCGTTAACTATCCATTGGGTGTCATTCACTAAACGTGTACACACCAATTTTTGTGTGAAATGTACATACAGAGGTTTTCACAAATAAGTCATTAAACTTTACTAAAATTTATGCTAAACATACTAAAAAACTTATACCACACAAATGCAATATTCATGTAATCACAGGGCCTTAAGCATGTATAAAGAACCCTACATATAATTAGATATGTTATTTACAGTGTGGGTGAAAATTAACTAGACATTATAAACTGATATATTTCATTAGATGTCCAAACAACAATCACCTGATCTACCCTTATATAAATAGTGATTATTGTGTCTCATCTTGCTCAGTGGTTCCTGGTTTTCACAGAGCTGATGATCTGAATCAGGTGTGTTAAGTAAAGAAGACATACAAAATGTGCAGGGCGGGGGGTCCCGAGGACTGGAATTGGGAACCACTAATTTAGAAGACTCCAAATGTAAAATACAGAAGAACAACTTTAAGAACAAGCTCATGTGCGTACACACGTATTGTGAATTAGGAGGAATTTTTTCATGAGATTTTTTATGCGTATAAATGTGAAAAAGTATGCAATTATTAGGGAATGAGACCCATAATAATGATAGTTATGATACTATACATGAATTATTCAAATAACTCCTGTTATTTAACTATAAACAATCAGTAAAGTGTTTTAAAAAACTGGGCACAGTGAGGTGTCATTATTTTCCTCACAGTTTAGCACGTTGAGTATTAAAAGCAACTTATTAGAATTAGAAAATTGCTTTCAGCAGAACATGAAAAACCCCAAAAACTGGAAACAAGTCTTTCGGCAGTAATATTATGGACATGTTAAAAATTACTGTACTGTATATATTGCAAAGAGAAAAAAAAAAAATCTGCAGGAACACAGTGTACTGAATGCTACGTTAAAATATTAAACGCTGCATTATTTTCATGATAGATAAAAAGGCCAAATGTATCTTTCACTCAATTTTCACTATGTGTATATGTTTTACTCAGGCTCCATACCAAGATGGCTTAAAGTGCTCTTATTATTGATTATAAAATATAATGGGCGGCATGCTGGCTCAGTGGTTAGCACAGTCGCCTCACAGCAAGAAGGTCGCTGGTTCAAGTCCTGGCTGGGCCAGTTGGCATTTCTAGTTTGCATGGTCTCTCCGTGTTGGCATGGGTTGCCTTGGGTAAACAAAACTGGCCGTAGTGTGTGTGTGTGTGTGTGTGTGTGCGTGTGCGTGTGCGTGTGTGTGTGTGTGTGAATATATGTGTGTTTCCCTGTAATAGGTTGTGGCTGGAAGGGCATCCGCTACGTAAAACATATGCTGGAATATTTGGCGGTTCATTCTACTGTGGCGACCCCTGATAAATAGGGACTAAGCTGAAGGAAAATGAATGAATAATCTTGTGGCAGTGCAAGCTGCCATTTACCACTCAGTCTGCCACCACTGATTTCTACAGTCGTGGCCAAAAGTTTTGAGAATGAAACAAATATTAGTTTTCACAAAGTTTGCTGCTAAAGCTGTTTCAGTTGTTTCTGTGATATACTGAAATATAATTACGAGCACTTCATACGTTTCAAAGGCTTTTATCGACAATTACATGACATTTATGCAAAGAGTCAGTATTTGCAGTGTTGGCCCTTCTTTTTCAGGACCTCTGCAATTCGACTGGGCATGCTCTCAATCAACTTCTGGGCCAAATCCTGACTGATAGCAACCCATTCTTTCATAATAATTTCTTGGAGTTTGTCAGAATTAGTGGGTTTTTGTTTGTCCACCCGCCTCTTGAGGATTGACCACAAGTTCTCTATGGGATTAAGATCTGGGGAGTTTCCAGGCCATGGACCCAAAATTTCAACATTTTGGTCCCCGAGCCACTTAGATATCACTTTTGCCTCATGGCACGGTGCTCCATCGTGCTGGAAAATGCATTGTTCTTCACTAAACTGTTGTTGTATTGTTGGAAGAAGTTGCTGTTGGAGGGTGTTTTGGTACCATTCTTTATTCATGGCTGTGCTTTTGGGCAAAATTGTGAGTGATCCCACTCCCTTGGATGAGAAGCAACCCCACACATGAATTGTCTCAGGATGCTTTACGGTTGGCATGACACAGGACTTATGGTAGCTCTCACCTTTTCTTCTCCAGACAAGCCTTTTTCCAGATACCCCAAACAATCAGAAAGGGGCTTCATCGGAGAATATGACTTTGCCCCAGTCCTCAACAGTCCATTTGCCATACTTTTTGCAGAAGATCAATCTGTCCCTGATGTTTTTTTTTGGAGAGAAGTGGCTTCTTTGCTGCCCTTCTTGACACAAGTCCATCTTCCAAAAGTCTTCGCCTCACTGTGCGTGCAGATGCGCTCACACCTGCCTGCTGCCATTCCTGAGCAAGCTCTGCACTGGTGGCACTCCGATCCCGCAGCTGAATACTCTTTAGGGGACGATCCTGGATCCACTTGCTGGACTTTCTTGGATGCACTGAAGCCTTCTTAACAAGAATTGAACCTCTTTCCTTGAAGTTCTTGATGATCCTATAAATTGTTGATTTAGGTGCAATCTTAGTAGCCACAATATCCTTGCCTGTGAAGCCATTTTTATGCAACGCAATGATGGCTGCACGCGTTTCTTTGCAGGTCACCATGGTTAACAATGGAAGAACGATTTCAAGCATCACCTTCCTTTTAACATGTCAAGTCTGCCATTCTAACCCAATCAGCCTGACATAATGATCTCCAGCCTTGTGCTCGTCAACATTCCCACCTGAGTTAATGAGACGATTACTAAAAATGATCTCAGCAGGTCCTTTAATGACAGCAATGAAATGCAGTGGAACGTTTTTTTCAGGATTAAGTTAATTTTCATGGCAAAGAAGGACTATGCAGTTAATCTGATCACTCTTCATGACCTTCTGGAGTATATGCAAATTTCTATTATAAAAACTTAAGCTGCAACTTTTCCAATTTCCAATATTTATGTATTTCTCAAAACTTTTGGCCACGACTGTATGCATCAGTTTGATCACTTTTGGATGTTCTTTATGGCTAGATGCCTGTAAGAGTTCCATTTAAGCAACGTATTTTTACAACGTCTTAGAATGAAAGATCCATCTATGAAACACCACAAAGTTCACCACATTCCACTGCGCTAGATTTGATGGTTCTTGATGGCTCTAGCCGGGCCTAGGATTACTTGTTGTAAAATCATATTACTTTAAATTATGTTTTATTTCCTTTGAATGAACATTCTCAAAACCTGAATTGCAACCCATAATTTGAAATACAGTAGTCATATGTGTGGTAAAATGTGAATAGAGTCAGTATATGTTGAAATTGGTAATAGTGCAGCTTTACTAAATGTATTTCAACCAGCTCCAGCTCTTCATTACACCTCTCATCTTACATAAATACAGATGCACATATTTATACGCACACACACATACAGATGAAGGATGCTGTTAGATCTTGTATTACTGAGCATCAGCTGCTTTTGGGGGGAAAGTATTTATTTGTTGGTAGGTTTTTTTCTTCTTCTTCTTTGGTTTCAAAAGCAGCACATATTCCTGGCAAGGATCGCCTTCCTGTACTTTAAAACGTAATTAAACAAACATGTCGGTATTGCAGTAATCTGTCCACTGCAAGCCAACTTCCAAACCTGCAGAATGTCAGGCCCAATCCTGTTCAGATCACCCCGCAGGACTCCAACAGCTCACCGTGTTCAGTGGAAACATTTCAATAGAGCCGTTTCAAGACGACCCTTCGTGACCCTCCGCTTCAGACCCACCTGTTTTGCAGTCTGCAGTCAAACAAACCTTCTTTCATTTTTCAAACATCCTGTCTTATGGAAATATGTGTTCATTTTCAAAATTTTGGAAGGGTTTGCACTGAAATTTGCAGTTAATATCTAATGAGTGCTATAATATTTAAGGAATGTTCAGACAGAGAACAAAAACTGTATTAGATAAATACAGTTATTATTAGATATTAGATAAATAAATAGGACAATATTAAAGTTATAAATGCAGTTTTGTTGCCTGCCATTTCTAATTTTCAAGCTGAATGACTTATGATGGGCTGTCAATGAGGGCTGGCACGGTGGCTCAGTGGTTAGCACTGTCGCTTCACAGCAAGAAGGTCGCTGGTTCGAGTCCTGGCTGGGCCAGTTGGCATTTCTGTGTGGAGTTTGCATGTTCTCCCCATGTTCGCGTGGGTTTCTTCCGGGTGCTCTGGTTTCCCCCATAGTCCAAAGACATGTGCTATAGGTGAATTGGATTAACTAAATTGTCTGTAGTGTATGAGTGTGTGTGTGAATGTAAGAGTGTATGGGTGTTTCCCAATACTGAGTTGTGGCTGGAAGGGCATCCGCTGCATAAAACACATGCCGGAATAGTTGGCAGTTCATTCTGCTGTTGCGACCCCTGATATATAAGGGACTAAACCGAAGGAAAATGAATGAATGGCTGTCAATGATTTTATCGTAATTTTTTTATTATCAGCCTATACTGCAATTTGGTTGTCTTCTACTTTAAATGCTAAAGTTATTCAGTTTGGCTCTTAATGTTTTATTGTTAGTCATCTGTTAGCTGTATGGATTCTGATTGGTTGTCAGTTTTTGCCAATGTTTTTATCATTCGTTAGCTGAAAATAAAGGATGTTAGCATTCAGAGAGTTAGCATTCAGACAGTAATGATATGTGTATTTTAAGTTGCATTAAATGCTTTCTCTTTAAAGCTGAATGGATTCTTATTGGCTGTGAATGTTTATCATTCATCAGCTAAGAATACGAAACAAAAAAAGACAATATTGTTATAATTGTGTCATGGACTCTGCTGTTTTTTTATGACAATGATATTTTTTAGAACTATATCTGTATTGCTGTTACAGTTATTATCTTTTTTACCACCAGAACAGCAGAAATATTTTAATTCCTTCATAATCTAATGCCATGGTCATAAACATATCCTAGCAAAATGAAACCCTCACTGATGTGTTTCATATTTTTTATTATGACGGACAGATTGCCGCATTCAGCTTAGTCTTATATCTCTGTGTATTAGGGCAAACGCATGCCAACAAGTGTTGATACAAAGAGAGAAAAAAAACAGAGTAAGAAAATCTCTGGCCTCTCTGCTGTCTTGTAAAATGCATGAACGCCTACATTATTGTGCAACCGCTCTGATTTATTTTGGCTTTTATTTTTATGGCTCCATATGTACTTCCTCTCTGCATTAGAGGGCCAAAATATGAACCATCAGTGGCAGCCAAGCCGAAGTTTGAATTCTTCAGCAATGTGCTAAACATTCGGCAGGCCCAGAAAGCCTAAACAACAAGGACGGTTAAATGCTATCCACACTGCTATCGGTTATTTATAGGAAGGGCGTTTGAATACAGCAGGATGTGTCGTGTTAACACTCTTGCAAATACACTGAGGATTCTAATCATGCTCTTGGCGTAATATATATGACTTGTGTGAATGTATATGCCTATAAATGACACTACTACAGCTCTGTAAGATTTTACATTTACTTTTAATAAGAAACTTTAAAATGATCAAAAGTGACTAAAGATATGTTATAAAAGAACTCAATCTCGTGTAGAATGTAAATATTATGTAAATATTTGAAGTTTGTATTAATCAAAGAAAAAATCAGTATAGTTTAGTACTGTTTTCGGTGATTATATTAAAAAGAAATGTTTACTGAGCATCAAAACAGCAGTTTAGAATTATGTGGCACTGACTAAAGTAATGACCATTTAGCTTTGCCATCAACTAAATATTCGTAATTGTTTTTTGCTATCTTGACAAAGTCTTCTAATAGTGCTTGTCATTTTGAAAATGATTGAGATGGCCAATGAAAATAAAGTAAGCAAGGTTATGGTTCACAGAAGCAGAGCTCAATTTCCAGCATCAGTTTAAAGGTGCAGTAGGTGATCTGCCAGAATGCTAGTGTTAGCATAATAGCTTTGAAAATGTACGTCCCTCCCCTGCCACGCCTCCTTAAGTCATGAACGCGCACTGAATAGATGACGATCTGATGATGATAGACAACCTTATGTAACACTAGATCATGTCATTCACCAGTTATAAAACTCTATGGAGACACACACTTTGTCCAGCTTAGTTGTTGACAGGCCAGCGGGTGCAGGAATTATATTTCCCCAAAACTGGCATTGAGGTAAAGTTGGTTTTATATTCGCATATTCGGACTTTCTACTTAATAATATAATTTCAGAAAAGTGTTGTTTGCAAATTCTAAATAGTGCAATCATATAACCATCTAATGACTATAAAATACAACATTGTTCACAGTTAATTAAATAGTGCTAATGTTGTTTTGAAGTCATACCTACACGCTATTTCAGACCGAATATTCAAAGTAACGTTAGAGTGGGAGTGTGTCACAAGCTGTCACTGTTCAAAAATGAACGAATGTGCGAATATGAATCAAATCACCTCAGTAAAGCTGGTTAGGCGGAAGAGCACTATTTACTTATGTTTTATTATTCATCTAAATAAAAATAAGATCAGAAAAAAAGAAGTGCTAAAAACAGAAATATCCTGTCATCGTTTTACTTTACACTTCCATTACCAAGACAACGAGTGACTTTTCATTATCAATTGTGCTCGCTGATCCTCATACATCGGATATTTTCATCTCCTTTTACACTTGAACAACTAAATGAACGCTTAGGTCTGTTGAACCGACTATATTATCAATGCTGTAAAAGATACCCCATGAACTTGAAAATAGTCAGTCTTTCGCTGGACGTTTTCAATGGCTGAAAAACACCTCCGTGCATATAAACCCATTTATAAAAAGAACACAATCTACACAGGCTTTGCATAACTAAAATAGTTTTAAAACATATCTGTCTAAAAGTAATACGTCAGCCATGGTGTCACTCTTCAGATCGTTGTTTTGAACTGCATAACGCCATTTCCCTCCCCCGTGCAAAAGTAATTCCGATATTGCTTCAGGATTTAGAAAGAAAACAATCTTTCTTTTCATAGATACAAGGCCTTGTCGGTCTTTCAGAAAGAAGTTCAGGTTGATGCAGAGTTTGCCTGATGTCCCTCTCTGTCAGCTGTAGGTGGCCATGCTTCATGTGCACGTGCAAATGATGGATCTGTCTGCATGAAGAGGCTGCGCAGAAATACAAGTTTAAATTTGTTGACAGACAGTTTGAGTTACCTGTCGTAATTTAGTTATTTGTCAGCCCGACGATTTTTAATTGGATGAACATTTTTTAGTCTTATGCCTTACCCAGAATATAAAAATACATATAAATGCATTTAGATCATTTACTTCAATCATTACTATCAGAATGTGAAGAGACTTTTAACCAGCACAACAAAAAATGTTTCTGAAGACAATCACCTACTGCACCTTTAACTATGAAACAAAATGAAGCAAGGCTGAATCACTGGAACAGTTTATAAATGACAAATATTTTAGGGTAGGGATGTTACACGACCAATAGTAATATACAGTGATGCAAACTGCTCAACTTTTTCCTTCAAATTTTGCCATTTTAAATTGAAAATCTTTTTCAATTGAAAGTCTTTTACTAAGTTTAGTCTTTTACTTTTAAGTAAGTATATTTACTCACTCTCAAGTTGTTCCAAACGTTTATTTTTTCTGTTTACTTCTTGAAGCAAAAAATATATTTTGATGAAGCATAGAAACCAGTAGCCTGTGGATGCCCGTTCCTGTCACTGAATAAATAATAAAAAAGGTTATTGCAACTGTTTATTTCAGAAAAACTGTAAGATGTACAGTAAGCTCAAAATTGCGAGTTATAAAGTTAGAATTGTGATAAAAACTCACAATTCTGAGAAATAAAGTCACAGTTGCGAGTTAGAAAGTCAGAATTCTGAGATAAAATCTTGCAGTTCTGAGAAATAAAGTTGCAATTGCAAGAAAAAAAAAAATAGATTTCTGAAATAAAATGTTGCAATAGTGAGTTATAGAGTAGTTTTCTGTTATGTAGACTGACCTTAAATGGAGTCTTAAAAACGCATGACTAAAATTGTGAGTTTACATTTCAAAATTCTGTGAAAATAAATCTGAATTGCGAGTTTGAAGTCGCAATAACCGGCTGTACGGTGGCGCAGTGGGTAGCACGTTCGCCTCACAGCAAGAAGGTCGCTTGTTCGAGCCTCGGCTGGGTCAGTTGGCGTTTCTGTGTTGAGTTTGTATGTTCTCCCCGTGTTCGCGTGGGTTTCCTCCGGGTGCTCCGGTTTCCCCCACAAGTCCAAAAAACGTGGTATAGGTGAATTGGGTAGGCTAAATTGTCCATAGTGTATGTGTGTGAATGAGTATATATGGATGTTTCCCAGTGATGGGTTGCAGCTGGAAGGGCATCCGCTGCGTAAAACATATGCTGGATAAGTTGGCGGTTCATGCCGCTGTGGCGACCCCAGATTAATAAAGGGACTAAGCTGAAAAGAAAATGAATGAAAATCGCAATAACCTTTTTTTATTCTGTGGTGGGAATTGGGTTCCATAGTAGCCAGTGGCACTCATACTAGAAAAAACCACACCAACATTCATCAAAATATTTTCTTTTTTTGTTCAACAGAAAACACTATCAGGAGCAAGTGGAGGGCAAGAAAATGATCATTAAAATTATTTTGGGGTTAACCATTCACCCAAAATGAACCCTTTAAGCAATTACTGTGCTTTGCTCTGAAACTTTATTGAAATGAGATGCATGAAACAGAGTAGGTAATATTGTATCTGTCTTTATGTGTTTGTAAGAGCATAATCGTTCGTCACAAACATTTTGGATCAACTTTACCTCCCTCACGTGTGCAGTCTGTGGTCAGTCAGGCTTTTGATTAGTTCAGTGAGAGCGATTGCGTTCAGGTTTATTGAACAGACCTCAGTACAGTAGACGGCACACACCATCTCTACCATGTAACACAATCCACTGTGACAAATTGACCAAACTGCTCAACAAGAGGCCAGCAGAGTTCTGTAATTCTCTTTGAGACCTCAGCAATATGAATTATGTGCTCTTTTTTTTAAAATGACTCTATTACACACAAACTGTTAGTGGCAAAATTGTTTTTTCCTTTTAATTTTCTTGTAAAATGAAATTAGATTTCTGTTTCTGCTTTATCCGGGCTATTTTATTTCCCTGTCTACAAAATTTTTTTCTCTACCTCTTTTTTACTGTTTTAATCTTGCAACACAGAGCAGACAGTTTCACATGTCAGTCAGAAAAATGAGTTTACATACTTCAAAGCATTACAAATCATAAATAAATCAGAAGTGACGTGAGATTGTAGATTGTATTTCATCTGCACAGAGATAGAGGTCTTTTGAATAAGGAATAAGAGAAAGATAAAATCTAAGAAAAGAAATCAATGCTTATGAATTGATTCAAATCTGTGTAAGAATCTTCTGGACGTTCCTGATGCATTTTTGCTTTGCTAGGAAGATGAGCCATTGGTCATTGAAAACATAATTAAATTAGCCACAACATTTAATATTTAGTGAACACCTATTTGTCAGGAAAAGCTTTTAATAATTTTTAATATAATATTATTCATAGTAATCACTTAATTTTTATGTTTAATAAATACAGGTCAGAATAAGTATTGTTTTACTACATACATACAATATGTTACACTGAATGATAATATCATTTCACTCAAATTTACTTATTGGAAGCATTAAAATAGGCTTTATACTTTCATTTAGTGTGCTTGCTATGTTTAAAAAAAAACATTTTGTGATTTTGACATTACAACTTTGACCATGTATATAAATCAAATATGTAAAAGTGATAACACTTTTATAACGCTTGTAATATACTTGTTATTTCCAGTAAGCTTTGAAAATTTCCTTTTCAGTTTGTTTACAATGTGTTTTGTTTAGTCAGGAAATACCTTCTGTATTAAACTAGTTAAAGGCTCATTTAATTTATAAAATATAATGTTAATATTTGATTTATTTTGTAAAGGTATTGCAAAGTTTTAAACATTTACAATGAAAATATTGGCATTTACAGCATTCTTTTAAGAAAATGACAACTGGTCAAAATAACAAATGTTTTAATTTGCTGTGATTGAAAAAAGTGTGGGGCGTCATGGTGGCGCAGTGGGTAGCACAATCGCCTTACAGCAAGAAGGTCGCTGGTTGGAGCTGGGTCAGTTGGCATTTCTGTGTGGAGTTTGCATGTTCTCCCCGTGTCCGTGTGGGTTTCCTCCGGGTGCTCCGGTTTCCCCCACAAGTTCAAAGACATGTGCTATAGGTGAATTGGGTAAGCTAAATTGTCCGTAGTGTATGTGTGTGAATGAGAATGAGTGTGTGTGTTTCCCAGTGATGGGTTGCAGGTGGAAGGGCTGGATGTGCTGGATAAGTTGGTGGTTCAATTCACTGTGGCAACCCCTGGTTAATAAAGGGACTAAGCCGAAAAGAAAATGAATCAATAAATTAATGAAAAAAGTGTGTTAGTTGTATATTTCCTGGTGTGTTGCTATTTTGCCTCTTCTTGTTGAATCCCTGAATGCCTCCCCAATTTAAATTCAAGAGTTCACACTTAGCTGATGATCGATTATAAAGCTTGTTTGGCATGCTGTCCCGGGAGAGAGCCCTGAGCTCATAAGATCCTCGAGCCGGGGCTCCCTCCCGTTTGCAAGGCGAGAGGGGAGTTTGAGCTCAGGTAGATCTCGAGAACTCCCCTGCTGTAGTAGCTAATGAACAGATAGTGATTGGTCTTAAGAGATAACTACTTACTAGGAGCATGTTTATGATGCCGATTTGGATTAGTCAATTAACTTAAGTTGCGTGTTTTTGGACGGTGGGAAGAAACCGGGGAACACAGGGGAACCCCACGTGAGCACGGGGAGAACGTGTAAACTCCGCACAGAAACGTCGGCTGGCTTGGTAAGGACTAGAACCAGTGACGTTCTTGCTGTGAGGCAACAGTGCTAACCACTGGGCCACCGTGGCACCATCTAGGAAAGGAGGAGGAGTAGGGGTGGAAGGGGGGATTCTTCAAAACGAAGATGGCTGTTATATGGAACTTAGGGTATTTATAGTGGCTTAGGAATCGTCTGATTGGTGAATCATAAATTGAATAATGCGGGACCAGCCGCAAGCAATCATAAGCACGTGATCCTCTCGAAATTAGTTTATAAATAAACTTCACGTAGTTTTGGACAAAAGTGTCTACTACATGATAAATAACAGCAGAACATTTTTTAGGCAAATCGTTTCCATGAATAGTTGAATATATGAAATCAGTGCCAAGTACTAATTAAAAACTAAAATTTCACCTCTAATGCGACTGGGACATAACTACCCAATTTTAATCAGTTCTTAACATAACATATACATATACATAAACATTCACTTGATCTTATTGTGTTTTTAATCTAATTCCTTGCTTTTTGTGCTTATAGATTTATTATTATTATTACCAGTCTAGCGCTATTTTAAGTTCTCATGCCCCTCTCTGCTGGATTCTAGTCCCCTACATTTGTTTAAGATGAAGATATTTGCCATTCGCTTTTCATACACAAGTAATCATTATTTTAAACATGAATCCAGCCACTTGAGAGGTAATAAAAAGTAATGTTTCTCTTGTTTGCAGAGCAAATTTACAGGTGGAGTTTCGACATGTGACACCGGTGAGCCAGGGTTCATGTTAGCGGGTCCCTAATGACCAATTAAGCGATTTATTTAATCGTTTGCCTTATTTCAGCCCAAGCTGCCAAACAGTAATGTGTTGAGCCAGAGAGTACAGGGCTGTAATAACTTGTTTGAGGCTCTGCACACAGCAAAGGGTCCTTCCAAAGGTCTGTGAAACTGGCGCAGTAGTGCTTCAAATATCTGACTGAACTAGAATAAGACTCATTCGGCTCTTTTGTCCCGGTGGGGGGAAAAAGTTTTATGAGAGGACTCAGTGTGCTGATTTAAATACAATTTGTCTTTTCTTCCATTAATTCACAGAATGCTGGTTAAATAGCCCCACATAATACAACAGCTAATATATAAGATATTGGTCATCAGGAATTCCTCAGCGGTTATTAAAAGTGACACTTTTTCTTTCAAGTAAGAGCTTTTTATTGATGGTGTGTACATTGTGTGCTGTCAATAACCCATAAGCTAGAAGAGCCTTTCTTTAGTGGTTGTTATAAAGCTTTTCTGGTGTAAATATTTACAGAATGTTTATTTTTGTAATAAATTTAGCTGCAACTCAACTAGCAATCATTAGAATGTTAGTTAACTGCCTACTGACACTTCATTTATGATGGTCTCTCAACAGACATTCTACTCAACATTGCAAGTACATTTTAACAAAAGCCTTGATTAGACCTGATATTAATATGGATTTTCTTTGGTGGACAACACTAAATACATTTCTTATATAGGGTGTAATATAAGCTTCTCAATAACACATTTGGATTGCTTGCAAAGTGTAAATGCTTGTGTGCTTGAATGAATTTGAAAAGTCACAAAAGCCATATGTACAGATTTGAAGCATTTTGTGTTACATGGTACACAAATTATAATCAAAACTTGTGAAAAAAACGTTGCAATCCCCATCCTATTTATGTGCTTGATCGTAAATATGTTAGTTCCGTCAACTTTAATCATAAAACATAAATTTAAATCATAAAAACAAACAACAAAATTTAAGTTAGCATGAAAAAATGTAGACAACATAAATGTTCCAAGGCCTTCTGTCTTCACTTCTCCTTGCAGAGCTCCTCTATGGGACACGAGACCAGTGTGTGCCACAGGGACACCCAGTAACACTCATGCCACTGGCTTTGCTCTCAACATGTCATATCTACCCACTCTCAGAGGCCAGAAGGTACATTTACATTTCACTCAGCAAGTCAACTTGCATTCAACAGATTTCACCAAATTTTATCCGTTCCTTGTGTCCTTGGGAATCGAACCCGCAAGCTCATAGCAAAGCAGAGGAGGGGAAAAAAAAAAAAGAGAGAAAATACTCATTTGTAGCATAATGTACATGAAAGTGATACACAGTGTGGCAAAACTTTAAGTCTGAGCACACATCCAGGTGTAACGATTGCGATTCTAAAAATAATAAACTATGATTACTCTGACAAACTTAATGAGTAAAATCAATCAATCAATCAAAAGAAGGTCAATTGCAAACTTTCACCCATAGTCCCATTATACATAAAAAAAAACTATGTTGGTTGTTGTTTATTCATTCATTCATTTTCTTTTCGGCTTAGTCCCTTTATTAATCTGGGGTCGCCACAGCGGGATGAACCGCCAACTTATCCAGCATATGTTTTACGCAGCGGATGCCCTTCCAGCCGCAACCCATCTCTGGGAAACATCCATACACACCCATTCACACACATACCCTACGGACAATTTTAGCTTACCCAATTCACCTATACCGCATGTCTTTGGACTTGTGGGGGAAACCGGAGCACCCGGAGGAAACCCACGCGAACACGGGGAGAACATGCAAACTCCACACAGAAATGCCAACTCACCCAGCCGAGGCTCGAACCAGCGACCTTCTTGCTGTGAGGCGAACGTGCTACCCACTGCGCCACCGCATCGCCCGGTTGTTGTTTATATGTGTGCTTATTTGAGTTAAATTATCCACACTACTGTAAAACATTAAAGAGATAGGTCACCCAAAACTGAAAATATATTCCATTACCATTTACTCACCCTCACATTGTCCCACATTGTTGCGATCTGATCACAGAAAACCATTGTTATTACCAGGTGGAAAAGGGGACTTATTGTACTAGCCCTAACCTAGAGTTTACTAATACTCTAATAGTATAATGACTGGTCCTCTCCTCCTCCTGTGAATGCCAAAACACCTATTTAAGGGAAGTGATTATTCTTATGTTGGTGATTACCATTGAACTGAACTAAACAGCTGAACTGTTTGTGTGTGAGATCGCTCACCCATTACAACGCCATTCACCTGCTTCACCTTGCTACTGTTGTGCATATCACTTGAATAAACACCCTCGAAGTTTATACTTCCTTGTGTGACCGTGACAGGCCAGGGTCTGCCGAGGATGACGTCAACGTTCGCTCTTTTTAATAGGACAAATTTTTCGTGATGGTTTAGCAGAGAGAGGATGGTGACTTCCTTGGTCCGTCGTGATATTTTGCCGTCGCCTAATGGTGAGTTTTTGATGGTGGTAATTTTGTAGTTGGTTTCGTTGCTCACGGAGGATATATTATGTTTGCTGATGAAATGAGATGAAATGAAGTTTCCGGCCGCTCCCGAATCCACCAGTATATGTATGGGGTAAGTATGAGAATCAGAGATTAGTTGAGCTTTCATATGAGGAATGTGAGAGACTGTAGGGGTCAGAGTAACGTTACTCACCATTAGGCAAGGCGGGCGAACTGGGCAGGCAGAGATGAGGTGAGACGTTTCCCCACAATACAGACAGAGTCCATTTCTGATTCGTCGTTGTCGTTCTGAGACTTCAAGACGATAGGAATTAGTAATCATGGTATGGTATGGGATGGTAGCATGATCAGGAAACTGTGAAGTGGCACAAGCTGAGAGATGTTGAGAAACGCTGGTGGCTTTCTCTATAAAATCTCTATATTGGCACTGTCATCGTAAATGTCCATGTGTTTACGAGTGTTCGGCTTAAGGCCTTTACGGTAGGCTGCTAGGAGAGCCACTTGGTTCTATTAGCCAAGCGAGTGCTCGGAAGTGCAGCGTATAATCATGGATGGAGGTTCATCGTGCAGTTCATCGTGCACTGATAGAGGGGTGAGTGAGACAGCAAACACCTCTTTAAAGTGGCTGATGAAGGTTTGATAGGTGGCCATCGCTGGACTGCGGGCATTCCAGAGAGCATCTGCCCATTGGAGGGCTCGTCCTGTGAGAAGGGAAATCATGAAAGCAATTTTTGAGAGTTCATTGGGAAACTGATGAGTGTTAGTCTCTATGTAGAGAGAGCATTGCAAAAGGAAACCATTACAGAACATCCGAGGAGGAGGAGAACATCCATGGAAGAGCATAGGAAAGAAGACGAGGAGATCCATGCGTCTTTGATTCCAGCCGCTGAATGAGTGAGTGAGGTGAGATACAGCGTGTGGTGATTGCAGGTGCAGGTGCGGGTGATTAGTAATCAGGTGTGGGTTCACAGGTGTGGTGTGTGGTGGATGGTGAGTGAGAGTGGTGATTGGCACTGGGGGAACGAGCAGCGGTTGTGACAATCAAGGGGTCACACTGATTCCAGCTATATGAAACTTTACACCAACAGGACACCTAAGGGAATTTATGCCTAATCAAAACAAACTGCACACCAGTCTAGCATCTGATAATGTCAATGGATAAATTTAATCAAACAGCAGTGGTTAATTGTAAACAATTGTAAACAGTTTTTGTGCCATAGCACAAAAATGGAACCATTTACCCATTCCGTCTATATTTTTGCATTGTGAAATGAGAGGTTGTGTGTTAAATAGGGGTGAGCTCTATTAGGGGATTTAAAATTGGAACCAAATAGCCTCTCATTGTCCAAATGTCCAAAAATCTGCCCTTCGGCTTTGATATGGAGGCTTGATAAATTAAAGGCTCGACACAATGGTCTTTAAACGAGCTGAAATTACCAAGCAAACTGCAAACAGGGCCGTTTTACCCTGCAGTCTTTGAGCAATAATGCCTTG
This sequence comes from Danio jaintianensis, assembly GCA_903798115.1. Taxonomy (NCBI): domain Eukaryota; kingdom Metazoa; phylum Chordata; class Actinopteri; order Cypriniformes; family Danionidae; genus Danio; species Danio jaintianensis. The sequence continues at coordinate 14,959,538 of CAIGQV010003909.1, forward strand.
GATTTTGCTCCAGGCGTAATTGCTTTTCTTCTCTCTGGCATGCTTTAACTTTTCTCAAGGCTCCGCACCCAGTCAAATCATACTTCAATTATATTACCCCTTGTTTCTTGAAATTATATCATAAACTGGTTTTATTACAATAAATTTGTATTTCATCAAATAAAACCCAATATTGGGCATGGGAACACTTCTGCATCGGGATCAGACAGGTCTGAGGTAATGCACGGCGTTGGATAAACATCCTCCGCCATCACTCTGCAATTGATATACACTTTATGAGAGTTTATGGATTGATAAATGCAGCTCTTTTTAGCCATTTGTAGCTTCTTGAATTTGATTTGTTATAGTGCATTTTCTTTGTTCGTCATTTCTGACTCACTCTTTGAGTTCAGAAAGGAGCTGTTTAACTCACTCTGCCCATGTGCGTCTCACATGGCATCCAAAAGCATTTTCCTGCTTATTATTGGTAATTTTACTTTTAAAAGCACATTTACGAACGCGCATTTGGCTGATTTGTAATTGCAGCCTCTCTATTAATAGTTCAGTAATTAAAGGGTTGCGTTGGACTTTCTGCAGGTGAAGCGTTCTGCTCTCTGT
>CAIGQV010003909.1:14965134-14990632 GCA_903798115.1 Danio jaintianensis
TGTGGTCTGAATTTGGAATGGTGAGATTTAAAAGATTCTTCCACATTTGTGCTTTTAAATCGTGCGTGGGTCCGAGAGTCGCTTGAGAAACGTTGTTTCTGTAATGAGCCAATTCATCCGGGCCTGCAAGAATGACTGGCTCTGATGATCCTTTTCATAACCTTGTTCTTTGAAGCTTTCTGCAGCTAATTCTGAAGGTTAAAAATAGATCCGTCTGAGCCATCACCTTGTTTAGTTAGCATTTGCGAGGAGTCAAGGATCTGACACTCCTGATAGTTCCTTCTCTGTCCAGAACAAGTCTTTTTAGCTCTCTAAACACCACATTGAACCTCTGAATTGAGTTTGCAGGTGTGGCTGTTTGCTCTGATTTCTATATGAATACGTGTACTTTCATGCCCTCTGATGGCTTTCTCAAGCTAGAGTGATTTAAAACCGAGAGAACGTATCAACGTCAGCAGATATCGCCTCCTAGGCCAGCGTGAAGTCAATCAATGTCTTCACATCACCATCCTTATTTATTATCTATTCAGTCAAGTGTGAAGCACGTTGTTTACCCCTGCTTATTGTTTAAGGTTGAATTAGTCTGTGAAGACAAATCTCCTTTATGCTGTCAGTTTTACTCTTGCATCGCTAAAACATGCTGAGAAGAATCTTTCAGGATTGCCATTGAATACGACAAAGATGCATTTGATACAGAAGACTATTTATTTTCAAAAATAAGTTTAAGGAATCCAGTGATACATGTAAATAAACAATAATCAGATTAAAGTGCCAAATATCAGTTATACAAAAAAGGAATCTGTACAAAAGGAGGAATTACATGATTGAAGGTGTCTTTGGTGAGAAGAAATGTCTGCTCGACTGACTTTGGTTTGAGAGTATTGGTGGGCTCTCAGTAACTGCATAGGTCTGAAGAATCTGCCTTCATCAACAACAATGTCAACAATATCTAGAAAAATCACTGTTTACAAAAATAATCATTCGGAATGGAGCAGTGCAGACTAAAATCACAGATCTCGCTCTAGCTGTTCTCTTTGGTGTCGGCGCTGGTTTTGCTTATTTGTTTTTTCTTAAACAAATCAGTCAGTTTGATTGTCTTAAATCCACGCTTCTGCTGAGCTCCGTGACTTCCTATCCGGGTTCTCCATTCCTTTGTATCAGTCACACTTTAAGGCATCATGGCTGTAGGCTATGGAAGTATGCCTTTTCAGGAAGCTCTTTGGTCAGGCCTAATCCATCTTTGGTGCGTTAAGCCGTACAGAGGTCCACGACGTTTGCAAAGAGTCTCTGTGGCCTTGGAATGACAATGTGATTGGCTTGTGTCACTAGGTTTTATAGCGTCCCCACTGATGAAAGCAAATGCCTTCACTTTATCTTGGCTGGCTTGAGCTCCTTGACCTGCATGTGTAATGTTTTGTGGACGGCAAGAGTTCTGGACTGACAGAAACCCTTTCCGCACTCTTGGCATTTAAATGGCTTCTCTTTGGAATGGATGTACCTTTAGAGAACAAAAGAGAGCGAGAATAGTTGTGGTTTGTTAATGGATGTAGGCATGTTTACAACTTAAACAACACAGAATTTTAAAGTCGTCTGAGCACTTTTCTGGGATTAAATATCCTGCGCTTCAGTATGCTGCCAAAAATGCAAACTATCAAAATGAGAGTGATATTAAATTGAAGCTAGTGCAATAGTCAGCTGCCTTGTCATGACAAATCTCTGGGCCTGTGAATGTTAATTAAATCACTAGCATGATGATTATCTAGTGGGGAAGAAAGCCAAGATCGTTACTGAAGAATTGACGGAGGCTGTTCAGCATGTCTCAACTAATTTAAATCACTCTTGTAATGCTGCATTATCAAATGTCATAAATCACCCAAACAGGTGGGGTTTGAGAAAAATAAAAGCTAATTTGTTTATCTGCATTGACTGCACTCTGAATGTATTTGTTATTTTCTAAACGGAAAGATGGGAGGGAATTGCCTAGCGCAGTAATGCATGATGAGGTTATAATTGAAACATGACCTGCAGGTAGTTTGCGGGCGGGCAGGAGTTTACGTTACTGTATGCCCTAATAGGTAGGTATGAGCAGGAATGTATTTCAATATCAGCTCATAAAACATCTGATCATCTCATTCTTACCTGTGGTCTCTCAGGTGGTCCTGCCTCCTGAAGGCCTTATGACAGATGTCACAAGTGTACGGCCGCTCATCTGTGTGTGTGCGCTCGTGGATCAACAGGTTGTAAGACTTAGTGAAGTGTCGGCCGCAAAACTTGCACACAAACTCCTTTTTCGTCTTGGATGGGAGTCGTCCACGGCTGGGTTTTCTTTCTGGCGAGGAGAGCTTGGCCACATCCAGCAGGCAGCCTAACGAGGGTGAGCGCACGTGCCCGTTGTTGGTGCTCAGATCTTCTGCCTTTAGGGCATCGTCTTGCGTGGCGGCAGCCGCCAGGTTGGCAAAGTCAAAACGGGGTTTGCTTTTGCTGGATGCTCCAGAGCCAGGCCCGGAGGATTCCTGCTTGGCGGGTTGGACAAGATGGGGGAAGAGAGGGATTGAGGGAAGAGGGAAGCGGGCATCCACCAGGCCAGGCAGTTTGGAAAAGGTGCAGCGTGGCAAAGTGAATGGTGGGTAACCCAGAGTCCACTGGTGCAGGTGGACGGCGTGCAAGGCACTGAAACTGTAGATGCTGGGCATGTGGTCGGCAGGCAAATGCAGCCCGTTGGAGGTCTGAAGGAAGGAATAGTTCGCCAGCTGCAGAGAAGGGTGAAGAGGCACAGGTGCTGGGAGCGTCTTACTACCCATGACTGATTCCAGAAAGATTCTGTAGGAGACACAAACAAAGAACATTAGTACACTCTTAAAAATAATCATTCCTAAGAAGGGGTTGAGAGTTAAACAGAAGAATCATTGTGGGCTCCCCAGACAACCTGTTTATGAACAGTTCTTAAAATATATATTTTTTTCTTAATGTGAATTTTTTTTTTAATAACCTGATAACCTGATTTTTTTTAATAACCTCCTATTTTTGAATAATCTGAATACGTCAACTAGGTTTGCATTTTCCACTACAGCCCTATGCGTTACTTGGAAACATTTTGTTTAAGGTCCTTACAGGCTGAAGGGACTTCCCTAAAAAGAATAAGAAAAAAACACACACACACTAACGTCAAGACATAAACTGCACTTTTCAAGCGAGGCACCTTGTCTGACATATTGAAAGAGCACACTTCAACGTGAGCAAAAAGCAATGCTCAAGCCTGCCAGATGAGTGTGTGTGTGTGTGTGCGTGTGTGTGTGTGTGTGTGTGTGTGTGTGTGTGCGCAAGTACATTTTGGTGTAGGCGTCTTCTGCATGCCGAAAATATGCCTATGGCCATGAAGACGAAAGACAGCAGGTGACATACCTGCCTCAACTGTTTAATCAGGTTGGATGAGAACAGACACAAAGCACAATAACTCCTCTTTGTCTCATCAGGAGCTACAAGCATACACACACTCATACAAACAGGCTTGGTGTGTTTACAGTGTTACTCATATCGTCTGGAGGATTTTTTTTTCACAGTTTTACAAGTACCATGTGAAATGTAACAATGTGTTGTGTTATATTACTGTTAATACGAAACTATACCAAAGGGATGCCAGTTATGGTTTTAGTTATGATGGATGAGGTCAAAGAGTTGCAAATTTTTTTACAAAAAATTAAGTCATACACTCTTAAAAATAAAGATTATTTTCTGCTATTGTTAGTTCCATAAAGAATCTCTAACATTCAAGGAACTTTTCCATTCCACAAAAGGTTTTAAAAATGGGGAGAATGGAAAAAAAATGTAAATAGTTATTTAGGCCTTTTTTTTATTTTTTGCGTATAGAAATCTAATAAACCTTTTCACTATATAAGAAAGAAGTTTAAATGTCAATTCAGTGGATGTTTAAGGTTCTTCGGGGAACTATACCAATTTCAAAAACAACTTTAAGAATGCATGTGTCATGTTTCATATAGGATCAAATAAGTCACATCGCTAGACCTTTGTTCAGCTAGATGACGCTTAATTTGTGTATTTCTCTCTTCAATATATTCAGGATGCGGAATGAGTCTGATCTGTAGTAAATAAAAAGTGAAATAGCCCTAATTAGTCTTTCTGAAGCTCAAAGCTCCCCCGGGGATTTGGACGCTCTGATCATGGCGCAGAAGTAATTGACTTTTACTTACGGGGGTCATTAGAGGAGATCAGGACTCGCTCTCGAGAACAGTCTCGTACCCTTAACCCTTTGAAGTCCACATACCTTCAAAACGAGTGCCGGACGGGAATGTGTTACTTCGACTATCTGCTTAACCGTTGAATCTAACGCCGTTTGAAAGTTTTTGGGGAAAAGACCTTTCTGAATTGTGGGATTTCACAAGTGCTTGGACATTTTTCCGGGACATTGTTGGCTAATTAGTCGGATTTGCGCACTGTGTCTGGATAAATCTCACAGATTTTGTCCCACACGCCAGGCACAATCAGTGTTGTGGGGCTAAAGACGTCTATCCCAGACAAGGTGGTGAAAGAGTCTTAAAAATCACACCACAATTTGCTGAGTTCAGGGTCGGCTACCCCCATCCACCTGGGCATATAGATCTCAATAACAGGATCCCTTCAAAATACTGTGAAAAACATTTGCCTCAAAAAAATATCAATATAAATCGTAGTCTGTCATCCCACGTTTAAAAAAATATATATCCTCATGCTTCTGTAAAGTCCAAACACTCACCAGTGTGCAAATACTTCAGAATGTTTTGTGAGAAGCATGGCAGGTCCGTTTGCGCCCTCGTTGTGGCCTCTGTCTACCAGTAAACCTTATCAATAACTGATTGCTCAGCTTTCATCAGTAGCGCATGAGCGCGCCGAGACCCTCAGTGTCTTTGGATAGGTGTGAATGTGCGCCTGTCTCGCGTGCAGAGATCAGAGAAATCACGACGTGTATTACAGGAATTAATCACGGTCTCGAGGTTTATGCGTTAACGACGGGCCTCTGGTCAATTGTGCAACGATTATCAAGTAAGTGTATGTTTTCTTTTTTTCCGCGCAGCCCCCTGAGAGGATGTGATCACTTAACCCTGGGGAGAGGGAAACACACCATTCATTAAGCACCGTCAAACAGTTCACTAAATATACAAATATTTTTAAGTATTGTGGAGAAGCCCTAGCAATTTATGTTTGTAGATTGATATAAAATGCATTTGCCTGTAGTAATTCCAGAGGAAACATGTTGAAAATGTGATATTTAAAGAGAGAAATAGTGGGCTCTGCATATTGTGTTAGATTTAGAGTGATGCACTTTGTATAGTCAAATTTATACTTTACAATTTCTTATAAGAAATGTGCATTTATATATAGCTAAAATTTAAAAAAGATATTTTATTTTTTAATGCAGCATGGAAATTCATTACATTTTTCTCTTTTCGCCCTCACAAAATGTAAAACATTAAACGGAGAACTAATAAATGTTTTGATATTAGTCATCTCGGACAGTTGGCATTGTAGGCATTGTAACAATTTTGCTTTTCCTATTGATAAATTAAGCTAAATGTTTCTAATATTAAAAGAAATGTGAGACAGATTTGAAATATGCTTGATTGATGGATATATATATATATATATATAACCTTGCATTTAAAAGAAACGACGTTTTAATTGAACGACGACATTAGTTGAAATTATTCAAAAATATTAAATAGGTCGCTACATTTTAGTATTTTCTTGAATAACAGAATATATCTGGTTTTGTTTTTATTTTGCTTTATCTGCAAAGTATATTATGTTTACGAAAAGCGGTTAAAAAGAACCGAAACAAACGAATAACTGTTAATTTCAACAACAAGCATCACTGTAAAACTGTAGCGGTCCATTCAAAGCACACACGAATCAAGATTGCGAGATCACCAGGGCCAGGCATGGTTTATAAAAAGATAGCTTTGTAGAGGTGCATTTACAAATAGTTTGAACGAATTTGTTAAAGTTTTTAAACGAAAAACACCGAATGACATTAAAACGGCTTTGCTGCTTTCCACAAACTACTACATTTAAAAAAATCTCACATGCCAATCTTAGGTTTGCTTGTTTAACATTTAAGTAGTGAAAACAAATCATTTAATTCCTGAAACAAATATGTTTAATGTGTTAACACCAATTATAAGAGCTGTGGAATTCGCATCCCACCTGTTAATGACTGACCCGTTCACCATCATCAAGACTATCATTCGCACATTACATTAGTTACTTTCTTTCTTTACGCAATCCAGTTAATTCAACGACTGCTCCAAATATTTTTACCGACATAATTTTTTTTTACAAATTCTGCTCGTCATAATTTAGAAGCAATTTCTCGCCTAACTAATTCATTCTTAGCAGCACTTGAACGTTGACTTTTGTTGTTCACGCCTACTGCAGAAAATACACAGATATGTCTTACATTAGAAGTGAAAGCTTGTCAAAAAATATTCCCTAAAAAGCCATAAAATATTTACCAGCACTTGGTGAAGCGGGACGATCCAAAATAAGAGGATTTACAGTCACTTAGTCTTCCCGCGGCGTTTCAAAATTCAGTGCAAAAACTCTTCAGCGGATCGGAGAAATGTTCGTCTTCCTCAGCATGTTCTCGCAGCAGAGACACGGGAAAACCCTGAAGTTCGCACAGCTGTGGTCCAGCGGTTGTGCGCTGTGAGTATTTGGTTACTCGGGGTAGAAACTCTCTCTCTCCCTTTCTCTCTCACTCTAGCTAGCTCTGTCTTGTGGTCCCAAAGTCAAACCGCCTCTTTATTGTAACCCAACCCGCGACGTCACACAGACAAACCCCCAGCATGCTGAAGTTAAGTTTCCTCCACTGGTACAGCAGCGCTCGACGCTAGAGGACCCAACACAGCCTGCATGTCAGACCACTGAGCTCCACTGCAACTTTTCAAACTTTTCCGTTGGCATTAAAGTTTGCAGTTCGTCTACTTTGCACGCTGATTAGAAAGGCCAAAAGAGAATATAAATAAAAATAAAAATGTTAATTGCATTTTACATTAAATTATATTTAGCATTAAATTATGGGGTTCTGTACCTTTTATACACTATTATTATTATTACTATTAATAATTATGCTGTATTGTATGACACGAAGCTTTAATTGAAAAGAATCACAATATCTAAATAATACAAAAGCGTTGGATTAAAATAATCTCATTACATTAACTCAGCGATGCAACATGAAGCAGAAAGTCGAAGAATTTTTGTTTAAAACGAGCTTCTGTGCGTGGTGGGGGCGGCAACAAATCAAGCCTCACTTTGTATTAATTAAGGTAAATATACAACTGTCACCTTTAACTTGGGCTCTCCGCAAGAAAGAAATGAGAGACTAGTTTTTAACGTCCCAAAACCATTAGTCAATTTGTCACCCCGACCCCAGTGAAGACAGATTAAAAGCACGGGCTTCGTTTTCGCCACGCAGGAAAGGTGAATTCGAGAAGTTCGAGAATTTCTCTTTGATACAAACTGAAAGGGGGTGGAAATTCTTGGTATAAACTTTTCCTCTTGGGGTCAAACACACCTAGGTTAGTGTAAACTGTGAAGGTGAAAAATTTACGTAATCTCACAGTTGTGTATATAAGAGAAAAAGAAAAGTGAGTTCAATTTAAAATGAAAATAGAAAAAGACAAATGATCGAAATGGCATGTGTTCTTTGGTTTCAACAAGTAGTTTTACATGTACTGAGCGAGTACCCTTTAAGACTGAACATATTAATTTTTTCATCATTTTTTGGAAACAAAGTAGGCCTATAGACTGCATGTTCAATGGTTCTTTTTTTTACTTGGGAACTCTGCTATGACGTCACACCAGATTCTTATGAGATGCATGCAAGATGCAGGCTCCTTCGTGAGAGACGCAGGGACACTGTCCATATTATGTGGATCAGGACGCGGGTGCGCGTCTGTTACTCGCTCAAAACGCGCCACCTGGTGGCAAGAGCGCGTAAAATGTTAATATACTGCTACTGCAGAGGCGTTCAGCTCTTCTCCTGGAGAAATACCTTCGTGCAGAATTCAGCACACAAGTCATGTTTTCATATAGGCTAACTTACTACCGGTAATTTTCAAGTGAGCCATACATTTTGTTTAGCTGGTTCAGAATGTGTTTGCTACAAGCTGTAGGCTATGTGCATTTGGCAGCCCTGATATTCTGATTCATTCTTTTGACGCGTGTTTAAAAAGTCTGATGAATGAAAAAACTACTGTAGGCAATTTCAAGTACAAATTCAGACCATAAGGTTCTGTAATTAGAGTGTGTATTCAAGTGTGAGATGTTTGGAGGGTTTTGTTTTAAACTCAGATGTTTGATTAGAAGTCTCATACGAGGGATGGAATTGTTACTTTTTATCTGATTTCAAACGCATAAACTATCATTTTACCGATCATCTACGTAGAGACAGTAAAGCGCTGAGTGCAAAGGCCCGTGCAGTTTATTCCGGCTGAATTTGCTCTGTTGATTTTATGAGAAAATTCTGGCTGTCTGTGAGTCCATGTTGCATCACTGAGCACAGCGCAATATCCCTGACCTCAGGAAATTAATCAGCAAACCCTGCCACGGAAGCCGTGCGCCCACTCCTCGGCTGCATATAATAAAAAACAGCAGCGAGACATCATTTACATTTTTGGAGGGAAAAAGAAAACAAACTGTAAAGAATAGATTTGGTGCGAGTGCGAGTTGCGCATGTTTGAAGCGCGACTAACACACACAATGCGCTCTGCACATGCACACGAACGCACACGCGGCTGCCTGGAGATAAAAAGAACTGTTTACAGCTCACTTACATATTTCATCACGTCTATTTACATCACTTTCGCTAATCTAAACACTTCAGCCACTGAAAGTTTAACATTTCAAAGTCTGTGAAGTCAGAGAGCTGCTCTCAAATTCTGAACTACTGACGGCTGTCTAAATACAGGCCCCTGCCTGCGTCCATCATGCTTTTTAAGAGCCCGATATGCACGTCACGTTAATATATTTTTCTAAGACAAAATTAAATTGTGCTACAAGTTAAAACAGCATGGATGTCACAATTTCCATTCAACTTTTACACAATGTTTTACTAAAGATTAGTCCGCCAATCGCGTGGATAAAAAATAAAACAAACTTCTTGAACTTTGCACTCTATACCGCCATCTGTGGTTGAATATAAAATTGCATTTAATTTACGGCGTAATATCGCTTTTGTGTCCGATGTGCATCGGATTAGGCACATGCGCGGATGCATTCTGTAGTTTGCGAAATTTCATGGTTGCCTAAACTTTGTAACACATTGTAGAAGTTGTTTGTTGCAATGTATTAGAGTGCATGTGTTGCAGGTGTTGTTTGCAATGTATCAGACTCTACTCCACTGACAATACCTCCAGATGCAGGTGTCTATTACAATGTATCGACTCCAGTGACAATGCGAAGAATTTTCAAAAAATCGTCTTACTATGTAAGTAAGGTTGTGTGTTCATGTGGTCTGTCTGACCGCTATTTTGCTTTGGCATGGTGTCTATCATTATTCCTTTCGAATTTGGATGTTTCTTTTTTATCAGTAAGTGATTTTTTTAGTAGTATCTGGCTGCAGACTTGCACATGCAATCTGAGACACGCCGTTAAGTACATAGGTACATAGGCCTATTAAAATCATGCTGTTCAAACTGGAACAACTAAATTCTAATTAACGCAATATAGTAGCAAGTCTTGTATTTACTATTTATGTGCATGATGTTGTAGCAATGGACGCAAGAACTATTTAACGTTAGCCTGGTATTTTCCTGCGAAATTCTAGCCGACAGCTCAAAATATAACAACCATACAGTACAGGTAATTATAGGCTTACAGTGAATCAGTTCAGTTTAAAATATGAATCTGGAATTTAATTGCAATTTAATTTAATTAGTCCTACAAACTAATTATTTAAATGTGCTACCTCTAACAAAACTGCAGTCAACTTAACTTTAACTTAACTTGAATAGTTTAACTAGTCAATTACTTTGTCTTTTAATAGTAATTTGCAGTGCCTTTTTTCAGTAGTGCTTTTGCTAGTAAGCAAAAAAAAATTTGAACCCAAATAGAAAAAAAATGTACTTCTACAGACTACAGAGTATTTTTTTACCTGTGCTAAGATTACTTTGCCTTAATATATAGTCATCTCGGTAATGCTTTTCCTTGTACCTCAGTCACAAATCTTCAGTAAATTTCTATGGTGCCACTTTAACATTTGTATTTATGTTTGTGCTCAGACTATTTTGTCTTTATAGTCATTTCTAGTGTCATTGTCTTTTAGTAATTCAGTATTTGTACCAGGCGTGCTTGTGTGCCAAAAATAAGATACAAATCTGAACACAAATTATGTAAATATACTACCTCAGTAACAAAACTTAGTGCCACTTTAAAATGTTTTATATATGTTTAGCTGCAGGACTGAGTATTTTGTCCTTCATAATAGGTTCCAGTGTGTTTTTTTTCATTAATGCTTTTACCAGACTCCCTAGAATGCAAAAAATTAGGAGGAAACCATTGCATTTGCTTATAATAAAAGCAATCACAGCTGTTCATATATTAGAAAAAGCAAGCCGGAGAGATGTATAGGGCTGGGTTGTGAGTCAGCTGGATGGAATGGGGCTTGGTGCTTCTCAGGGAGGTAATCCAGCACGGCTTTACATTCAAACTGAAACCGCAAAGCCATAACGATGCCCCTTTAGGTCACTTATTCCCTCTACAAAAACAACAGGCTTTTAATGGCTAATGAAGAACAGAGGTGTAGCTTCTCTGAACCTCTCGTGGTTACGTGAAACTGCTGTGTTTTGAGCTCAGATGGCTTTGGAGGTGATTGAGATAATTGAAAGAGTTTAGAGGTGCTTCTAATACTTTATGGGTAAAAGGCTGTGTTTAGACTTAGGAAGGATCATCTTTTGACAGACCTCTCGGTGACACACGCCGGATGGTATTTATGGAGGAAATTATTATGCGTTTATAGGAAGCGTTACAGCTGCTGCTGATGATGATGTTTGCAATGAATATGCACAGGTTTAGCGCGCAAATCCTAGATGAATACGGATCAGATGTTTGTTAATGGACTTACGCTGTGTAAAGTCCACACGCTCTTTAAGAACACGTCAACCACTTTCCTGAAGCGGGTGTGAACAGAAGGCACTCGGTTTGACCCATTTCAACGGTATCTGAGTTTACTAAGTCTTCACTAAATAATTACAAACATACACCCTGTGGTCGAATTTATGAGCCCTATGCTCTTATCCTAATCCCGTCCTATTGAGTTTCATACCCCTGAGTGAAAGCCAACATTAGAACATCGATTAAGCATGAACAAAGTCATGGACTGTTTTAATGTGATTATGTTACATAATGTCTTTAGCCTCCTTTCCACAGAAGGAGTTGTTTGAGTGGACATAAATACCAGAAGAAAATGCAATTATTTTGGTCCTGCAACCTCACGTTTTATGGAATTAGTTTTATTATAATGTGTTTCAAGTCTCTTTATGTTGACAAATGTTAACCAACAATTTTCAATTTTAGCCACTAATTACATAATTAAGCCCTTCAGTCCAAAGTTTCACTCTGCCAGAGCTCCAGGCACTCATGTATGACTAGTTTTGTTTGTGTGTGTCTGTATGTGTGTGTTGCTTTAACAGAAATTGATTTCATTGACATTATTGAATGTTCCAGATTTATGTAAGAAACCAAAAACTGGAAATGTTAGGTTGTTTTCTTCAAAATTGACTTACATAGTATTTTTTTCTCCTACTATGGATGTCAAAGTGGCTACCTCTAACATTCTTTTAAACATTTGTAAGTTGTTGTTTTTTCTGTTGAACACAAATGAAAATGTTTAAAATCACTTGAGGGTCAGTAAATACTATCCCTTTAGTTTTTCATGCATTACACTGAGTTTAAAACTAATGGATGAATGTAATGGTGCTGTATAATTTCTACATGAGGATATTTGTCATGGTGACCAAAGTAAAGTAAAGAGCCTATCAGGGTTTTTCTCCAGGCCGGTTGAATCATTCCCCTATACTCAACAAGTCTGTTCTTCATTTCTGCTGTAGTATGTCAACATCCCTGTCTCACTTGCTTTCTGTTTCACCCTCTATCTGTACTGACCATGTAAAGAACAGGAAAAACATCAGTTGGAGCATTTGACCTTTTCAAAAAATATCCGCAGGACTTCATAAAAACAAATTCTCTTCGACTGAGGTCTCTTTCCCTTATATCCAGCCTGAAAGAGTGTGAGAGAGGGAGGGATAACGAGAGCGAGTGAGAGAGGGAACTCGAAGGATAGATGTGTAACACCCCTCAGTCGCTCTTCTGACCCCTGTATGGCCAGTGATAAATGTTTTTATCACGGCTGAGCAGAAGTGTCAGCACGGGTCAAGCTCTGTGTGAGCTGAGTGAATGTTCTTCGCCAGAGAACGAGTATGGCTGAATGCAAAACATTTCAATAAAGTCATAAAATAACAGTGTTATCAGATCTTAGGCAAACCAGAGGGGAGGAACGAAGCAGCGTTTTGATAAATTAAACAGCTGATGCTTTCAACGAAACACTCCCAGTCTCAGATTTATGCAAATGATGTTCGTAAATGTTTCGTAAAACTCCACATTTCAAGAGCACATACTTTTGGCCCACATTCAGCCGCACAAATCAGGTTTAATCATAATGATCCAAATGTGTGTGGCCTAGATTTGAGGCAGAAAGCATGTTGTAACTGAAAAATGTTACATATATGAAGTTTGTGATTGATTTTAGAGGTTATGACTGTGAACTGGACTTCATTCACTGTCATCTGTACAGTTTCTAAATCTCTGTTCACACAGAAGACAATAACTATAACAATTATGGTAAACAAATCATTCAATTTTTTTTGTAACAACTCAGGGAAAAAAAATATTGTTGGAAGTGCTTTTAAAAAAGAAACAAAAATCCCAGCTGATGAACAATAAAAATATTGATAGACAATAGGTATGTACAGTACCAGATTTTAAAGAGAGTGAACATTTAAAGTGGATAATTACAATGCAAAATTGGATTAATTGTTTAATCGCACAGAAAGCCTTCATGTAAACACCTAATAGAGCTTTATCTGAATTAAATTTCAGTAAGTTTGAAAGGGGTATTGTGGACCTTTTCTAATCCAAAAGAAAGGACTTGTAAACACTTTATCAGACTGAAAGCCGAAACTGCAAATAATGTGCTTGTGCAAAGATGCATGTAATGATCTGTTTTTTTTTGTAGAATGAAGTGTCACTCATGACTGTCATGTTATTCTAAAATTCTCCTTTCGCTTGTGAAGTTGAGCAGCACAACTCCCATCAATCCTTTCAGTCACAGACAGCTTGTTTTGGCCACAGTAATGGGTGATTTTACAGTTTGATAATTATAAGCAGCATGGCAAAAAGCTACATGTACATCTTCTCCCAATTAGTACCTGAAAGAGATACATATCAGATGTGCTCTTTAAAATAAAGAATATAAGTGATGGCAGGAGAATAATATGTGCAAAACTGGTGAAGTTTTGGCCCCAAAATCCTCTCAGTGTATTAACCACAAAATGACCATTGTGCATGTGTATTTATGGCTTTTTTCACACTTGAAATTGTTAACCCTGGTTCATCCTAATCCTTGGATAAATGGAGTCCTTGGCTATCCGTAATCATGTTTTACATTGCTTATACTATACCTGGGGTTAACGAATAATTCATTAACAGACATTTCACACAGTACATTCCTAAACTCCCAATTAATATTCTTATATTTGCAGTCTCACTGTAGCTTGCTTTACATCTAAAAATGCAAGACAGCCCTCAGGATTTCTTTTTAAAACACTCCATAGAGCATGAGTGTATCTAAACACAGCCACTGAATGCTCTAGGCTCCTGTGCAAGGTGTTTCAAAAGATGCAAGCATGCACATAAGTCAAGCACGTGTTTAAATTACTGAACCCTCCACATCTTGCCAGTTATGTAGAATCTCGTTGCATAGGTATTTATCCGAGCCTCACAAGATGTGCAAAGCCAAGAAAACAAACATAAAAGTACAAATGAATGAATTAATGAATCACTCCAGTTTACACACTTTCCATCTTTTAGTATGTTTTTGTTTACTGCTGTTTAAATGACGCACACTTCCCATGACCGACATGAAATGACCTCGCTGCTCAGTTTCTGTTCAAATCTCAGGAAAAAACTAGAATGTTGACATGTATGGACAAGGCCTGTGTTTGGCAGTATTATTATATTATCAGTGGCATAAATTGATCTTGAAATGACAATAATATAGTTTATCGCAGTTATTTCTGGAGCAATGTATTGGCTAAACAAAAGTAGACAGTGACAAACCTAGTGTGGATGCTACAATTATCGTTATTAGTACAAATGGGCTTTAATCCAGGGCATTTTGTCAGAGGGCAGTGAGAAATTAACACATATCTGTGTATCAGTATATATAAAGGTTAGAAAAATTTAACAACTTCTGTTCTGGCCACCCACAGAGCCTCAAGAGATTTCTGGTTTCTATTTCCACACTGAGAGAAAGTGCGCCTCTATATAGACTCTGAATCTCGAAATAGGTTGGTAGATCTGGTGGGACCTTCCACTTTAGAGTGCCAAGAATATGTGTCTATGTGTGTGTTTGTGTGCATACATGCTTTACTTTAGACCGTCGGGGAGCTGTTGATGAGCCTTTCAGCTGTGCTTGGGAAAACATAGCAAATCCACTGCTCTAACCCCAGAGTCCCACAATCCAGAATGTTTTGCCAGAGTAAGGGTTTATAGGTACCGATCAGCTCGCTCTTTAATCTGCTGATGATTTAAGATCTGTCGATGGACGCTCCGCCACTCTGTGGGTTCAAGCCACCGATGGCAGGGCGATAAAAGCGGCTGCGAAAGTTAAACAAAGTGGGCAACAATAACACGAACATTAGAGCAAAGGTTCACAAATTTGTATAATTAAAATAGTCCTACCTTTTAGGAGCAGCTTGAGGACTTGATGTTTTCCAGATGTCACGACTTCAAAACGCTAGCATTTGCATCTTTAGCCAGAAGCGAAACACTTCAAACTTGACCTGCTTGACTGAGACATGTTTTAAGTTGTGTAAAAAATGATTTTTACAGTATTCGGCCTTTGACCTTCTAAAGATGTGAGGTCTGGTTTAAAGCTGTCAGGGTCATTTCGGTAACAGCAGGATTTTGGTGTTTGGTGCTTCGTAGCGCTGTAAACACAGAGCGAGATCTGATGAGACCCAGTACTCTCTCAGCACATTTGATTTAGCTATGAGGTTTGGCTGCTGCATTTCAGCAGATTTGTTTCTGCACTTAATATTATTTTCAGTCTGATATTATGACAGTGTAATTGCCTCTAAAATTCCCTGCTGTGGGTGAGACCAGGAATAGCCGTCCAATGTATTTTTATAACAAACGGAATGGTTGCAACATCTCTATGGCACATGGAAAACCATTAACAGGTTGGTTAATATTACATTGCCTGTTATTCACGATTAATAGTAAGAACATGTGGGCTAAATGAAAATTTAGTCAGCATTCATTCAAATTCAGTTTTTTTTCTTTTGTAGAACATATAAGAATTTTTTGAGTCTCAGTAATGCAGAACCAAAAGAACCAAATCTGCATTCTTCAAAATCTTCACCAAGAACAACTATTTGAAAATCTGGAATCTGAGGGTTTGAAAAAATATAGGACACCCATTTTTTTTATCCTAAGTGGCACAAATCGGATATGGCCTATGTACATTCAGTATGTGAGCAGGAAAAAATCACATGGTTATACTCAGATCTGTTACAGGCCTCATTCGTATGTGGAAATGTGTCTGATATGAATCAGATATGTGCCTTTGTGTAGATTGGATTTTATATTCACCTGCCAATGTGAATCGTACACATTAAAAACCGGTAGCGAATGACATCAAATCTGATGCTTCTCTCTCAGAATAGAATCCAACATGAGTCTTATAACTTAAAAAAAAAAAGCCTGTCACATAGCTCAAGTTAATGTATTTAATCATATTATGAGAGAGAGAGAGAGAGAGAAGTGGGGGAGCAACATCTTCCATATAAACAATCTAAAACTATTGCATACATCACAAGAAACAAACTATTTTGGACAAACTGTGCATAAATCCCACCACTTGAACATGAAATTAAAATGCTTACTGGTCAAAAAGCTCGAACTTTTCTGTCATTAGCTATAACAAATCAACTTGTCAAAAATATGCTTGCAGCAGAGTCGAGAAATAACACAGTGCTTAAGGATGCTTTGTATACAGGAACAAAATTAAACCCTGATCAGATTAAAATACGGGAATGAAGAAAAGGTTGCTATTTTATTTTCAAAGCTGTCAGTTATCGCCTGCTCTTTTTTACAGTTTAGTGCATCTTTGCCATGTGTAGTTTAAATGCAGACTTTCAAAAGAAGATGTAAACGGGTCGTCAAAAAAATTGGATATAGTCACAAAATCAGAAAAGACAATCAGGATGTGCAGTCTAAATGCAGCCTTAGTTACACCAGTGGCAATACTCTCTAATGGAGCCCTGTTTTACAATGAAACATTCTGAACACCAATAACAATGCTGTGCAGGGCTAAAGGCACTTATGTGATGATGTTCCCATCTTGTCACACTACTTTCCATTTTTGGCTCGTTTCGATGCCTTTGGTCTATGTTGTGTTCATATTTTTGGTAGAACTACACAAGAGTTTGTTTGGAAGCAGACAAAGGTCCATTTTTTCAGAAAAAAATGTGTGCAGTTGAACTCCACTAACAGAGCAGACACACACACACCGTTTTATTTTTTAATCTGAGCTACAGCCTGCAGCCCAAGACCAGTTACACACTGAAGCTAGGCAGGGCTGAGCCTGGTCAGTACCTGGATGGGAGACCACATGGGAAATCTAGGTTGCTGTTGGAAGTAGTGTTAGTGAGGCCAGCAGGGGGCGCTCAACCTGCGGTCTGTGTAAAGGCTGATTTATATTTCTGCATCAAACGCACGCGTATGCTCCGGCGCAGCCTACGCGTGGTCGCGTAGCCCTCGCCATGGTCGTCGGCGATGCTGACGCGCACCTTTTAAAAAATGTAACTACACGTCGCAACGACGTGTAGCGCAAGCTCTGTGATTGGTCGGCTTGGTAGCACTGTCGAGTGTGGGCGGAGGTGAGAGCCACGCGAGCCCGATGAAGCGAGTGTTTACAAGTGTGGAGCCCCGTGAAGGAGGTCCTGATGGAAACTGTTGTTTTGTGTTTACCTCATGATTAAAGTTGTTGCACATCCGCTGGTTCCCGCCTCAAAATGAGCGAGTTTGAGCCACTTGCACATAAAGGTAGCATTCAGAAAAAGCAAAACACCAGCGAAGAAACTCGACACAGAGGAACATAAACACCTACTGCCAGCTAGCATTTTGAAAGTGTTATTGCAGAGCAACACACAAACAGCGCACAGAAGTATAAATGCACGGTGCGTCCCGCCAATCACTCGACGGAGAAGTATAAACCAGGCTTAAGCCCTAATGCCCCAGTATAGTGAAGCAGACACTATACTGTCAGTGAGTGCCGCCTTTTAGATGAGACATACCAAACCGAGGTCCTGACTATCGGTGGTCATTAAAAAATCCCATGGCACTTCTTGTAAAAGAGTAGGGGTGTAACCCCAGTGTCCTGGATAAATTCCCTCCATCGGCCCTTACCGATCATGGCCTCCCAATCATCCACATCCACCGAATTGGCTCTATCACTGTCTCTCCATTCCTCCAATAGCTAGAGTGTGGTGAGCGCACTGGTGCCGTTGTCTTGTGACTGCTGTCGCATCATCCAAGTGGATGCTGCACACTGGTGGTGGTGTGGAGAAACTCCCATCCTCATGATTATAAAGCACTTTGGGTGTATGGCCATACATAATAAATGCACTATATAAATACACATTACATTAACGAATAGTATGGGTATTCATTATCAAGTCAAGCCAAGTTGAGCTTTATTGTCATTTCACTACATGTGTGGACATAAAGTGGAACGAAATGTCATGACTCGCAGGACCACGGTGCTACATAAAAAAACAATCATAAATATGAACACAACAATGGACGTAACAGCTATTTTAAACCTATACATAACTAACATACCGGAGTGTTAATCCAACTACACTAACTACTAAGTATACTAACTACTATTTATTGTCAAACTTTTCACACTGTACATTCCTTAAGCCCAGTTTAGTGTTCTTATTCACATTTTTGCAGTGTCACTGTTGGACAAACAGCAGGCAATCGTCTTTTGACATTTCTTGATGCCCCGGGATATGATGGCAATAACCCGGGGGTTAAGCGCATTGTGAAAAGCATAAAAGTAGCACCATGTCAGAATAGTTTTGTTATGAAAAGAAAAATCTGGTAAATTGCATTGGTGAATAGTCGCTTTTTATAATTTAATTCAGAAATAATGTTTCTTTATTTCTTTATCTCTTTATTGCATGCCACAGTTTTAGAGAGCAAGTGCTAAATAAATTTGCTGTGGTTGCTTTGACGAGTGACCCCACACTCGTTCCTTCAGATGTTGTGTTGAAGGCTGTTGGGATTAACAGACATGTGAAATACATGTTCATAGCTCACTGAATAGATTTGTCACAGATTTGTTTAAGTTCCGTTTAGTGTAGCATATCTGTGAGCTCACGAAATGTGAGAATTCTCTTATGTACTATTGAAAACTCTCTCTCTTTGCTTTTATTTAGCAAAATGAAGTACAACCACAAGGGACTTTTAAACTCTGAACATACGTTTTATTGAGACATTACAAACATCTCTCTCTCTCTCGTTTTCTCTTTTTCTTCCTCTTTTACTCTGTCACGTTGGAAGTGTTTCAAAGTAACCTGAGAGCTATCGTTTTAAATTATGTTTTATTAAATCTGTGTTTGCATCAGTTGTACAGAGGCCCTTGTGAAATGACGAAAATGCTTCTCTGGAGGGTGTCTGAAATGGGAAATTGCAGAACATCATGAGACCTCATTAGAAACACACGTTCATATGTTGGTGTGGGGATTCAAAGCAAATAGGATTGAATTTGTCAGTAAATCAGAATCGGTGTTAAGAGAAATAGTTGTATTATGTTGGTTCATGTTCATGTATTGCGTGCGTCACGGTGGCACAGTGGGTAGCACAATCGCCTCACAGCAAGAAGGTCGCTGGTTCGAGCCCCAGCTGGGTCAGTTGGCATTTCTGTGTGGAGTTTGCATGTGGGTTTCCTCCGGGTGCTCCGGTTTTCCCCACAGTCCAAAGACATGTGGTATAGGTGAATTGTGTAAGCTAAATTGTCCATAGTGTATGTGTGTGACTGAGTGTGTATGGATGTTTCCCAGTGATGGGTTGCAGCTGGAAGGGCATCCGCTGTGTAAAACATATGCTGGATACGTTAGCGGTTCATTCCGCTGTGGCGACCCCAGATTAATAAAGGGATTAAGCCAAAAAGAAAATGAATGTTCATGTATTGCATCACATATAATTATATAAATGAGGTTTCAGCATCAGTATATCAGGACATGAACTTCATCTCCAGAGCAGCCCTGAAATTCAGTTCACCAGCACTTTTTTTTTTTAATGTGATTTTTATGCTATTGTCAAATCATGTACACAAAGAAACACAACATTTTTACTACAACTGGTCAAGATGAACTTGAATTTGTTTTAGCTTAAGAAAGTTGGGAAGGAAATTATATATCATTATTTTTCAGTATAATACTTGGTAGTAGTAGCAGTAGCAGTAGTAGTAATAGTAATAATAATAATAATAATAATAATAATAATAATAATAATAACTGTATTTAAAAAATGATTGTACAGTTGTTTTTCCATGTTTTATTTCTGACAAGAATAAACAGCTGAAATAATGGGCAAATATTATGCAAAAATCCCTTTTTTTATAAGGCGTTTAAACACAGTTGTGTGGCAACAGTGTGTGAATATAGCCAGACTCTAATGGTAAAAATTAATTAATTCTATTTTCTATAATCACACTTGATAATAGTCTGCAGAAACAGTTGACATTCCCTTTTGGTACATTTCACCAGAGGAGGAAAACCCCACCCATTAGTGTAGCCCCATCCGTTATTAGCATAGACAGCCCTGAGTGGGAAGCAGCCGTCCATCATTAGAGTTTTCACTTCTGAAGATAATGTCAGCAACTAAGAGGATTATTAATGTGGTGTTTTAGGATGCACAAATGAACATAGACACATGAACACAGTCTCCATAGACTGCCTTCTTCTGAGACACTTCGTTTGACATTTTTAGTTTTTCACAGAGATAATGTTAGTCCTGTTTTGAATCTGCTGCTATGGTGACGTACAGGCATTTGTCCGCTCTCTTTTGAAAAGAGCACAATCTCATTTGAATTTAAAGCGACAGTAACCAAAACGGCATAATTTTGATCAAAGCCTAAAAAAGATAATTTCAAATAGTAAAAAAAAATTGAGGGGTATTTTGAGCTGAAACTGAACATACAAACTCTACGGACATCAGAGACTTATTTTACTTATCCTGTAAAAAGGGGCATAATAGGTCCCATTTAACTTGAAAAAATCTCATGATTTCAGTTGATTGGATGTGTTTTTCTGAACATTAAAGTGTATTCTAATATTTAAATGTAGTACAGAAAATTTGGAACGGAAATAGAATACTAAGTACAGCGGGGAAAATAAGTATTGAACACGTCATGTTTTTTCCTGGGAATAATATTTCTAAAGGAGCTGTTGACATGGAATTGAACCAGATTTTGGTAAAAACCCAAACAATACAAACATAAAAATAAAACAAAACAAAATCTGAAAAATGAGTTCAGATGTGTATAGAAATGTGTAATAACAATGAAATTACACAAGGAGAAAGTACTGAACTTTTGAAATGCAATTAATACTTTATATAAAAGGCTTTTTTGGTAATGGCAGCTTAAAGAAGCCTCTCATATGGTGAATGAAGTCACATGCATTGCTCAGGTGTGACTTTTTCACAAACTTCAACAGTGTAAAAATCTTGATGATTCTGTGGGTCTCGTCTATCAAATCTGATCTTTAATTTATATTTTATATTGGATTCAAGTCAGGTGATTGGCTGGGCCATTCTACAACTTGATTTTCTTTGTCTTAAAGCATTTGAGAGTTTCCTTGGCTTTGTTTTGGATCATTGTCTAGCTGAAATGTCCACCCTGGTTTCATCTTTATCATCCTGCTAATGTAGATATTGAACTGAAGCAGCTAATATTAAATTACAATGACGAAGGGCAGAGGGTTGCTGAATAACTTCTGGGAGATTTCAGCTGCTGTCTGGGCTTTCACTGCCTTTCTACACCTGCCTTTCTTCATGTGTTCAATACTTTTTCCCTGTGTCATTTCATTTTATTATGCATAACTTAGTTTGTAAACTAATTCGATTTGTTTTCTTATATATGGATTTCTTTGGTTGTTCCCTACATCCGGGAAAAATTTCAAGTCAACGGCACCTTTAGAAATATGTTTTCTGAGAAAAATGGTGACGTGTTCAATACTTATTTTCACCGCTGTATATAAAAAAATATAACTGATTTCATAGGACCCTAGGTAACAATCATCAATTTATGTAATCGGATGCATACTTTGTAAATCGGTTTGTGAAAGCAGAAGAATTATAGAAAGCATGCATGCGTGTCATATAGACACATGCAATAACAGGAAAGATAGCAGTAAAGATATTTATACTCAATAAGCTTTCATCTCTCTGAAGGTTTATATTGCCTAAGACAGACATGACCTCATGATTTACAAAGTTATGATGTTACTTCAACAGACCTCAGGCAGTAATTATTAGGTGTGTAAAATCGCTTTAATAGGTGCTTCGAAAAAATAAGACAAACCTTAAAATCTCGCTCTGAATAAATGACAGGAGCGCTGAGTTCTCACGGCACACTCTCTCATTTCCCCTTCAGTCTTTCCTTTTTCTCTGTTTTCTTTAGCTCTGACAGTTTAAAGTAATAAATACAAAATGCACAAGGGATAATATTTTCAGACAGAGCAACAGTTTGAGTGTGTATTCTGTTTCTTTGCTGCACGTGTTGGGTAAAACACACTTGTAACCCTGCTACCAATAATTATCTAATTGATTTTAATGTTAATTTATTTGGAATGTTAATATATTTGTACAGTTGAAGGCAAAAGAAGGAGTGCTGTTTAACAGAGATTTTTTTTGTTGCAGTTTTAACATTATTCTTTCTTTTAACATAATAGTTTTAATAATTAATTTAAAATACCAAATTTATTTAGTTTTTGCCATGATGACTGTATATAACTTTTACTATATTTAGCAAGATACTAGTATTCGGCTTAAAGTGCCATGTATAGGCCTAACTAGGTTAATTAAGGTAAATAGGCAAGTTAGGTTAATTAGGCAAGTCATTGGCAGCTAGCAGCTAGCTCTCTGCAACTCTCACATGGTTGCCCACTGAAGCTAAGCAGGGCTGCGCCCGGTCAGTACCTGGATGGGAGACCACATGGGAAAGCTAGGTTGCTGCCGGAAGTGGTGTTAGTGAGACCAGCAGGGGGCGCTCAACCCGTGGTCTGTGTGGGTTCTAACGGCCCAGTACAGTGATGGGGACTCTATACTGCTCAGCGAGCGCCGTCTTTCGGATGAGACGTTAAACTAAGGTCCTGACTCTCTGTGGTTGTTAAAAATCCCAGGATGTCCTTCGAAAAGAGTAGGGGTTTAACCCCGGCATCCTGGCCAAATTTGCCCACTGGCCTCTGTCCATCATGGCCTCCTAACCATCCCCATATGATAATTGGCTTCATCACTCTGTCTCCTCTCCACCAATCAGCTGGTGTGTGGTGTGTGGTCTGGCGCAATATGGCTGCCGTCGCGTCATCCAGGTAGATGCTGCACAGTGGTGGTGGATGAGGAGATTCCCCCAATGTGTAAAGCGCTTTGAGTGTATAGAAAAGCGCTATATAAATGTAAGGAATTATTATTATTATTATTTTTATTGGACTACAGTGATCGCAAATAAAAATGCCTTAAAGGACCTAATAATATTGAGCTTTGAAAATCAAAATAAATTAAATTAAAAACTTAAATTAAAAGAAATAAGACTTTCTCTAGAAGAAAAAAGTATTATATTATATCGAAATACTGTGAAACTTTCCATGCTCTGTTAAACATCACTTGGGAAGTATTTGAAAAAGAATTAACATTTCTCAGGAGGGCTAATAATTTTGCCTTCAACTGTATATTGTGTTAGTGTTGAATGGATATTTTAGATTTGGAACTCAAATCTGGCATAAATCGCTGCAGCATAAACTGTTTAAGAAAAATGTAACTAATATTTCTGTAAATGATCATAATTAAGTATGAGGCTGATTTCTGTAAGTTAGAGCAGTTATTTATTTACACATATCAAATATGAGCCTGATCATTCATTCTCTATGTTTCATCCAAAGTGACTTACAGTATTATTAGGAAAGTCTTCCTCAAAGAAATGACAATTCATAAAAAGTTGTAATCAGGTTTCAAGCTTAGATCTTAAACCACTAGCCTGCACCACCCCAAAACTGAGCTCTAGTGTGTGTGTGTGTGTGTGTGTGCGTGTGCGTGTGCGTGTGTGTGTGTGTGTGAGAGAGAGAGAGAGAGAGCGAGAGAGAGAGAGGATCTTGGCATGCTTGCAGAGAATAATAAATGATTATACTGTTGGCAATAACAGTCTTTGTAAATCATGCCGTTTGGATGCTTTTAAGCATCCAGTTACCAGATGAGAAACGGGGAGCTTGGTATGGGTTTTTTATGCATTAGAAAACAGTAAAACACTGCCCTAAATGCTCACTCAGCTACTGACACTACAGTACACACACATGACCTTTTGGTTTTAGAAACATATTACAATAATGATAATGTAATAGGTTTAATGTACAGGTTTTGCACTACATTCACCATTCATTGTTGTTAATCCCATAAATCCTGACATATGACAGAAGTAGTTAAAAAAAAATGTAAACAGTTTATTGAATTCATGAATTAATTTGATCTCCCTCTTATTCTTTAATGTTTGTGTTTTGTTGTTGTCTCGTGGATGTTATGTTAATTTGTGTTTTGTTTTGGTTTCTATTGTTGTTATTATGTGATTGTGATTAATTGTGGGACCCCCTTTAAAAATGAGATAGTACATCTCAAGGGGTTAATCCTAATAAAATTCTAATTGGATGTATGTTTTAAGCTTGCATTTTTTGTCTAATTTAAAAAAATAATTCTATTCAATGGAATGCAAAGTGCAAAAGTAAAATAAGTTGTGAGCTTGTAATGTAACAAAGTGTTTACTTAAAATACATATAAGTAAATGATCAGTAATATGACTTTGTATGATGATATGTAACGCTTGATCAGAGCTCTATATGAAATATACAGTATAACAAAATATAAAATTGTATTTGTAAAAATTTGAGTTGTAAATAAGACAACTGAATAAACTGAATTGTCCATAGTGTATGAGTGTGTGTGAATGAGTGTGTATATGTGTTTCCCAATACTGGGTTGCAGCTGGAAGAGCATCTGCTGCGTAAAACATATGCTGGAATAGTTGGTGGTTCATTCCACTGTGGTGACCTCTGAAATAGAGACTAAGCCGAAGGAAAATAAATGAATAAATAAATGAATGTCACAATTCGCTGTAATTTGCCGTTGTGTAATTGCTTGTCAAATTTACAAGCAATTTCTGAAAGGAAATTGATTATTCATTTAATTTTTTCACTGTGTTTTATCATAGTTATTTCATTTCATTAAATTAAATTAGGTAACAATACCCCCCAAAATGACATTAAAGTGATTAATTTCACAGAAGAAATATTGAATTATACTAAAATACTGTTTTCTAGCCACTAAACGCATGAAATACCATTCAGATGACAGAAGATATGTTGCAGATTTTGACGTTTTGATCACATTTAAAATTTGGCTTTATAAATCAACATATCAAATATGCCAGAGCAGACCTCATATGGTTCATTCACATTAATCCATAAACATAATCCTTTATAAAATTCCCAAAAAATGGATAAGCAGAAAAAAGGACTAACATAATTCTACTCCTAAAACAAAACCTCACATTTTCCTTCTGTAAAAAAAACCCAGAGCACAATGAAAATATCTGTGTGTGTGCGCAAGTGTGCTGGCATGCTTTAAAGTTTGATGAAGAGCATATATTGTGTGTGTCATTCCGTGTGATGTATTGTGCCCTCTACATGTATGTATGTATGCGTGTATGTTCTGCCGGTGTTTGATGTGGAGTGTGTTCTACCTGTGGAGAGTGTGTGTAGTAATCAGTCCCATCTGTACAGACTCAGCCAGTAGCCAGATTGATGTCAGGGAGTGAGCATACACACACACAGACGCACACACACACACACACACACACACACACACACACACACACACACAC
>CAIGQV010003909.1:14995753-15041543 GCA_903798115.1 Danio jaintianensis
ATTATTGATTTTCTTCGCTTCTAGTTGTTTCTGCAAAAGCGCCACCTGATACTAATAAAGTCTGCACCGTGATATCCAAAAATACCAGTGTAGTGTATATGTGTATATACAGTCATGGCCAAAAGTTTTGAGAATTACATAAATATTGGAAATTGGAAAAGTTGCTGCTTAAGTGTTTATAATAGCAATTTGCAT
Organism: Danio jaintianensis; assembly: GCA_903798115.1. NCBI lineage: Eukaryota > Metazoa > Chordata > Actinopteri > Cypriniformes > Danionidae > Danio > Danio jaintianensis. The sequence continues at coordinate 14,995,949 of CAIGQV010003909.1, forward strand.
ATACTCCAGAATGTTATGATCAGATGAATTGCATAGTCCTTCTTTGCCATGAAAATTAACTTAATCCTGAAAAAAACTTTCCACTGCATTTCATTGCTGTCATTAAAGGACCTGCTGAGATCATTTCAGTAATCGTCTTGTTAACTCAGGTGGGAATGTTGACGAGCACAAGGCTGGAGATCATTATGTCAGGCTGATTGGGTTAGAATGGCAGACTTGACATGTTAAAAGGAGGGTGATGCTTGAAATCATTGTTCTTCCATTATTAACCATGGTGACCTGCAAAGAAACGCGTGCAGCCATCATTGCGTTGCATAAAAATGGCTTCACAGGCAAGGATATTGTGGCTACTAAGATTGCACCTAAATCAACAATTTATAGGATCATCAAGAACTTCAAGGAAAGAGGTTCAAATCTTGTTAAGAAGGCTTCAGGGCGTCCAAGAAAGTCCAGCAAGCGCCAGGATCGTCTCCTAAAGAGGATTCAGCTGCGGGATCGGATTGCCACCAGTGCAGAGCTTGCTCAGGAATGGCAGCAGGCAGGTGTGAGCGCATCTGCATGCACAGTGAGGCGAAGACTTTTGGAAGATGGCCTGGTGTTAAGAAGGGCAGCAAAGAAGCCACTTCTTTCCAAAAAAAACATCAGGGACAGATTGATCTTCTGCAAAAAGTATGGCGAATGGACTGCTAAGGACTGGGGCACAGTCATATTCTTCGATGAAGCCCCTTTCTGATTGTTTAGGGCATCTGGAAAAAGGCTTGTCCGGAGAAGAAAAGGTGAGCGCTACCATCAGCCTTGTGTCATGCCAACAGTAAAGCATCCTGAGACCATTCATGTGTGGGGTTGCTTCTCATCCAAGGGAGTGGGCTCACTCCCAATTTAGCCCAAAAACACAGCCATGAATAAAGAATGGTACCAAAACACCCTCCAACAGCAACTTCTTCCAACAATCCAACAACAGTTTGGTGAAGAACAATGCATTTTTCAGCACGATGGAGCACTGTGCCATAAGGAAAAAGTGATATCTAAGTGGCTCTGGGACCAAAAACGTTGAAATTTTAGGTCCATGGCCTGGAAACTCCCCAGATCTTAATCCCATTGAGAACTTGTAGTCAATCCTCAAGAGGCGGGTGGACAAACAAAAACCCACTAATTCTGACAAACTCCAAGAAGTGATTATGAAAGAATGGGTTGCTATCAGTCAGGATTTGTCCCAGAAGTTGATTGAGAGCATGCCCAGTGGAATTGCAGAGGTCCTGAAAAAGAAGGGCCAACACTGCAAATACTGACTCTTTGCATAAATGTCATGTAATTGTCGATAAAAGAATTTGAAACGTATGAAGTGCTTGTAATTATATTTCAGTACATCACAGAAACAACTGAAACAAAGATCTAAAAGCAGTTTAGCAGCAAACTTTGTGAAAACTAATATTTGTGTCATTCTCAAAACTTTTGGCCACGACTGTATATATATATATATATATAAAGACCCCTAAAGTTAATGCTTAAGCAAACTTTAAAATGTTTCCATGCTAGAGGTCTTCTTAGAACTAAAGTTGGTTTTCTGAGACTTTTTTTGCAATAAGTTTTTTATCAGCTGGCCATTTTTTGTAATGTTAAGTGTCCAGACTGGGCTACAGGTGTTGCTTCATCATATCAATTCGGAAATCCTTTCACTGTTTTAGTGTATGATTAATGCATTATGAAAGAAAGAAATGCGAATAGAAACTGTACTTAATTAGAGACGCAACTGCAATTTGGTAACCACATTGAGAATGGTCTTGTTTTTTTTTTTCATTTATTTATTGTCTTACAATGCAAAAAAAGCTTTAAGTCTGTCTGACTATGTATCCTTTATCAGACATTTTTATCAAGCGCTACATTTAACTTCAGTAATTTCATGGTAATGACAATGAAAATAGTTTAGTTAGTGCCTTATTTTCATTCCATCAAAGTAAAATTACTGCACCTAAAAATAGGAGCCTTTTAAAAATGTCAGAATGACTTAGATGTGATCTTTAATGGAAATACATTTTAAGTATGGCAATTTTTGTCTTATATTTTTTATATTTTTAGATAAAAAAAACTGTTTTTCTTTGTTCTTGTTTTTTTTTTCATGAAAAGTTTGGTATATTTATTTACAATAAGCGGCTATAAATGCCATTCGCATGATAATTTGTCATATAATGCAATTAATGTGCACCACCATTAAAAGTTTGTGGTGGGAAAAATGTATAAATATGTTTTGTTATTTTTAGAAAAGAAAATTCAAAATTAAATGGAAATGTAAAATGATGCATTTCTTTACTAGTTTTGAACAATAGCTTACATTTCTACATATAAGGCTACTGTATATACACATATTTGTGGTTTATATGTAAATGCTTCTTTCGTTTTCTAACACTGTCATTCTGTGTGCTTTTATAATCACTAAAAAGAATTTTTACTGTTCATGGATATTCTTCTACACAGAAAACCTTTTATTTGCTCTTTCCTCTGCTAGAATTGTAGAGGCGTTGAATCGCGTAGGGTATCCTTTCCCGAAGGCCGCTCTACGGGTTTTGAGTTTCATGTCCAAATGTGTGAGGAGCAAGTTTATTAAGCTATAGAAGACTTCAGGCATTCCTTCTGGTCTGACTAGAAAGAGGAACTGGGGAAAGAAAGAGAGAAGAATTGCTTTGTGGTTAATCTGAAAGATTAGTGAATATTTGAGGGATGATTATTGTGCAATTGAGCAGAGGTTCGAGCAGCTTTACGGTGGGAACGTCCACTGTAACAGGAGGCTGCTGCCCAAGAGCCCTGACCTGAGATCAGATTACATTCCCTACGTTTCCTCATCCACAATTAAATATCACTGGGAGCAGAGGACTTAAAAGTGCACTCACTTTGTCTGCTTTTCCATTATTTCCTGCTCACATGTAAAGCTTAAAATGAAAGTTTTTGAATTTTCTGAAACTCAATAAGCGCGTATTTCCTGCGCCGACTCTGTGTTTCTTTGCTCCGTTCTCTCCACCGTGAGTGCTGGGAGTTTATGGGTTTACATTAGAGCAGAATTCATGGACTACAGACACTCATAAAAGTGACAGTATGCAGCACCGCCATATAAACTCTTACAAGCTCAACTGCACCGAGGCTCTCAGCTACTGGGGTCGATTTAAGAAAACCTCTTTCTCTCCCCCTCTCGCTCTCACACTGTTTACTTTACATGCCTTGGGCTGAAATATGGGAGGGAAAATAATTGAAAGCAAAGTAATTTATTAGCTGTGTTCTCCAGTTCTCCGCTAATGCCAGTGCAATAAGTAGCAGCTAATGCAGATGGGGGGAACGGGTGGGCTTGCAGCGCTGACTGATGAGTGCAGCTATGCTCAGAAACATTCCTGTGTTACGGCCGAACCCTGGAGAACTGTATTCTGGTCCAATGCATTCCAATGCTGTGTCGCATCTACACATAAAACAAACGTATCCAAAAACAGCCCTCCTCCCTGACTTTCTCTTTTTCTCGAGCTTTTTGCTCATTCGCATTTCTATTTGTTTTTATTGTCTCCCATCCTCCTTGTTTGTGGTGGTATTCTTTACAGCCATCTCGACCGTTGGGTGTAGCATCTCAACAGGAACATCTGCATTATGCAGGTAAAAAGCAAATAAATATTATAAACGTCGCATCCAAAAGTGCTTAAAAAGAAGTACTGTTATGTGGACTTATCTTGTTATCTTGTGAAAAGAACAGAGAGATAACATTGATGCATTAGCGGAAAGAACACTGCGAACTCTCCATTTGAGTATAAAATCCAGGGTACCACCCTGCGAATCTCAACACTGGTTGTCCAATAATGGTAATAAACCAGAACCGATTTTATGCTTATTCGAGCACTTTAAATATAAGTGTAAATATAAGTGGTGAGATAAAGCTAAGTATGTATGTGACTAAGCAAGGAAAGATGTTGTTTATTTACTCTTTTTACATGGCTGTTAGTGATACATGACTCCTGATCGGTCAGTTGATGCATTCAGCAATGAGATATATCATGTTTACCGTTGTTCATGGCAGTGATTAAAATGAGACTGCTCTTCTGAGAAGGTTGCTACTTTTATGGCTGTCATAGCACAGATTTGTGCTGTATTAAGTGAAAATACTATGCATAAGGTCTTTGCTTTTACAAACAATCTGCTCTCACATGTATCCTTTCACATGTAATTGTGTCCTGTAGTCTGAAATGTTGTTTTAGGCTGTAAAGTACTTGCACATGCCTATAGCCTGAACATGTCACTGCATTCACAATGCAATTCATAAAATTACATTAATATTATTTTACGTTAGTATTATTTTCAAAAAACGTGCACTTGGCAATGATTTTCAAAGATTACATTTAAGGTTCACAATATCTATTTTCATATAAATATGCAAATGCATAATCCTTTTCTGTATTTAGTTGACCAGCTACATTGTAGTGAAAGTCATCTTTATTTCATTAGTGCCCTTACGATGTAGATTTTTGTCAAAGCAGCTTAACATAGATGAATAAAATAAAATAAAAAGCCATAAAAGTATTTCAGATTCTGGAACATTCCAGCATAATGTAGGCTATTTCGTGTCCACAAATTTATTTACTTGCAGATTAGCTGTGCAATAATGATCATAATGTACATTAATTGAGGTATTAATGTGAAATAGACCACTGCAGGTTGACTAAGACCCGAAAGCAATAAGTGATTGACAGGATTAGATGAACATACTCCTCCCAAACGTTTGTTTTAAATTCATCTGGAAATTCAGATGACATTTCTCATGGACGTTTTCCAAGAGGAACAGTACTTCCTAATTTTGCATTTGCGGTGTAATTTATGTACCCTGTGAGTTATCTAGTGCTGCAATTAATATTGTCCCAGCCTTGTGTGTAGGACTGTCCTGGACTTTTACACCTGGGTTAAATGAAAAGTAGACACCTTTGATTTAGGAAAAGTTGATTTTGCCAAGACTAACAGATCACATTTTTGCCTTAATTCCTTCTGTGTTACAGCAGGCCTAGAATGCCGAAAGCTGAACCTGGATTTCATTCAGATCCTGAGCGTCACATAGCAAGCGTATGTCATAAATCTAGACTGGAGTGGAAGGCCTGTTATTCCTCCCATATCCAAAATAAATGAGCTCACTAATTAATAGCAAAACCAGCTCATGTAAATCCTCTCCATTGTTTCGCTTTACAGAGAGAACAGCATGCATTACACAGCCATGCCTATACATGCAGAACAGAAGATGAGCTGGAGATTTAGAAGGAGAGATCAAAAATTTAAAGCAAAAAAGAGACAGACTTGTAGCATATAGGGCTGGGACGATAAATTGATGTTTTATGATTCATGGATCGATTCTTAGATTTTTGGGAATGCATCGCAATTCTCTCTGGAATCGATTCTGAGCTTAGCTTTTAACAATAGATGGCGCTCTAGGATAGTTTTTAATTGTACACTCTTAGTAAGTGTGAAGAGCATTTCGGTCATGTACTGTGAGTGGTCATACGTACATACGATTCATGTAAATGCAACTTAAATATTTTCATTAAAATATTACATTTATTAATGATTGTTTTACTTTAAAGTAGTGTGTGTAAGGATTGGCAGAGTGTGGCTGTTTGTAAAGCATACAGCGCCATCTGGTGGTAAAAACTAAGATCATAATCGATTTGAGAGAGAATCGCAATGCATTCAGTAAATTTCAGAATCGATGCAGAATCAATTGTGCATCGATTTATTGTCCCAGCCTCAGTATACATCTTACATGCAAAAGTAAACTAAAAAACTTGTTTAACACTTTAGTTTAAGCACCAATTCCCATCTATTAACTAATGGATTATTACCTGCTCATTATTAAGATATTGGCTGTTTTACTGTAGTTAAAGTTCATTCATTCATTTTCTTTTAGGCTTAGTCCCTTTGTTATTCAGCGGTCGCCATAGCCAAATAAACCGCCAACTTATCCAGCATATGTTTTACGCAGCGGATGCCCTTCCAGCCGCAACCCAACACTGGAAAACACCCATACACTCTTGCGTTCACACTCATACACTACGGCCAATTTAGCTTATTCAATTCACCTATACCGCATGTCTTTGGACTGTGGGGGAAACCGGAGCACCCGGAGGAAACCCACACGAACACAGGGAGAACATGCAAACTCCACATAGAAATGCCAACTGACCCAGCCGGGGCTCGAACCAGCGACCTTGCTGTGAGGCGATCATGCTACCCACTGCGCCACCGTGACGCCCTGTTGTTAAAGTAGGAGAAAAAAAGTTGTATGAAGTATGATATTTTTTCTACATTCCTAATCCTGCTCAATACCTAAACCAGACTACTACCTTTAAAACTATTAATAAGCAGCAAATTAGTAGTTTATTGAGCTCTTGATTTGTTTATAGCAAACATTTTACCTTAAAATGAAGTGTGACCAAAAATGTACATTTTTTTGTTTGTTTTTTACAGAACTGCACTGCCACAATAGTATGCTCTAACATGACATCCTGAATATGAGGATTAACCATTTTGGTCACTCTATCTTGAAAATGAACAGTTTAATGCTTTTGGTTTTCCGTAATAACTGTGGTCATCTCAAATCATATTTATCCCTGATTCATGGTTTTTAAGCATCAGAACTATGGGTACTACAAGCTTTCTAAATTGGCATCTGCCAAATTTAATTGGCTGAATGAGTTTGCGCCAAAATACCACAGTCTTTGATTGGATGCACAGCCTTTGATGTCAACAATAAAAGATGTGGAACGTGTTTTCTCCTTCCTCTTAAAAGTTAAAAAGTCTATTTATTTTTCCTGATTAGTGTACCCTTTCTTCATTTTATGGTTAATTGCATTTTATGACTTACGTGTAGCATTGTTATTTCCTTGCTGTCAGGGATTAGACCTGTGCTCTATTTTCAGGTGGACGGTCTCAGTTCTTTTGTTGTAATATAAGCAGTGCTGCACTGTAAATAATTGCTGTTAAAAAGCGGTCAGATTCTACAGTAAAATACTGTTTTCTCACTAAAACAGTAATATTCTGTTAAAAACAGTGCATTCTGGGTAATATTTGTTTTCGAGAAAGTAACCAACAGCAGTAAACTGTGAATTAACAGAGCTCAGAGTCGACATTTGAAGTCTGTGTTTGAAATCACACTTTGTGACCTTGTTCACTATTATGTACACTAGTTCACTAATATAGTTCACTTGACAGAGTTAATGAACACAAATGAGTGAATTCACACACTGATGAACACCTGCTGTTAATAATCACAATCACTGAAGGAAAGAGAAACAATGAACACAAACAGTGACTTCAGTTACAGCATTAAATAACATCAACCAAAATAAAACACTTTCAGTCTCAGCAGAGGGTTATTAAACAACAGCAGATACACTTATTACTGACCACTTTGACTTCCATACCATTTTTATTGAAAATCAACAGAAATTTAGGTGTTTTTTTGTGTCACCGTAATGGAGTGAGGGGCTGGTTTTATTGGGCTCTTCATCCTTGAATTCATAAATTTAGACTCTCCAGCTGCTATAACACAGAGTTTGTGAAACACTTATATTATAGCAATAAAGCTGGAAAGTCAATAAATCTAGTTTTGTTCTGATAAATGTTTTTATAAAGGTCTGAATGACTGGCCTCATGCAATAGTTTTTATGCTTAGTTGCAGATATTATTTTGTTAATGAGAAGTGGAAATGTTTTTATAAAGGTCTGAATGACTGGCCTCATGCAATAGTTTTTATGCTTAGTTGCAGATATTATTTTGTTAATGAGAAGTGGAAACAGGAAAGAAACCTAATTATTTTACAGAGTTAAGAAATAACATACAAAAACAGTTCAGTTATAACAAAGACACACTCAGACCTCATCAATCAGACCTTGTAGCTCAACAATGGTAACAATTAAAATGTTTTATGCTGCAATGCATGCTGGGATTTTTGTACTGTGCCACACCCAGCATGCATTGCGGCATGAATCAATTATGTAATATAATGGTCTAACAGTTTTCTTTATTTGCGTTTGATTCTGCTGTTGTTTATGTTTAGACGTTCAGTACCCTGTTAATAGCCAGTTTGTGAGTTAAACTGTTAATGTTGTTACTTGTCACCGTTGTTGAGGTTCATAGGCTGATTCTTGATGTCTCTTTGAGTGCAACTTATACCATAGAGCAAAGTGTTTTTGTCCAAGATATTTATAAAAACTTCCATAAGTCAATGCCACATACAAGCATGTTATGTTATGTTTAACAATAGAGTAAACATTGGATAAGAGCAATGAATTACATTATATTACTGTATATTATATTAGAACAGGTGACTCACTAGAAACAATATTAACTTCTCCAGATCTTATTTAGTTTCTTGGCTTGCTTGCTGCATCAAAAGAGCTTTTTTATCAAAGTTCTTAAAAATTGCAGCAGCCAAAATAAATGAATGTTAACAATGTCGGGGTTAAGAGCCCAACTTAAGCAAACTCTATTCTCCATGATGGTGACTTAAAATGTGAACCTTTATCTCAAGAAGAACTTTAGTAGATGTTATACAAAAATAAATGTTTTAGTAATAAGTGTAGCTGGTGATGCTGTTTGTGGAGCTGTTTAATCATTTGCTGATCATTTTAATGATTTAATCATTTGTTGCACTTCAGGTTATTTCATTACAAAGCTGTGAATGAAGTTGTAGTTTTTTGTATGTTCTGTTCTTGTTTTTACCTTCTGTATTTCTTCATTTGTTCATCGCTAATCCTCAATTATCATTTAATTAGTCAATTAATTAATTCATTTACTTCAGCTTTGCTCCATGTTTCACTTGGAAGTGTTCAATTAAAACTGAGGTATTTGCTCTGGGGTTTAAAGGGTTAAAGGTGTGAGACGTAAAAACACAGTGTAAAAACGTATTTTAACAGTAATATAATGTTAATTTAAACTACGGAAGTAGACTGTAAAAAAACAGTAAATTGCTGGCAACCCAGCTGCCAGTATGTTACCGTAAAATCAAGGGAAAAACTGTATTTTGCTGTAAAACCTGAAGCAAATTTCTTCTGTGTGTCACCCTTGTGGAGGAGAGTATAGAGCCAGTGTTTGAGTCAAAGATGAACAATGAAATGCTGATGTCATGCTACATGTTTCCTTATTTAAAGACAGTAGCTGTTTAGTTGCTGATGCAGTAAGAATCTCTCTGTGTTAGTTCTTTACATGCATCTGTGCTGCTGTGAAATTTAAGATATTTGGGTTAAACAGAACTTTTCGATTGAACTAAAATAAGTTATCATTATAAATATGCTTATAAGCATATATAGCACATTACTTCATAAACTCATACAGCAGTTGGCCAATTTGAGGCAGTCGGTTTCAGTGAATAAAACGAGTTCACTTGAGTATTGTGTATATCAATGTAGTCCATGTATTGTTACAGCAACATACTGTAAAATACTGCAGCTCCCAGCATTTTACTGTTAATTTACAGAGCAACAGCTAGATGCTGTTAATTTAACAGTAACTTGCTGGCAACCATGCTGCCAGTTACTTACTGTTTTTTTAACAGGACAATTTTTAACAGTGTGGGCTCATCAACAAACCCTTTGCATCGAACTTATGCGTTTAGACTTGTTTTGTGCAAAATCTGTCATCACCAATGTTTGGCTTGAACTGAACTGATACTGAAATTCAGATTTAATTCATAATGATTATGGTAACAGGTTGTGCTTCTCTTTTTGCCCTCAGGTAACAAAACATTCTCATGCATGTTCTGTGTTGAACTGTTTGCAAACATTATTAGATTGCATCTGCCAAATCCAGATTTTTGTATAACCAACATGGTTATTCATCTGATTATTCATTGCTGATTTGAACAGTTGACAATTTCATGCTTTGTTTTGAAGCCCTAGACAGAAAACATCTCATGTACAACATGTGAAGTTTCACACAAATATGTTCACAGAAACAAGATTGAATGTCATCAAACACTGTTCCACAGATGGAATTTTAGGTATACAAATTTAATTCATTGTAGGGATAATAAAACATTGCTTAACGTATTTTGAATTTATTCTTATAAATTATTATAAAAAATTTTATAATTATTATAAAAATCTCTTTGTGAGAGATTTTCAACTTTGAAGAAGGACCTTGTGGAAAAGAAAGGTCTATTTTCTTAGCATGTATACAGTGTAATATTACTATAAATATACAGTTTTGAGGATTAATAATATCTTTTTTAACCCTTTACAGGGCACTCTTTGAAATAGTGGAAAAATGCTGGAGTGTTATTACAAGACTTTTGTGTTGTAATCAACAAGGCTAACATATATGGTTCTTCCCCCAATAAAGAGTTACATTATACTTTAATTCATCATGGATGTATAGAATTGATCAAAAGTGACAGTAAAGACATTCCAATAAAAAAAAAATTACATTAATTCTTTGCATTTTGTTTAGTAAAGAAAACTGGGAAAAACCACATGGCAACACAGCTGTTTTCAGTGTTGATTGATATTCAAAAACGTTTTTTTTAACCAAATAAGCATATTAGAGTGATTTCTGATAAGCCATGTGACACTAAGGCCTGAAGTAATGGCTACTAAAAATATATTGAAATTATTTTTTTAATTTATAGCACAACATTGCATTTTCAATTCAGTTATCATAATTCATCTCTCATTTTGTGACCATGGCTAATTGCCGCTTTTTCTTGGTTTGTTATTGCGAGTGAAGGAGTGTCCGCGCTGTTGTTCTGACCTGTGGTGAACTCTGGCTCACTCCGCTTGTTCCCAAGCAGTAGCAGCTGAAGTTTGGGGTCAGACTGACATCACAAACATCATAAAACTGTGTATGCTTTTCCTGTCCGAGGAATAGAACAGTCTGTTAAGTCTGTCCATAAGTATGCTCGAGTGTGTGTGGTCTCTAGAGCTTTCCTTTATGCAGCATAATCCAAAGGGAGATTCAGAGCGCTCAAATTGTCCATTGAGAACTTAGTAGGCAGAGAACAATGGTGTAGCTGTTTCTAAACACAGTGACACCCACATTACACACTGTGATGGAGGGTAAACGCAACCCAGAAATAGGCCTGTCACAATAATCAATATATCGACTTATCATACAACATATGGACATGACCTCAATAATTTTTGGTGATGCAATATATATCACCCATACATAACCAATTCTAGCAACATTTTAGATGATTGTGCAGCATCTCTTATCTCTATTGGCGGTGTCAGTGTCAGTATGGTTACAAAACACTATAATTTATTATTATTTATTTGTTTAGGATACACATTTTCACATCCTGATTCTAATGCTTAATTATTAAATTGTTAAAATGACTATAATTAAATGAAATATTCTAAAGAATAAAATATCACACTTTGGAACAGTGTACTTGCATTTTTATGCTATTATATTGTCAATCTGGCATTAAAGTGCATAGTGGCATAAAATGGTCTTAAAATGACAATAATATTTTTTGTCATTAATTATAAGAATATTTTGTCATTGATTTAATAATAATTGTTTATCGCAATATATTTTGGTGCAATATATCGTACAACAAAAAATAGATATTGTGACAGGCCTACTCAGAAAGTGCAGTAATATAAAACTGTATAAGTTTATATAGAATTTCAAATTAACTGTTAATAATTAGACAACATGTGAGAAATAGTTTACCTTTATGTTGCTGCACACTTGTGACATTTTTTTCTGTTTAGCAAACAAAAGAAAAATATAAGAGTGCTTGTTTTCATTCAAACAGTAAAAGATTTTGGGGTCCAAACGAACACTGGATTTTTAATTTTTTTTTTTACATTGGATTGTATTGGATTGCATAGTTTCTAACCCAAAAATTAATTTACATTTGCAGTTAATTTACTCACCATCTAAGATTAACATAATCAGGTTTGTTTCTTAAGGCTGTGAATTAAAGTAAAATTGCTGTAAATAATGTTCAGTTTCTTGCACTGACTGATTGATTTGCTTCATAAGACCTTAATATTTTGTCAAAAGTCAGGAATATTAATTCAGTTTGACCTTTTTTAGTATTAAAGTACATTTTATGAATCTTAGTTGGCCTGAGGGGGATAAAATAAACAGCAAATTTTCATTTTTGAATGAACTTTCCTTGTTACCACCTATTGACTTTCAAAGGAAGCGCACAAAAACATTTCTCAAAAGATCTTAATTTTCCCCCCAAACAGTGATGGATAAAATCTGTCTCTCTCAGAACACAAATTCAATTCTGTTATATAAGATCGCACTGATGCAATACGATTATATTTAGAGACATTTAAATATTTACACTGACTTTTCTTCTCATGCTGTGCGAATGGAAAGACCAACTGGTTCAAACATCACTTAAACCACTTCACATAACAAATGATCAGATGAATGACCTACAAAAACATGACATGTGCCAGAGTCTTTAAAATCTTTACCAGACACAAAGATGCAAGTTAACGTACACACTGAAGTAACACACAACACATGACGTGCCTGTGTGCTCATGTGAGCCTCTCCGAATATAAAGTGCTGACATGGATAAATGGAGGACATTCAAATCAAACTACTTCCAAACTACTGTGTATATGACTAATGATCCATTAATGAGGACCTACTCTTTTGTAAACATCCACAGAGCCAACCTCTTTAAAATCTTTAACACATGTGAATGCACTCGCTACTGCCTGACCAATAAGGTGGCTTCTGATTGGTGGGCAACACATAGTTTAACCTATCACATTTTGCAGTGTTGCGTTTGGACATAGCCTGTGTAGGCGCTCCTAAAAATCATTTGTAAAATGTTCCTAAAATGAGCCTTGAGGAAAATTTGTTTCCTACTTTAATGTTTTAGTAGACTTAATGGAGTTTTCTGTTATATTTCATTCCGGTATCACCTTTGGCTCAGATCTTTGACTTCAAATGTTACACAAACTAGGAGAGCTATTTGTCTTGTTTTCTAGTAAACATTCTTAAATCAAGATAGATTTACTTTATCAAAATGACATAGTATGTTAAGTGTTGTTGTCTAAAATAAATAAATAAATAAATAAATAAGTGGATATTGCTTGTAAAATACTCAAACAACTGCAATTGCTATAAGAACAAATTAACGAAGATACATGCACTTGATAAGCAAAATGACATGTTAAGTTCTGTTGACTAAGTCCAAAAATTTAAATTTAATATTTTAAAATTTAAAATATATACAAATAAATTTTAGAACCAAAATGACATCTGTTGAGGAACTGTATCAACAATGATGCTTGTCTAGGGCAAATAGCATTTTCAGGGACCCACCGACCCCGGCCATAGTCTGCTCACGATCATGCCATGCGGTACCGAAGCCTGAGGAGCAGATTAGTGCGGTTTCATTACAGTTTTTATCTAGTTATTATAAGACTTTTGAACAAGACCACATTTTAAATATTACTGATAGCCAGTATGTAACAAAAGTGCATAAACAGTTGATTTAGCACATATTGTCAATATCATAACTATTATAACAAACTGTGCAGTAAGTATTTAAGTATTTATTCATTCCTTTCTGTGAATTTTAAATTGGTTTATATTTTATATATAAGTATATATTTATATATTTATGAAATTATCAAAAGCTTATTTATTATATTAGGTTTTTATAGTGTTTTCCGATGTTTTTTTTATGTTCTTGCTGGTTGTCGATCAGGCATGAGCCGGTATAAGATTCTGACAGTAGTATATCTGTGGATAAAAATATCACGGTTTCACGATATTGTGGTTACTGCTTTAAAATATGATCTTTTACAATTTCTGGGTAAAAAACAACACCTCTTTTCCCCTTTGAACGCAATATATATTTTATTTTGAGAAACATTTAAAATATTTTGGAATAGTAAACATGTCAGGATAAATAATTCAAATAAATCATTGACTTCTGCTGCTTTTATTAGTTTCAAAAACACTGATTTCTTTACAACTTTAAAAGGCATCTTTGTATATCTTTTATGCTGGAGATACTGTTGCCCTAAAAAAAAAAAAAAAGAAACAATCTTACATATACCATAGGAACGCTATATGAGAATTTTTTTTAACTTAAATTAAAACCTTGATTTTTCCAAATCGCGGTATACATTGAAACCGTTTGTCATCCCATGCCTAGTGTCGATGTAATGAGTTGCGTTCTGCATCACATCTACTGTGATGTTTTGAGTGACAAAATAAAGTAAACTGAAACTGAACTTATATATTTTTTTTAATTCAAATGCTGTAAGAATTTTTTTTCGATATCCCCTTTACAGACATTTTTTTTCTTGTTTTGTGCAAAAGCTCAAACCTTTTTTTCCCTCTCTTCTACAAGTCGAGCCAATGTTGTTCTGTTGCGGATTGATGGACATCTTGAAGACATTTTGTGACTGTCTCTGTAGCCTAGGAGATACTTTAAGCTTCTTCTGGAAATCTTGACTAAACGCAATGGTTTTGTTAAAGAGATCCTTTAGAGCAGATTTCATAAGAAGATGAAGGGTCACATTCTTCCGTTCTCTTTCATTTTTGAACGAGACCAGACAACAATGTGTCCCCTCATGTCTCGTACATATTGAAATGACAATACCCATGCCCGCAGCCCCGCCTCTTTTTCTAATTTTAGCAGTTCTGAAAACAATCAAAAGCACAAAAAATGAAGTCATTTCTTAATTTATGAGCTCCTCCTGTCGGATCCATATGTTTTGAGTTGAGCTTGGAAGCCATATTGTGAATTTCTCTCTGGTAATGGGGATTAGGAGGGCACAACTAATGTAAACAGTGCCCGAATTCTTCCATCTGATCCTGCAGTTTACCTCTGATTGAAAAAAGTTTGCTTAGCAACCGATGAACGCGCTGATCACCACATGGGCTATTTTGCTGTCATCCTTTTTCTGCTAAACTATCTGTTCTAATTGAACAAAAATGTCAATCTGGTAATGGTTCAAAACAGAGCTGTTTGTAATGGAAACGAAACAACATTCCTCTGTTAAATATTTGAATACACAAGCACTGAGCGCTTTGGAAACTCAACAAAATGCCACAGTGAGATAAACAGATGATGTCTGCTGCAATGTCGAGAATGAGCTCTTCTAGTCTGTGAGAAGAAGTGAGGAATTGCCTTAGATTTCTTTTCTTTAGCCTGGTTTGACAGCTGCGCTCTTTTCATCTCCACACATCGCGCATCTAAACGCTGGAGTTTGACGCTCTGGCCAGGTGTTTGACTTACTGTCCAGCTCTCAGCGGGCAATTTTCCGCATTATTGTAATCAATGAGATAATTGAGGAGGTTGAGATGTTTGCCCTGTCTGCAAATAGCCTCAATCAATGACCGCGCTCCAATTGGGCCAATTAAAGAAATTGTAGTAACATGAGACAGATGCTTAGAGGCTGGCCTCCTCTGCATCCCCATGGTTGTTTTCATCTGTTTTGAGCTAAAGATCTCATGAAAAAGTCTAAGCTAAAAAATCTCATTTATCTTTTACTGATTTTGATCTGAATTACCCATTTTTATTCTCTGATTATACACTGTCTTTCTGTTTATATGGCAATAAGGTTCCATTAGTTATTGTATATTTACTAACATGAACAGATAATGAACAATACATCTATTAAAGTATTTTTAATCTTTATTAAAGTTGGTTATTGAAAACCATATACTGTTAGTTCTAATATTAACTAGCACAACTTTAGATCAAATAATGCATTAATAGCTAATTGTTGAACTATGATTAATAAATGCTGTACAAATATTGTTCATTCTTAGTTCATGTTAGTAAATACAATAACAGAACCTTACTGTAAAGCGTGAATAACATTTAATAACATTTTTATTAATAAAATTCACTATGTATATATCCCAATCCTGCCACAATGGTGCAGATACTGGTACTACATTAAATTCATAAAGTGAATCCATTAAATCCATGAAGTTCTAAATTAATCGCTCATGGCAGTGTTTCATTCATTGTCAGTGTTGTTGCTTTAAAAATATACAGGAAAAAAATATATAATTATTGTTAACATTTTATAATCTAGCCCTATGTTTGTTTTTATAACATCCTGTGCGTCTTTACTGTTCATTTGTTGCAGATCTCTACTCACTGAAGCTCAGATGAATGATTGAATCATTTCAGTGCCGTTGGCAGAAGGCGAATCCTTTCGGGATGTGACCCCCCCCCCCCCCCCCCGTCCGGTCACCCCTTGAAATGTGTTCTTGAAGTTCGGGGGTCCCGCCTTAGCAGTCTGCCTCTGTGATCCTCTGTTTGATGTGACGTTACCACAGGAATTGCCAGGGATCTGTGGTTGCACAGGGCTCATCCGCAGTGTATAAAATAATCTGATGCTGTAGGATTCCAGAGCTGGCAGTGGTTTGGTGGGGAAGGCTTAATGTTAAACACTATAATTTCAAATAGTGAGGAAGCACAGGCTCTTCGCCCGAAAGTCTAATGCTGCAAAATGTTCATATAGAGATCAGTTAATAAATCTATATGGAATTGGGTGGTCCAAGAGACATGATCACATTTTGATGAACAGATTGAAGTTTTTATTTGAAAATAAAATATTTACAGCCATTGAAATTTGGTCACAGAGGCTTAAGACAAAAAAGAACATGAAAACAAACAGAAATATATATATATAAAAATATATATATATTTGTGTCCTGAAAATGAGTAAAAGCCTTATTGGTTGTCACTGATAGTCTAGTGGTCAGTTTGCTTATGTATATCACAATAAAAATTTTGGGGTAGGCGGCACAGTGGCTCAGTGGTTAGCACTGTCGCCTCACAACAGAAAGGTCGCTGGTTCGAGCTACAGCTGGTCAGTTGGCGCTTCTATGTGGAGTTTGCATGTTCTCCCTGTGTTTTGAACCGCCAACTTATCCAGCATATGTTTTACGCAGCGGATGCCCTTCCAGCTGCAACCCATCACTGGGAAACATCCATACACACTCATTCACACACATACACTATGGACAATTTAGCTTACCCAATTCACCTATACCGCATGTAAAATTGGCCGTAGTGTATATGTGTGAATGCGAGAGTGTATGGATGTTTCTCAGTGCTGGGTTGCGGCTGGAAAGCATCCGCTGCGTAAAACATATGCTGAATAAGTTGGCGGTTCATTCCACTCTGGCGACCCCTGATTAATAAAGGGACTAAGCTGAAGGAAAATGAATGAATGAATGAATTTTGGGGTGAAGTAATCCTTTGTAGGGCCTTATAAAACCCATTTATTATTTCCCAAATTCCTTTTTATTAATATATATATATATATATATATATATATAAAAAAGATGTTACATGCTCAAATTCGTCCAAATATTCAACATTGCAAAAATAATAGGATGTTATTTTTAATATAAAAAATAGACTGGAAATTAATAACTTATATATATTTATAACCATTTTCATTACAATTTAATTGTAAGTAATACAATTGTTTTGTTTTTTTGCTGAGAAAACCCTCCGATTACCAAATGTATTTTAACAAATAATGAAATTATTGTATACAGCTAAAAGGGCATCCATAGTATAAAACAGATGCCAGAGTAATTGGCGGTTCAGGGACTAAGCCCAGAGAAAGTGATTGAGTGAATTAAATTATTGTGGCAGAATTTTTTTTTTTTAAATCATCATATATAATTTTAGTAAAACCTTTTAAAATTACTTATTTTATTACTATTTAAATATTTATTCCAAGTAATCATTGATATGTTGTCGGATACTTTTATGAGTCATGCTTAGGTTGAAAATATCCATCCATCCTTTATTCAAACCACATTTCATCTTTTGTAAGATTGTAAGAATTAAGAGAAAAGTAAAAAAAAAAAAACTATATCTTAAAGCTCTTGATAAGCATGGTTTTGCCAGGCATGATGCCCAGTGTAACATAAAGAAAATGAGTTTTTAATATCCTTTATTTATTAAGTTAAATGTTGTGTTTATAGCTAGTTGGTAAAAATAGATAAGGCAAAGCAGGTTCACTGTGAATGAAATGGATGAAACCAAATCAAAGCAGGAAATATTTTAAAGACAGCTGTAGTAAATCACTCATGCCATCTGCCAAACTCAGATCATGGGCTTTTGATGAACACTTGTTAGTGCTCAGTTGAGCTGTTGGGTCCTCAGGTGGTCGTGTTACCTGACATCACTCCTTAAATTTTCATGGATATACAGTTTCAATCTGCATCAAGGTGGTGTCCTGTCTTCCCCATGCGGCCTTAATTTGTCTGCTGCTCCCACTGAAGATTCACTGGTTGAATTCAAGGCGTTTCTCCAGTTTTCATTACGACTGTTTCATAACGAAGTGCTTGCTGATTTATGTCATTCCGGGGAAACATGTGAAACGCCGCTGTGCTTCTCTTCTCGTCTGAGTGAAGATCCTCTCCATAATTCCAAACAGAGCTGAATTTATTCTCTAGAAGAACAACAGGAGTATATTTAAAGCCTGGATGTCTATGGATGGCTTATGTACAGAGACTGGAGAAAGTATTTTTGTACACCTTTAGACACTTACGTTGTGCTTAAAATGTACGAACGTCATTGCATTTGATTACTGAAATATCAAATGTTGCGAGATCTTTTTCTCAGAACTAGCTTCTCTTTTCGGAACCATTTTTGCAATTACTTTTAATCAGCAAGTCCCAAAGCCCCATTTTGAGGAATGTATGAAGGAAGTTCCTCTTGAGTTCACACAGGTGTCCTCACAGAAGAACCACCAGAGTAATTCATCACAATAACCATGAACACGTTCCACTAATTACTGACAATCAGAAAGCATCTTCATTATTTTGAATGGTCAATTAAAAGCTAACAAACTTGTTTTTGTCAATCTTTGGGTCCCATTTTGATGTCTGCATGAAATTACATTTAAAAAAGTGATTTTTTTTGTGCATAAAAAGTATGGTAAATGCAATTAAAGGGTCTACTGCTGAAAATAAAATGTTTAAATATTTGTGAAATAATGATCCATCATCAATCAACATAAGATATTTATTTCAAGGTGAAACAACCTCACAGTTATTCTTTTTAAGAAATAAGAGGCCATACTAAATTATAGGGCAACACTTTATTTTAAGTCACAATTAATGCTAATAATAAACAATTAACTAAGACTATTAGCATAATAAACTGCTAATTAGCTGCTTATTAATAGTGAGGTGGAAGTTGGGTTTAGGTTTTGGGTAGGATTAGGGATGTCGCATAAAATCATTAATTGTGACTTAAACTAAACTAAAGTGTTAACAATTACAATTTTATTACTGTACAATTTTATTTTATTATTTTTCTTACTGGCAAATGAGTCACATCTAGTGGATTGAAGGTTAGTGGCAAAGTATTCAAAATGACAATTAAATAGCATTTTGGGGCTGCACTGTGATCATTATTTCGAGTTTTTTAATATGTCATCAAATTATTTTTGCTCTAAATATGCCTGACAAGATTTCTGTTATAAAAGCACATTGTTACACAAAATTACATTATGAGTTCATTATGTAAATCATGACAAAAATTAATTCATTCTTATTTGCTCAGAAAAAGAAAACACATTTTTCATCTTACATTTATTTTATTTTATCTATAGTCGGCATTGAAATGGTAATATAAAAATAACCGTCCCAGTTGTTTGAATAGTATGTTTAATAAGGCAAATACACTTTTAAGTGTGACTGAAGTGTCCAAATGCTTCAGATTTAAATAAAAAGGCCTGTGAGAATGTGGACTAAAGTGCCCTCAGCTCAGGCTGGCTCTCCTCTACTGCGTTGTTCTTCATGAGGTATTCAGTCCTCCTCTTTTGAACTCTAAAGAGCTCTAATAGCCGTCTTGATCTTCCCATTTTCAAAGAAAGAAATGTTTGAAAACTTTTCCAGCCTGAAAATACTGCTCTGTGACCCTTAAAGTAGGTCTAGTCTGGAAACAAGAAGCAGCTTAACTGCTACTTGACACCCTGAGGAAGAATCTGAGAAGAGTGAATAAAACCGCTGGGGGTTTTGCTGTAAGACTCGAGCCCAGCTGTGCTCAGGGGAATCTGCTATAGTGTAAATGATAAATGCATTTATTAGACTTAGAAAACTGTGCTGTGTAGGGTGCCTTGCTCTGGCTTTGGGCCATAAGCTGTAGAGAGACAACCACAAGTTGTCCGGCCAAAACAGAAGCTTCATCACTCTAAGGCATGCTCAACTCTCACAGACCGTATGCTCAGCGCTCACCGGACATTCTTCTGTTCTCTATCAATCTCACACCCTGTAGGAAAATTAGCAAGGCTGCGCGTCGTGTGAACGGACAGCTGCAGGCAGACTCATGGAAATGAGGAATGAGAGAGTTCAGATGGAAAGAGGGAATTTATTTTATTTCTGAATCCAAGCAAACACTCCAGGGGTTTTTTTTTTCTCTCTCTCTCTATCTCTCTCGCTTTTTCTCACTGACACACATTGTGATTAAAATTAAGGTATATGACCAGAGCCTAAAATTTATTTATTGTTCATATGACTTTTATTATGTTCTGGCCATTAAATTGTGTGTTTTGTTAAAATAGTATATTTTATTATTTTAATAATATAAATTGTATTAAAATACAGTACTAACATTTACAGCACTTACAGTGTTATATTTTCTTTCAAATATTGAACCATAGAGCATGTAAAAAAGCATATATATATATATATATATATATATATATTTTTTTTTTTTTTTTTAACATACCCATTATTTTAGCTTTTAGTCTTATTTGAGTATTAGGCTTTTTATATGATCTGAAGTTTTATATTTTTACTTTAAAAGTTTCCTAAAATGATTTGTCTTCATTTATTTGTGTGTAAAATTCTGCTAAAATGGAATGTTGTTGTTGTTGTTGTTGTTGTTTTAAGGAGAACATTCATTCATTAATTTTCTTTTCGGCTTAGTCCCTTTATTAATCTGGGGTCGCCACAGCGGAATGAATCGCCAACTTATCCAGCATATGTTTTACGCAGCGGATGCCCTTCCAGCTGCAACCCATCAATGGGAAACACCCATACACTCTCATTCACACACATACACTACGGACAATTTAGCTTACCTAATTCACCTATAGCGCATGTCTTTGGAGTTGTGGGGGAAACCGGAGCACCCAGAGGAAACCCACGCGAACACGGAGAGAACATGCAAACTCCACACAGAAACGCCAACTGACCCAGCCGAGGCTCGAACCAGTGACCTTCTTGCTGTGAGGCGACAGCGCTACCCACTGCGCCACCGCGCCGCCCTTAAGGAGAACAATTATAAATAAATTGTTAATAAATTATAATTATCATAATAAATAATTTCTTCAGCTGTAATATTCTGTTTTATTCAGTTAAACTAAAGATTAATCACCCAATCTGAATTTCCTTTTATATTTATCTGGAGAAAAATATCATTAGATTAAACTTCTAAAGGTTCACATAAATAACTGCAATTACTATAACTAAACAAATAAAAATAAAAAGATACAAAATTTATCTGTCTAAATTTAAACGAATAGCAGAGTCCAAACTCAATGGTAATGACACAGAGGAACAATATTGTTGGATTTGCTTTCAAAACAAAATTCTACATCCACGTTGAATGATAATACTTAAATTGCATGAATTATTTAAAGAAGCTCATATAATATAGTTACCATTGTAGCCATCATTTAAGTTTCATATTATATCATATAATATTCATGAAGTCTAGTATCATTCTTGTGTTTGTGAATAGACCTAAATCAGGAGAAAAGCACTGGTAAATATCACCCCTCAGAGCACAGCATATTTAAGGATTTAAAAGGTATTAACCAAAACCCCAAAGTGGTTGTGGGCAAATATCTCTAAACCCATTTCCAAATGTGATGAACAAAAACAGGACAGATAGCGATGACATCATGAGCTGGTGTCAGTGCAGAATCTCTACGGACATCCCATGGAAAACGTTAGCATTTGTTTGGTGTTCATTAGCATGTTGTTGCGCTCTGTCTGTGTGTGTTGCCCGCTGCAGGTGGTTGGCCCCTCTTGGCACGACTCTGAATGCTGGGCTCAGTTAACATAAAGGCTGAAGCATGCGTGTGAAAATGATCTGCTGGAGAATGTGGCTGCACCAGCTGTCTGCTAGTGTGGAGAGTGTTTGTGGGTGGAGCACCAGGGGCTTTATTCTAAAATGAGCCTGTTTGTTGTGGGAGATGATTGAAATTATATAAGCGTTTTTCTTTTTCGTTAGGGCTATGTTATCCCATGAGATGTTTCCCAGAAAAGAAGAACAAAAAACATACTTTTTGTTTTACTGAATTGTTTGAAAAGTTCAGGAATAATGTTTTATATGTACTTTTATAAGTGTAACAAAATAACATTTACAATTAATAGTGTTAGAAGACAGATTAGCCATTTAGAAGAATAGTCGGCCAAATGCTTGGCATTTCAAATACATGTTTCGTAATGTGTATAGTTTATATGTAATGCAGACTACACAATATTTTTGTCTGCTATAATGATCTTTAATGGCATGCGGGATGTCTTTGTGAAAGTGGAATAAATGACTGTCTCCCTTAAACAAACAATGGTTGCTTCTGAAACTAACATTTCTGTATATAAAAAACATTATGTAACAAAAGAAATATGACTGAATTCAGTGTACTCATAAAAGTGTAGGTAACAAGTTCCCAGGTAACTTATACTGGCGACGTTCTGAAATGAAATACATAAGATGGACTCTTTACTCTATCCAGGGGAAAGGACTGAGTATGGATTTCTTTCAATAAAAATATATATTTTGAATTGTACTAACCCCAAACTTTTGAACAGTATTGTACTGTATGTACATATGATTTTAAAGTAAGTAATGTACATACATTGTGTTTTTTACTTAAAATAATGAAATCATTTACCCAAAATCTTTTTACAAAAGCATTTTTGTATCCAAAGGTAAAAAAGAGGCCAGTGGACACTGATGCATATTAGGTTTCAGCACCGTAGACAGCACTAAGTAGGACTTTTTTATTGCATATGCGGACCGAAACACTTAGACAGGTAAGTTTCCTATTAAGATTTGTGTTAGTCTTACACAGTGGTATTTATACTGAGAACAACATGGAGGGACGCAGAGTATAATAACAGAGGTGATTTTCCAGCTCCCATCTGGACGGCGCTTCCTGAGAAACGACCTGAATGACAACAGCAGTGATTCGTGAAGAGCGGCGAGCGCCGCTTAAGACGCAATCTTGAACTTGTTTCCCATCTCCCACGAGAAGACCGCAGTGCATTCTGCTGCTTTTCTCTCGCTGACGGGCCTATCCTACAGTTAACCAGCATGTAAATGCCAAACTTGAACTGAAAAACCCCAAGACGCAGGCCCTTCTTCACAACCCGGCACTGCTCTACTGAGAATCCAGCAGTTTTATGAATTAGTCAAATAAGCGTGGAGCCAGGACTTATTGCAGTATGATATTCGCGAATCTGACTCTGGAGAACGGTTCATGTCCACTAGACTCATCTCCACTTGAAACTTACTCAGACTCTGACTTAATCATTGGGGGGCTCGTGGGGGTGTTCTTCGGTTTACCGCATGAAGGATGTGTGGATCAGAATGCGGACAAGCAAACACCGGGCTAAATGATAGAACCCTAACTTTTTCCAACAGCTCTCATTGCGTCGTCTTATTCTATCGACAGAGCACATCATATTTCTTCCGCCTATCCAATTACTTCACATTTGAGCATCATAAATACTGCGGAAGGGAGACCGAGGGAGGAAACTTTGAAGGCCCATTGTTCCTGCGTGCTGGCGTGGACCAAACTTCCCCTACCAAATCTTAATCTGAGCAGTTGTAAGTGACACACTGGCTTCAGATTAGCAATGCGGGGCAAACTTCGCCAACAGCTCTGACGGAGGAAAGGAAACTGCTGAGCTCGTAAGTCATCCGAAGAGTATTCCAGACAAACACTCTATCTGACACTCAGAGAAGTACTCAAACATGTGTCTTGAGCGCAGGCAAGAGTTTTGACTTTAGGGGTCCCTGTACATGGAAAGTTTATTTCTGCATCGTGTGTCAATCTTTAGATTTATTATGTATGGCTAATTGATTTTATTGCAGGAAAAAGGAAAAACTGCCCACATGCATATGTTTAATGCATAACCCGCTCTTGACGTGAATGCACTTTTACTGGCAGTGACACGTTTGCACTAATTCTGTGAATCGGTCAGAGCTTCTGAAGCTCTCAGTGGGGACTCAGAAATACCACACCAAATTGAATGAATTTTAAATTTGCCATACCGTATGACTGAGATCCGTGTTAAATATTTGAAATGCGTTAAGGTGAGCGTGGCTCATAACTCACAGTGATGTATTGGGATGATGATCCATGCAGGTTTAGTTGTACTAAAGAAGCCCTCGTCTCAGACACTGCACATGGACAATGTGTTGAAATGGTGGGATATGCAAGTTGGAAATGGATTTGGTTCTGCTGGATGTGCATCCCATTCTGGTCTGAAGCAGCATGTGCTGTACAGCTCAGTATATCAGATGAAACCTCAATGCCTCTGCTTAATGCCTGTATATACAGTACAGACTAAAAGTTTGAACACATCTTCTCATTCAAAGAGTTTTCTTTATTTTCATGACTATGAAAATTGTAGATTCACACTAAAGACATCAAAACTATGAATTAACACATGTGGAATTATATACATAACAAAAAAGTGTGAAACAACTGAAAATATGTCATATTCTAGGTTCTTCAAAGTAGCCACCTTTTGCTTTGATTACTGCTTTGCACACTCTTGGCATTCTCTTGATGAGCTTCAAGAGGTAGTCACCTGAAATGGTTTTCACTTCACAGGTGTGCCCTGTCAGGTTTAATAAGTGAGATTTCTTGCCTTATAAATGGGGTTGGGACCATCAGTTGTGTTGTGCAGAAGTCAGGTGGATACACAGCTGATAGTCCTACTGAATAGACTGTTAGAATTTGTATTATGGCAAGAAAAAAAGCAGCTAAGTAAAGAAAAACGAGTGGCCATCATTACTTTAAGAAATTAAGGTCAGTCAGTCTGAAAAATTAGGAAAACTTTGAAAGTGTCCCCAAGTGCAGTCACAAAAACCCTCAAGCGCTACAAAGAAACTGGCTCACATGCGGACCACCCCAGGAAAGGAAGACCAAGAGTCACCTCTGCTGCAGAGGATAAGTTCATCCAAGTCACCAGCCTCAGAAATCGCAGGTTAACAGCTGCTCAGATTAGAGACCAGGTCAATGCCACACAGAGTTCTAGCAGCAGACACATCTCTAGAACAACTGTTAAGAGGAGACTGTGTGAATCAGGCCTTCATGGTAGAATATCTTCTAGGAAACCACTGCTAAGGACAGGCAACAAGCAGAAGAGACTTGTTTGGGCTAAAGAACACAAGGAATAAACATTAGACCAGTGGAAATCTGTGCTTTGGTCTAATGAGTCCAAATTTGAGATCTTTGGTTCCACAGTGTCTTTGTGCGACGCAGAAAAGGTGAATGGATGGATTCTACAAGCCTGGTTCCCACCGTGAAGCATGGAGGAGGAGGTGTGATGGTGTGGGGTGCTTTGCTGGTGACACTGTTGGGGATTTATTCAAAATTGAAGGCATACTGAACCAGCATGGCTACCACAGCATCTTGCAGCGGCATGCTATTCCATCCGGTTTGCGTTTAGTTGGACCATCATTTATTTTTCAACAGGACAATTTCCTCAAACACATTTGACCAAGAAGGGGAGTGATGGGGTTCTGCGCCAGATGACCTGGTCTCCACAGTCACCGGACCTGAACCCAATCAAGATGGTTTGGGGAACTCCTTCAAGACTGTTGGAAGACCATTTCAGGTGACTACCTCTTGAAGCTCATCAAGAGAATGCCAAGAGTGTGCAAAGCAGTAATCAAAGCAAAAGGTGGCTACTTTGAAGAACCTAGAATATGACATATTTTCAGTTGTTTCACACTTTTTTGTTATGTATATAATTCCACATGTGTTAATTCATAGTTTTGATGTCTTTAGTGTGAATCTACAATTTTCATAGTCATGAAAATAAAGAAAACTCTTTGAATGAGAAGGTGTGTCCAAACTTTTGGTCTGTACTGTATATATATATTTATTTATTATTATTTTTTTAATGTGCTTTATGGTTTAATGTACAGAGAATAATGATTTCTAAATTGGTAAAAATGTTAAAATAATTTCACGTTACAATAATTTTACAAATAATTAGATTATTTTAAGGTCATATGGAACATTTTTTTAATTATTATTTCCCCCCCGAGTTCCATTTATAATATTTGTAACGACTTTTTCTGCATGCGTGAAGCAAAAGTCATAATTTATTTTTTCATGAGCATTTTTTCCACCCTTTCTCATACGCCTAGAATAAAACAAGCTGTTTGTGCTGCTGTGCCTTCGAGATTTTTTGGATGTGAACTGGGATACAGTAGTTTTCAGAAACTGCACAAGTTTTGTTGAGATTTGGTTCTTAATAGTTTTATTGATCTCTTTGACTTTTTTTCCTTCTGGTTATATCATCAAGCCTAGTAGGTGGCAGCAAGTGACTGCCTTTAGCATGAATGAATTAGCGGGCTATGAATTATTCACTTACATAATTTGTCAACAACCATTTTTCATTCCGAAATGAAACCACTACATGTTGCCCTGAAATGCATGACGTTTAGATCTTTGTCTATTTTTTTCTCTGACAACAAAAGTAACCTAAATGACTGGCAATATTTTGTTGGTTACGTAACAAATGTTTTTTTTTTTTTACATTTTGTATGTTAAATTATTGTTTCTTTGTTTTTTGCTTAGCTTCATTTAATTCTCCTTCTGGGGCACGAAGCTTGTTTGAAGATAAGATTCTAACTACTTTTGTTTATAAAAATTCTGTTTCCTTTTAGTATGGGGACCAGTTCTCACACTTATTAGCTTGTATTTTGGCTGTTTACTAGTATTTATCAAGTACATATTAATGCCTTATTCATATTCTACATTACTTAATCCTATCCCACACCTAAACTTCACCACTCCAACAACCGTACTCTCTCTACCTTACTAACTAATAATAAGCAGTAAGAGGCAAAAGTTGTTAAGAGTGGATATGTGTTCCCAATACATTGCCAAAAATTCTTAATGATATTATGGTAACACTTCAGTATAGGGGCCACTTCTGACTGTTAACTAGTTGCCTATTAGAATATCTGTTAATAACAAACTGGCTGTTTATTAGTACTTTCTGTATAAATGACATATTCTGCATGATCATACTCAATACTTAAACTTAACTACTACATTGTCATCTATTAATAAGCAGAAAATGAGGAGTTTATTGATGCAAAACTCATAGTTAACTGTTTGTTAATAGCAAAAAGGGGACCTTGAAATAAAGTGTGGCTCATATTATGTTTTCTTGTTTCAATAGTGTAAAAAGTAGCACATTAGCTCACATGAGACACCACCTTGACACCTGTCAATCATGAAGTCCGAATCTGTGCTCTCTGGTTTGTCAGGGCGTGACTCTCCCCCGTAAAACACACACCGTGTGATGCACAACTTCCCTTTCCTGCCGACACACAGCTGCGTGTCTGAGGCTTGGCTCTCTGCTCTCGTAAATCAAGGCTTTCTGCAGCAGCAGGATCCAATCAGGCCCAGGTGGAGGCCCAGGGGGCTGCTCGGGGGCCAGGCCTGGGGAATACAAGCTCTGTGCTGGATACCAGAAAACACTAAAGGCCCAGTACAGGGAAAAGAGCAGAGGACCCGAGATAGAGCCCTGAGGGATGCCAGTACGCTAGAAGACCTTGGGGAAAATCCATCACATCCAGTACTAACCTCAGGTTTCTTTTTACTATTTCATACACACAAACACTCATTTTCTTGTGCGCTTTCTTTCTCAGTGATGTGCCCATACATATTTCTTTCAACAACTTATCCCCCAAACACACACAGACATACCCGCAACCTTCTGGTGGTGTCTCTTCATAGGAGAGAGAGCTTGCGAGGGAGGGGTGAAGGAGGGATGTTGATGAAAAGTGGCACAGGCCCACGGAATGTGATCAGGCCTCCACATCTGCAGGAAAGACGAAACCAGCCTCCCAATTTTACAATGATGATGTCAGCCTGCCTACATGACAGTGTGTGGCTGAGGTGCCAAGTTTCTCCTCTTTCTCTTTGTTTTTTTTTTTCCTTTTTCATTCTCTACCCTTTTTCACTGTCTTTTCTGTTCTATGTGCTTTTTTATCAAATCCCCCTTGCTCTCTTTTTTTCTTTTCTTTTTTCCTACTGTTCATGTTGCATGTAACTAATTTAATCACACTTTTATATGAGGTAATTGAGGATCAGAATGGCTCATTTATTTATCATCTCATATATATTAGTAGCACTATACATCTCAGTGTCTGATTTAAATACAACATCGCAGATAAAATGTTTTATTTTCTGTTTTCTGTACTCAACAATAGACAGCCTTAAGTGGTTGTTTTATTGTAAAGGACAATTCTATTTTATATTTTGTGAATATTAGAATGTAGTTTTGATTAACTAAATTTGCATAATTTGATTTTTCAAATTATTTATGTTTTGGTGAGTTTCTTCACAGACTGGTCATTTTACTTTATCAGTGTATCAGCCGGAGGCACAGGTATAAATGTTGTGTTCTCTGATATTATTTTTTTTACATTCACTCTCAGTGATGGTAACCATCGACTTGCATTATATAAATCACCAAGGACTACAGTTTCAGATAAAAATTTTGTGTTCTACTGGGCAAACCAGGCCTCTTCATCTGGTATGGCCTGAGAGTGAAAATTAACTGCAATATATATATATATATATATATATATATATATATATATATATTTTTTTTTTTTAAATTTATTTATTTATTTTTTAGATTAACATCCTAACATGTTTAAATTGTTTATTTGATGATGTTTTAGAGGATTCTTTGTTAAATAAAATGTTCAGTGGAACATCATTAATATCTAATAGGTTTTGTAGTATTATAAAGGCTTTTACTGTCACTTGAATGTGTCCTTAATGAACAAAATTATTTATTTCTGTTAGAAAACAGTAACTACCACTTGTTAGTGGTATGATTTCCATTATCTGGCAGTAAGCGCAAAAGACTTGGCCAGTTGTAAAACAGCAGAAGACTTGAAACAGACTGTGAAGAAACTTGAATGAATGAATTATATTCTTCATTCATTTCTCTTCAAAATACACTTGTAAACACAGCATTGAAGCTGGTGACCGCAGATGCAAGGAAAGTCCCTTTGATTGGCATTGGGTGACACTCGCCACCCAGTGCAGGTCGACCCTGCAGAGTCTAGCTTGGTAGTGCTGATGACAATTCCCGTATGTTTTTCTTGTGTGAAGTCTCTCTTTATGAGAAACAGCTTTTCTCTTGCGCGTTTCGTGGGAAAAGGATCCAGATTCCACTTCACAGAGAGTGCGTGTGGTGAGGAAGCACGCGTTTCATCGTTACTCCGATCAGTTCGATTTAATGGAATATTATTGTAATTCTTTTTTGCTCAAAGTGCTGCAACACCAACATAATGAAGTCATAAATTACTCTCCCTTTTTTTTTCAGCGGCGGGACAAAAAATATGACTTTCATCTAATTTCACCTCAATGAAATAAAGATGGAAACTTTTGCTCTCATTGTGCCAGTAGCAATGGCTTTCTAAAACACGAGCAGAGAGCGAAGCACAGTCCCTTGACAAGATGACTGGGTTTTTGCCAAGAAGAAAGTGGTGAAAAATCTATTCTGCCTACCTGGGGGTCAGATGCAGTTAGCGCCATACTTTGATCAACAGTAAAGAAAAGTACTTTCCCCTCATTTTAAATGTCCAAGCAGCAGCTGTAGAGGGATTCTATTTACATATTAAGGAAAACAGGACGAAAGGATGGAGAGACGGAAGGTTGTGTTACAGACCAAGGCTCCAAATGGAAGCGTTTTACTGAACTGATTCTGTTGGGCTGCTTTCAACACCAATCAGCATTATAGTGTTAAAAGGGCTAGAAAGCACACACACACACACACACTCAAACACACACATACAGTACATGCACAATTCTGTTCACAGTTTGCTGTAGGCTACACAAACATACAAAAGCTGTTTGTTGTACATTTCTATACACACAATCATTCAAAACATTCCTTCTCAAAACATTCACACAACACTCCATGCCCATTATTTCATCCACAGTTTCATCCGGTATGTCAATAGGCTTTGGATAGATCTCACTGGAAAAGTATTTTTGGTGCTTTCACTTGACCGTAGCTCCAAGAGCAGCAGCAAATGTTTTATTTTAAGGAAGGAAATAACAGGATGTGTTTCTTTTCCAGGTCGAAGAAGTAACAAGGTGCACCAGACAGCTTTTTGGGAACGTTTGCAGTCCGGTTAATTCAGAAAGTGTCCGTGGCACATCTGATATGCATTACCGTTCGCTGGAATCCCCAATGCTGTATAAGCTCTGAAGGCTGCAGGTGTGAGCGGGTGTGCAGCTCAAAAGAGTAAACAATATACTGTGTGGTCATAAACAGTGGACGCTATTTAGACGTGTTCAGAGCACATCTCTCATCTCCGAAACTTAGACTGCTGAATGCATCAGGTGCCCAAACTGACAGCAGCGAGTTTAACTCTTTGATTTAGGTTTATTTAGTTTAAGCGGCCTTGCTTGTCATTTTTCTAATGCATGGCTATGGCCACACACAAGGGTTGCCTTGGTTTAAAACAAAAAAAGCTTATTAGAAAAACATGCCTCGCACATTTTTGCAAAACTTCAAAAACGTACCTCTACGCATAATTTGATGCCGATTTCAGCTGAAATTAACATTAGAAGCAGAAAAACACTAACAGCTTTTATTCTTTTTTACAAGTTTCTGCATAGTTCCTTTCACAATGTCAACAATAAACACATAAGTATTGTTGTTACAGATATTTATTATTAATTATTGATAAATAAAGCTTTCAGATAAATTATGTTGTTATTAATAGCTCTATGCATGCATGCTTGTGATTATGGTAAAAATGGGTTCGAATACCCGTTTATTTATCCATGATTGGCCGAACCCTGTTTAGGTATAGACAAAAAACACACTCTGCAAAATTTTGTTTGATTATTGTTATCAGACAAATCCTGCACAATATTGAAGATATATTTTTGCCAATATTGCACATCACTCAAAACGTTTAAAGGGACAGTTCACCCACAAATGAAATGACCTCATCACTTACTCTCCCTCATGTAGTTTCTTACTACTTTTGGGGAAAAAAAAAAAACTATTGAAGTCAATGGGTGCCAGCTACCTGCATTTTTTTAAATATCTTCCTGTGTTCAACAGAAGAGAGAAACCCAAATAGATTTTGAGCAAGTGAAGGGTGAGTAAATGATAGCAGAATTTCGATTTTTTTTGGGGTGAACCATTCCTTTAGGGACACAATTTGTAAACTAAAAATATGGCTTTTGTAAAGTAGTTAGGTAATTTGGTATAGCTCTCTTTATTACAGTGTTTCACTATTGCTGAGTATGAATCCCTTAAAAAGTAAAATACATTCTATCACACTTTTTTATTTAAATGTGCTATCTGCCTGTCAAAAGATATAATTGCATACCCCTGCACACCCTGTTTGCGCAGAAAGGATTATCTCATCGGCATGTTGAGATGCGTTTCAGACAAAGAAAGACAGTCAACAACCTACCTTATTTTGGTATTTGGTGTTTGGTATTGTAATTACTAACTGTACTATAATGTTTAGTGATGTTGTGTAGAGCACATTTATGCGTTCAGGAGGTGTGGCTTTGGATAGCGATTTGGAGGGTGGGACGTAGGCTTTCAGTGCTATCTCGCTAAGCATTTTCCAAGATTTTCATTAGCACCTTTAATATAGGTGGTTGGCCAGTGTTGTATATTTGTTAAGTATAATAACCATCCAGTGCCAGTCATCAGCCATTGGGTTTGTAAACTGCCACAATACATGTATGAACCAACTTTATGAAACATTAATTTAAAATAATAAAATAAAATAATATGTCACAATTATTTATTTCTGAGAAAACACTCTTTATCGCCACTCATTAGACATTTCACTTTGAACGTGCAAAAAAATAATGGCATAATATAAATTGTGCAAAAAATGTCATCACAGGCACGTATTTTTCATGAGCTCATACACAAAGACTGGTGACAGCACTTCTCCGTATTTGGCTGTGTACCGCCGAGCTTCAACAGCATGATTGAGTTATTTTCTGGAACAATAGCACAGGATAATCTGTGTGTCCTTCACATTCATCTCAGAGTCCCATTCAAAGGAGGAATTCTCTTTTTCTCTCACTGGATGTGTGTGTATTTCACTCTCTTCTTTCTTTCTTTTCCTCCTCATCTGTTCTACATTTTCTTCTAATTGCCATTTTTCAAGTTACAGTCATCTGTTATTGTTAGGGTTAAAAATGTCAATCACACAAGTACCAGAGTTCTGCGTGTGTATGTGTGTGGCTGAAATGTCTTGTTTCCATCTTGTTTCCACTCAGACATGTGGAGATGTGGCAGATGTGTCCTGTTTTTGTTTCAAGGTGATGTTGGTGTAAGAAAAGGCCCTTGCTAGCTTGTGGTTTTGCTAGTACATGGTTTGAGCAATTACGTCGCCTTTTATTTCTTTATGAAGTCACACCTTTAACTTAAAAAAAACTGTAGGAAATTTGTTTTGTGTTTAACTTGGAGGTCTAAGAAATTCAAAGGGCAACTTTATGAATGCGAATGGATTAATGAATGTACAAAAATGTTTGAAATAAGAAATTAGGTAGAGTAACTTCTACCGTGTCCATATGATTTTCAGCCTGGTGTTATTTTTAGTAAAAGATAACAACTTATTTTTATCTTCCCGTCTGTTTCTTTCTCAGCACGTTTCTGCAGGTTATGGAAAGCATGTGTGGTTGAGGCAGATATGTTACTGGGATTCATTTAGCCATGTAAGTGTTACTAATCAGATCCTGACTACTTTTGTTTTTCTTTTCTTCTTCCTTTCCCCTCTCGTTTTTTCTTCTCCATTTTGATGGGATGATGCCAGCTTCCTTTTCCTCTCGCCATGTCGGACCATCAATGGGATCAAAATAGACCAGGAAAAGCTTATTAAATGGTTAAGGATATTATGTTTATTCGTACGAATCAGAGCTGGTGAATAAGGTTCCAATATTGTGGTTCTGAATGAGTGGGTAAAAGGGATATCACTTTAAATCAAACCTTTATGTAACCTAGAAAAATGTCTGTCTATATTTTTGTGTTTGTTTCTAATTTCCTTTTTGTTTATCACTCGTAATAACAGAGGTTGATGTCCTGAAACTGTCCCAGTTTCACACATGTATCCTAGTGTATCCTTTAAAACAAAAAAATGTGATTACAGTATACAGTGCATCCGGAAAGTATTCATAGCGCTTTACTTTTTTCACATTTTTTTATGTTACAGCCTTATTCCAAAATGGATTAAATTAATTTATTTCCTCAAAATTCTACACACAATACCCCATAATGACAATGTGAAAAAATATATTTTTTAATTGTTGCAAATTTAAAAAAAAAAAACAAAAAAAAAACTGAAAAATCACATGTACATAAGTAAATGAATTTAACTCATTTTGGAATAAGGCTGTAACATAAAAAAATGTGGAAAAAGTAAAGCGCTATGAATACTTTCCGGATGCACTGTACACACAATTCAAATGATGGCCTCAAAAAGTTTTTAGTTTTTTTTTTTACAATAAATACACACTTAAAATGAATTTTCAAAAAAATTAAATTTGAAAATAGTTATTTGGATAATAAAACAAACAGAAAACCTACAAAAATTGTATTTTAAATAAATGCTAATAATAAAAAATCTTGAAAAACATCTGAGTACAAATTCAAATGAAAAATTAAAAAACGATAAAAAATTGTGAAGCAACACAACAGTTTTCAGGAATATGAGTGAAATTTTCCCTCATGAAATTTGAACGTCTAAAAAATGAATGTATAGTAATTACAATCTGTATAAATAATGAATATAACTGTAATAATCTTAATATTCTATATTAATAATTGTACTTCTAAATTAAATGTGCATTTGTGTATTTATTTAAAGGTCCCATGACCTTTACATTTTTAGATGTTAGTTTCAGTCTGTTAGTTTAAGGATATCTATAATTTAATGTGCTACAAAACAGTGACAAAATTTGCGTTTAGAAAATATAAAACTGATATAAACATACAAAGTTTATCAATGCAGTTTGTCACTTCTCGATCAACAATTTTTCCACGTCACCTCATACTTCAGTTTCTCATAAAATCCTGACCAATCAAATGCTCTCTAGTATCCCCTTCAAAATTTGCTTTTCATTTGATGTGCTTGATCACAACCACTCACAATGGCAGAACTGTGATAAGAACAAAACTCTATTGGCTGTTTTTTAAAAAGGAAGGAGCTACTCTATGGCCCACCCTTTTTTCATATTTCAGTTAAGATTACTTCAAACATCGAATAAAAAATGCACATTTCAAAGCACTTCACTGGGCCTTTAAATTAATTTGGTCACAATATTAAGACAACATGTCCTAATAAGTAGCGAGAAATTTGTAAAAAATGTAATGGTCTAACTGTATCCTACAACATCCCGGCAACCATCAGATGTTCTCCTCTGTGCTCCCTGGGAAATGCTGCTTGCGGGACACCCACGCAATCAGGATGCTCATTTCATGCTGTTCATGCAATGGGGTTTATTCATACATTGAGTTTTTTCCTCTTTCTTCCATTTAAGCTTGCTTCTAAACTACAAGTCAGAAATCCAGCCCTCTTTCTGGAGTTGGCCTACTGGAATAGTCACTGAAAATGACACCTGCGACGCAGACGCGATGGCTATAAAATGACAAATTCGACGAGGGGAAGGAGAAAGAGAGGGAATGAAAAAAAGAGCAGGGGAGGGAGGGAAAAAAAAGTATGCGATGGGAGAGCAGGGCTTTCTCAGCACTGGTAGGAGCAGATGGTGAGCACATTTTGCACATCATTTGTGAATGATTTCAAAATCTATTTATCTATTCCAAAGAGATCGCTGGAATCCCCATCTGCCTGTCTTTTTTCTCCTCTCTCCTATAATCGTTTCCATCCCTCCATCTTAAAACAGAGAAGAAGAGGAGGAGGATTCTGGCTCGGCGAGAGAGAGAGACAGAAGACAGAGAAAAAAGGGGCCTTCATCATAAAGAATGTAATACTGCCACTGTTGAACATCAGCAGGGAGCTGCAGGCAGAAGCCCTTCAGAGTGAGTGATTGACTTTAATGTAAATCACAGGTCTGACAGACCACAGCACAACAGGAACGCTCCAATCTCCATGTGTGTCTGAGCATATGTAAATACGCATGAAACCTGTACATAAACATGCCACTTTGCTTTTAAGAAGCCCTACATAAACACACTCACCCACGGGTCCGTTAACCTGCTTTATGTTTTAAAGGTCCTGTGGAGTGCTTTGAAATGTGCTTATATTTTAGTTCGATGTTTAATGTAACTTCAACCAAAACGTGAAGAAAGGACGGAACATAACAGTAGCTCCTCCCCTTTTTGAAAAACAGCCAATAGAGTTTTTATCACAGCTCTGCCAGTGAAAGTGAATAAGCTTAAACGCCTCAAATGAAAAGCAAATGAGAAGTGTCTTGAAGGGGGCGGGGCATGTCAGATACTAAAGAGCATTTGTTTGGTCAGAAGATTTGATGAATCATTGATCCATTTAGGCGGAAGTGAAAAACCATGATCTTTGGATGTTTATATCTTCTAAATGCTATTTTTGTCACTATATTGGAGCACACCAGCTTATAGATATCCTTGAGATGCTGATACTAACTTGAGATACTGATACTAACATCTAAAAAACGTTATTTTGATTTCATAGGGACTTTAAGTCTGCATTATGTTTCCGTGCAGCTACATGTGTCTATCGAATTAAAGACACTTTGTCATCAAAATGACCTGCAGATATTCCGAGTCAGATATCACTAAGCATCCTGAACAGGAACAAATCATGGTTAGTGATTATGTTTGGATGCGCGTGTGTTTGTTTTGATTGGTCACTCTAGCGTGCTGGCATCTGAGCATGACTTTTCATCTTACGCACAGCGTCTGTGCTTTACAAATAATGCTTGCCTAGCGCATCCATCAACAAGAGCTGCGCTGCTGTAATGTTTTGTCCAGATTGAGCGTTTAGCGTCTTTGAACTGGTCTTGAGCATGGAGGAAAAACTATTAGCAAAACAGTGAGAGGAAAGCGCACGCTACGCTGTCCACACAGCGAAGCGCAAGGTTATAAATCTCCCTTTTATTCAAGAGCCCACGCTTTGGTGTTAAAACCCAAGGAAACGGCAGCAGATCTAAAGAGGACTCTGTAGAAATGGACAGCCATCAATTGCTTCTCTATGAGTTTGGAAGGAGAGAAACGGAACGATCGATCAAGCTCCTGTTGATCGTACTGACAGATATTTCCCACTCTCGGGACATTAAATGCATGAGTGGTTTGATATAGCAGATTCCAGGATTGCGGCCGTTTGCAGGTTTCTCAGCAGGGCCTGCGGATGGGCTTTGTCTACTCTGAAGGCCACATGTGCAGTGTTTGTATCTGTACATCCTCTGCTTGTCACTTTATAACCCATAACAAAATTATTACAACTCCTGACACTTAATTATCCTGATTTAATATCCTGTGGTCTCTGATGAGACTGGTTACTGTAACTGCCAGGGAAGCGCAAGCTCATGTTTCAGATGACACCATTTCCTGTGTGAGTGTCCACAGATGATGAAACGCTCATCGTATGACCTTCTCTAAAACAGACATGACGATAATCAGAATTATAGTATAGAGATCAGCGTTATATCCAGAAGAAGCACCTGTAAATTTGAAGACTAAAAGCACTTGCAATGCATTTAGCGAGAATCCCTTTGCAGCTTCAGAGTGTCACGTTTGGCTCTTCTTTTTTTTCAGTTCTAAGCTGCCGAAATATATTTTTCCAAGAGTTATGTTCCTGTCCTTGAGAAACACAGCCACTACAAAGGCTAAAAATGAGTAGGAGGAGAAAAAAAAGGCAAATGAAATGCTGAAACATACGGGAGTCCGCTGAGCACAAAAGACGCCAGCAATTTAATGGGTTCCATATCGGAATTTCTCTGACTGCCAATCACAGAACAAAATGACATCATTTTAAACTCTGTTACACAACAAACATGTATTCAAGCAAATAATCTAATATAGGAATCATTGTTGGCGCACACAAAACAATTGATGTGTTCCATATCAGATTTTCATTATAGTACAGAACCAGCATTTGATTGACAGCTGTAATTTGACTTGTGTAGGAATGTCTTTACTTCGTGGAATGGGATGGGTTTGCAAGTTGAGGTTAAAACCGTGTTAACCGGCAGCTAGCATTATAGGAATAGTATATTGTACTGTGTGTTGTAAGAACATATTCAGATTTCACTTGTGGAACTACATGTAATCAAACAAACAAACTAATAACTTATTGAGCTGAAAACCTAACACGTAAAATAAAAAATAACTTATCTTTTATTACAGATTTACAAAATCAAAATCAAAATCAGAATTACCTGTTTGGTAAACAAAGCTACTGCAGTTCTCTCATATAATACATCCACTAAAGACAAAAAAAATTTACTTTGCAAATTGTATTGTACATACATTATCTAAACATTTGCATATGTTTCAGTCATATTACTGAAATTAATATAAAAGCTGAATAATTTATGTTTGTACACATTTTGCACAAGTAAATAAATCAAATCGAATGATGGGCTGGTCATAAAATGAATGATGGGCTGTCAAAATGTTTAGTTATGATGAAATTGTTTTTACAGACATTACAGTATGATTTTATAATATAATTTGTGCTAAAATTGCTTTGAAATGATGTGTATTGTGTGAAGTGCCACATAATTACATATGATTTGAATTGATTTGCATAGTTTGAAAACATTTTGGGTTGAAATAGCTCAAAGTTCAAAGATGGGATGTCCTATTACAAGTCATTTTATATGCACAAAAACACACTGAATACAAATAAAGCACAATTAAAATTTTCAGATTACCTCTTTGAAAAATAATTTCATATAAGCCACTTCTGATACCAAATGATCTACTAGAAGTCAAGTTATTATTTGCTGTTCCTAAAACTTGGATAGGCGACAAGACATTTGTGTATATTTTATAAATATTTTTCTAAATATATTCATAATATTTTTCTATTTGATAAAAATATTAATTTTCAAAAGGGTACTTGTACTAATCAATGTACTCAGTCTTTTATAAAAATAAAACCTCTTTGCTAAAATATGTTACATTTAACATAACACGTGTAACAATCCCTTTATTCCAAACTCTAAAAATATAAATGATCTACTAAAAATATAAGTGATCAAACTACATTGTTTAAAATTGTAAATACTTGATAGCTTAAAACCTCATGGATTGAAGGATAGTGGCGAATTATAAAACATTTAATTACAGTTATTTTCAGATTGCACTCTGATTATAAGGAATTTAATTCAATTATCATTCATTTGTATAATGTTTCAAATTAGCTTTACAAAAAAGCATGTTTTTACTTTACAAATAAGAGATAATAAGAAAATAATATACCATTTAATGATTCATGTTCTAAATATTTATAATCATCTTTGTCTCGTTGGAACAAAAAATAAGACATTGTGAGGGAAGTTCAACAATTACAATAAGACATTGTGAGGGGGTTCAACAATTTTTACTTCCTTTGATTGGATAAAACAGTTCTTTACAATATAATTTTGTGACAAAATAAAGTAAAACAGGCATGAATGTCATGATGGTGAGTATATGCTGACACATTTTTTAATTTCGAAACAAGCGCCTTTAAAAGAACCATTTCTTTTAACACCATCACCTTCATCAGCATGTCTAAGTTAATGGTAAACCCTCTTAGAAAACCGCACTCGTAAGTGTGTAAAGTGCAAGTGGGCTTCCAAATAACAGGTGATTTCACAGAGCGGCCCACCATCTGTAGTCTTGGGCAATGAAGTGTTTATTACGTCAGCACTTTGAAGTCAGACCACCAGAAAACCTTCCTCTGCGCTTTTCTTTCATGCCAGTGTGGACTCAACAACTGGTTGGAAATTGCAAAAGCTGATACAAATAGCAGCTTTTGTGGCGGCTCCCATGCAACATCATCCAAAAGTCAATTTGTGATGTGCAGGTGGTTCAAATTGAAATGTAATCATCCTAGACTTTATTGCAATGGGCATTAGAAACCATTGTATAAAAATATTAAATGTCATTATTTAAATCTTCCAGTGCAGTTGTGCAAATTGCAGGCGTTGAAAGCTTATATGATTATATAACCTTATTATTTTATTCGGAGCCACCTGGAGCGAATAGACACCCAGCAAAACTTAAATTTACAATTACTTACAGTAAATTAAAATTAAAATATATCTGCCGGACCACCCTAGCCTCTTAAATCAAACCATATGCACATATATTGCTTTAAGATCAAATGTAAAGGCCGTGATTTAGCAATCAGTCGCCTAAATTTCTCCAGAGAGCCGTTTTCACCCAATAATGCAACTGGGCTGTGGTTCAGGATGAACACCCCTCTAAGGAATGCTGGGAAATGCAGTGCGCTCTGGTTAAGGAAAGGAAGAATAAAGCACAAGTACTGAAGGTGTTTTCATTGGAAAGTTCCAAACACGGTTACATAGGTTTTGTTCGTAAGGGCTCCGACAAGTTCAGCTTCTTTCTTTCTGGCAAGTTTTAACGCTTTGAGACTGCCAGATTTTCTGCGATTTATTCTGGGTTTTATACCCTAAGGGACTCAAAAAACAAATTTGATTATCTAAATTGTAATGACAGACTTCACATGAGTAAATAAATAAATGCAGGGGAAACGTTCATAGCATTATCTCATAGTATTTAATTTTAGCCAGATGCTCAGAGAACAAGCAGAATCTGTCTGACAGTGAACTTGTAAATATCAATCAGCTGGGAAAAAATAAAACCCAATATTGCGTGTGCGTGTGCGTGTGCGTGTGCATGTGCGTGCGTGCGTACATGTTTTTGTGACATGTCAGGACACAAATCTATATAATGACATAGGTATGACACAGGTATTACAAAAAGGAGGTGAAATATGAGGACACAGCTGATGTACTCATTTCTCAAAAAGCTTATAAATCCCACAGAATGAGTTTAATGAGAGAGTAAAGCTGTACACTGTTTCCTGTGATGGTTGGGTTTAGGGATAGGGTGGGGTTAGGCCAATACAAAATACGGTTTGTACAGTATAAAATCAATGGAAACCTATGTAATGTACCTACTTAAAAAAAAAAAAAAAAAACATGTGTGTGCGTGCGTGTGTGTATTGCTGTAACCTCTTTATCTTTAATACATTAGAATGTGTCCTAAGCAAAATAATCACTATCACACAGGCCATGATTTACTGAAGAGACCAACTAAAATGTATTTTGGTGTAACAGTAGCTTATATACCAAATCTTGTCAGGTATATTTAGAACAAAAAATAATCTGAAGTTTCTATTTAATGACCTTCGGCAGCCCCAAATACTAATTACTTGTCATTTTAAATCACTGCATAATGATGTCTACATACATGTATGTCTATATTCGTGCATGCAAATCTTATTGATCAATACTTTCAGCTCGAATTGATTATACTTACTCCCAGGGCCATCTTATATCAAAGTTGATATTTAGCCGCACCATATTGGTGTTTCGTAACATCTAGTTTTTATGAGGTGAGTTGTTAGCCCAACGCTCAACCCCCAATCTGGAGGACCAGGACATACACACATACACTACAGACAATTTAGCTTACCCAATTCACCTACAGCACAAGTCTTTTGGACTTTGGGGGAAACCGGAACACGGGGAGAACATGCAAACTCAACACAGAAATGCCAACTGACCCATCTGGGGCTTAAACCAGTGCCCATCTTGCTTTGAGGCGACAGCACTACCCACTGCACGACCATGTTTCCCGATTTGATTACATTGTGAAACAATTATTAAACTGATTCTCGCATATGTATGAGAATAATCTAAATCTTAATAATGATCATATTAGCTGATCTATTACGGCTAATGGGTGCCCCCATGTTAGTCTGCACTGCAGTGGAGAGATCAGAGTTACTGGATTTACAACATGTAAATTCATCAACTTCTTACAAATGCACAAAAGTAAGTAATAGGAAAGGAATAAAGTAAATGTTCTAGTTACCTAAATACCTGTTGTGAATAAAACACATTGTCAGATTAACACATTTAGTTTTTTCGGAAGGCAGACCTTTATTAAACCTGGAACTTTTTAAGCCATTTATAACAGGCTGGGGTGAAATGTATTGTAATAGTGTAAATTATGTGAAAAAAAAAACAGTTTACTAGAACTTCTATGTGAAGCTGCTTTGACACAATCTACATTGTAAAAGCGCTATATAAATAAAGATGAATTGAATTGGATTGAATTTACCACCCAAACAGAATCAAGACTTTGTAAAAGAGTATAATATAAACCCTTTAATGAATACAGAATAACTTTGTTGTTTTCATTTTCTCTTAAATATATCTGTTAAACTGAATAATGAAACATTATTTTTTCAATATACTGGCATTTTCTTACATTGCCAAAAGATATTTGATACATTATTCAATTCAATTCAATTAATCTTTATTTCTATAGCGCTTTTACAATGTAGATTGTGTCAAAGCAGCTTCACATAGAAGATTATAGTGAATTGAAATGGTGTCAGTTCAGTTTTTAGAGTTTAAGTTCAGTTCAGTTCAGTGTGGTTTAATTTTCACTGCTGAGAGTTCAAACACTGAAGAGCAAATCCATCGATGCAC
This sequence comes from Danio jaintianensis, assembly GCA_903798115.1. NCBI lineage: Eukaryota > Metazoa > Chordata > Actinopteri > Cypriniformes > Danionidae > Danio > Danio jaintianensis. Next base: position 15,037,888 of record CAIGQV010003909.1, read on the forward strand.
AGCTCTACAAGTCCCGAACCATGCAAGCCAGTGGCGACAGCGGCGAGGAACGAACTTCACCAATTTGCGAAAGTGAAGGAAAAAAAACCTTGAGAGAAATCAGGCTCAGCTGGGCACGACCATTTCTCCTATGGCCAAACGTCTTGTGCAGAGCTGCACATTACAATAGACAATTTATTTAGTTTATTTATTACACTATTGTAAAATTGAATCTGTTGCAGACACCAAAATGGGGCATCTTGAATTTGACATATATCCATAATGTTAAGTTCAAGTTTATAATTTCTTAAAACCAAAGTATGGTGACTTTTAACCTTAATTTCTTCCTTTGCTACTTTTAAGTGGCAAAAATCTGTATCAGTAACTCCTAACTATAACTAATTGAGGAATGAGATTTTTAATTGAGACTCTGGCATAATCTGTTTTGTTTATGATGGTTATTTTTGGTTAATTATATTAGAGCATGAGTTCAGATTTAAAACCAGTAATTTAATTACTGCATTTGCTTTTAAAAGTAGCTCAGTTACTGCATTTGCTTTTAAAAGTAGCTCAGAGTGTGACACGTATTGAGTTGAAGTTCTATATTTGTGTGTGTTGCCTACAAAAACCTGACATTTTTTTATTTTGGGAAATAAATGATTACAAATACTATATTATAGTGATCTGAAAATGCTTTTTGGGCTAGGGTTAGGTTTAGTAGGAAATATTTTAGGTCAGTGTCCACACAAAGACATATTTACAAACGTGTGTAGTAGTACAGTTAACAATACACATTGATTTCAATATGTTTAGAGATTAAATATTGAGAAGTTTGGGGGCAGTGTTTTTTCGTTCGTTCGTTTTTTTTTTTTTTTTTTTTTTTTTTTTAAGTGATTGAATTGATTAAACTAGGAGGTGACAGTCAAATGTAAAAAAAAATTTTTTACTTTCAAGAACAATCCGATTTTTAAAAAAGCTAAATAAATTTTAAACATTTTCTTAAGATAGTAAGTTTTTAAGGAAGTAAGTTTAGATACTGTGCTTTATTTGAATTAGTTTTTGCATTAAATTGTATCTTGAAAAGACTGCTGTTTTCAACATTGATAATAATAATAATAAGTGTCTCTTGAGCAGCGAATCAAAATATTAAGGTCTGTGTCAGACCCAAGATTAGAGCAATGATGCTAAGAATTCAGCTTATCCTTCACTAATATGATTTATATTTTTAATTATATTAAAATAGCAAACATCTATTTTAAACTGTAATAATATTTCATAATATCAACTGTATTTGTGATCAAATAAATGCAATCTTAGTGAGCATAGCTTAAAGAACATCATAAAACTGTGTAGTTTTTGCTGTATCAACAAGCTGACGTACTGAGGGATGCATTTAGTCACAAAATCAGAAACCTTCCCCTTGAAAGTGCTCACAGGAGACACATTTGAGACACATGTTGTAAGAAGTAATGTTTCTTAGTTGACCACATGTGATCAGCTCACCAGAGACGCATTTTAATACCACGTGTAAACAAGGCTTTAGAGTATTTCTATCCCTATTGTTAAACCTCTTGACTGCAAGGAAGCGAGAGACAAAGTGAGTGAGAGAAGTTCTCTATCGTCCATATCCAAAAAACTGGCCAAGAAAATGCCCCAAGCTAATTGTTCCTCCATCCACACGTACAACACAAACTCACTAAACAAACACAGATGCATGTAAAACAAACATGACCGTTGTTTTTATTGGCTTGTGAAGAGATAGCGCTGATTTCTGCCACAGATGGAGGCTGTGTATCGGCCCGGCGCTTCATTTGGTCACTCTAAAGCTCCTGGTGTCGTGTTTGTCGGTTCGTCAGAATGGTGTGCGAGCTGGAAGTTGAGCTCGCTTTCCAAATGACTGCGTTCCCTGGAGCTTGGCAGATAAAATCTGGAATGCTTGCATTTTTAGTCCTTTCTTAAATAATTTTTTCACCTGCAGTAAATTGCATGTTATTTCCAAAAAGTATCTCTCCTATGGTTTACGTAAGCTCACAAAATATGCTACACATTTCACAAGACAGTAGTTTGGCTGGCCGAAGCGCGCTTGGGTGGGGAGGTACAACATTGCTGCGCAGACACTAAAAGAACAATTCAGAACCGTCCAGCTGAAAACACCCACTTCTCTCCCTCGGGTCTTAACCCCAATACAAGTCTAGATGCTTTTATCAACTCTACACATACATCCAAGCTCCAGCACCTAATAAATACTACGAAGAGGGACAACAGGATCAGGAGGTCACTCCAAACATTAAGTGCGTGTGTTTGCGCAGGAGATGATGACTGATCTTCCGCTAGTGTGAGAATGCCCGTGAGGTTGTTTTAATTTAGATTTGTTCGCGTATGTGGGTTTGGGGTGAGGACGTAGCGAATATAAGTTCAGTAGGTTCTCATTGAACCAGAAGCTTTGAGTGACCTGATCTCATTTTCACCACCAGCATTAATCCTCTCGCTTTTGCTTCTGCTGCTGTTACTGCTGCAACATGTGGTTTGTGTTTCTCTCACCAAAAAGCGATCTACCTATTTCCTGATTTCCAAACCCACTGATTGATAGCCACTCTTTTTTGGCCTTTTGAGTCCTGGGTCTTGATCCTGGAAAGGTGAGATGGGCATAGATCTGGAGCGCCGGGCAGAAAGGTGTCCTTGGGAGACCCTGTAGCATTTTTATGAGGCGAGTTGTTTGAAACGCCATAACGTTTTATGAGGTGAAACACAGGTTTTACTCTTAACCTGTGAAGAGTAAACGTATAGCAGAGGGGGCGAGATTACATCCAGATGCATTAAACTGACCAGCGGACCCAAATTAAAACACGTGTGCATACGCATACGCCTGCACTCTTGTGCTACAAACATATCTCCTTTGACCTGGGAGGTTGCGTCCCAGTTTGGTAATATATTCTCGATAAGATCCTCTCCTGTTTCAGTGCAATCTTAGACTATGATAACAGAAAAATGGAGGGCCTTGTCTGAAAAACCCCTCCCTAATTCATGAACCGGTGAGGTCATATAATTAACAGCCTAGTTATCATAATATCAACATCGTCCGTCTCTAGTAGGATTGTGTTGCATTGGTGCAAATTAAGGAGGAAGAATGTTAATGCTAATATTTATATACAAATAAGAGCTAATTCATTTATGGATTATGTTTAGGCTTTATCTAAGATTTTGCTTTTGCTCAACACGGCTGCATTGATTTGATCCTGTAAAAACTGTAACATGCTTAAATGTTATAGAATCTGTGGATATATTTCAAATTGACTGTTTTGATACTCAAGAAAAAAAAATATTATACATGTTATTTAATATTTTTTGTTTAAACCATGTTACATTTTTTTAAAGATTTTCTTTAAGTTTAAAAGAACAACATTTTTAGCAATATGTTTTGCTGTCACTTTTGATCAATTTGATGCAACCTTTAGAGCACATTTTTTTAGAGCATTTACAGCGTGTTAATGTCAACACATACAACTATTAACTACATATTCATAAATGTTGACTAACATTAAAAATAGATGTAGTGTAACTATTGTTATTTGTGAATGCTGTTAACTAATATAAAAAAAAATGAAACCATTATTTTACCAATATTTCACTGAGAGAGAGAGAGAGAGAGAGAGAGAGAGAGAGAGAGAGAGAGAGAG
>CAIGQV010003909.1:15041943-15063216 GCA_903798115.1 Danio jaintianensis
TATATATATATATATATATATATATATGCAATGATTTCTATTTTGTATATTAATAACATGAGCTTATACAAGATAATGTATGTATACAGTTGGAATCATTAGCCCTCATGTGAAATTTACATCCTTTTTCAAACATCCCATGTGATGTTTAACAGAGCAAGAAAAGAGCAAGTTTATTTAAACAAGTTTAAATACTAGTAAAAAAAATCTTTCCATCAGCACTTGGGAAATATTAAAACATAATAATAATAATTTCAAAGGAGGGATAATAATTTTGTCTTCAACTCTATATAGGTCATAGGAAGGTTAATTCATTTTGAAGTGGCTTGCTTGTATTTACATTTAAATTTGTAATTTCGCATTCTGCTTCTTCAGTTCAAATTTATTTGGTATTTAAGTGAAAACAGTGATATGCATGACCTCCTGACCCATTGTTTTATAATAGAAGCTGATCAAATTAGTATTGTAAATGCAAATAGATACATACAAAATTGCATAAACATTAAATAATAATAGATTTAAGGAGCAACACCCTCACACCGTTACAGTGAAGCCCTCAGGCTGATAATAAGCAGAGGATGTTAAAAAAAGGTGCTGTGGCTTGATTTGAATAATGATACCTTTGGGAAATCTGACATACATAAATGGATTCTTTGTATACAAACAGCTCCAGAGAAACTGTTGTATCAGGTTCCCAGTCCTGAATAGAAAAGCTAATCAAGTGTAAATGTTTTACTGCTCAGCGCTGTCATTTTAACATTCTCCATGGAGACATTACCTTATTCCTCCGGCCGCCAGAAAACTGTCCATATGCACCTGTGGGCAGAAGCTGATGGGATTAAACTTTACACATGGAAGCAAAGTGTCACAAATTACTCTGGGCTTTCCTGTGACTTTCAGGAAAGCTTCCATCAGGTAAGGTATCATGCATCTTTGGTTGCACCTAATGTCTTGTGATTGTTAATTAGGATTGATTTACCCTTATATTCAACACAATGAGTGTTTTTTTTTTCAGTTTGTGTAGTGTTGTGTTCACAAATAGCTGACAAACACATAGCTGCACTGCATCAAAATTATACATGCCTGTTAAAACCACTGTAAATCAATAAATATGCTTCAAGCATATAATGACGTACATCCCACTGGTGAGAGGTAAATTTAACATGTTTGTCCGTGTGTGTGTGTGTGTGTGTGTGTGTGTGTGTGTGTGTGTGTGTGTGTGTGTGTGTGTGTGTGTGTTTGTTTTGGCATGCATATATATATATATATATATATATATGTGTGTGTATGTGTACGGTTGTTTTTTTGAAGCTGGCTCTCTGGCTCTCTGGTTCTCTGTCGGAGGGTGGTTCGGGGTGAGTGCAGGTAATAATGAGTCTCTCCCGAGACTTTATTAGAGTTCAGTAAGACTCTCTAGGCGTCTTTGTGTAATGCGGACATTCCCAATATCAGAGCAGATGCCTCCCACTCTGCCTGGCCGCTCTACACATGCATCCGCAAAAATACATGCGCGCATATACACACAGGGCCTTAGAAAAACATTAATAATTTAAACTGGGGCCTAATTCCAGCTACTTCACCCGCACGCCAATCACAGCGGACTGAAATTGATTGCAGATTTGGCTGGCTGAATTGAGTTTGAGAAGGAAGATCAGGTAATTGAGCGTATAGGTGAATCTGCACCATGTGCAAACACAGCGCTCCAATCAGACCTTAAAGGAGGAATTTATCACAACATTACAATTCTGTTAACATTTACTCATTTTAGAATAAACTAAAATTTATAGTATTTTCTCTTCTGTGTTTTGAAGAACGAGGTTGAATAAATCATGAAAGGGTATTTTTTTGGTTGAGCGATGCATCCCTTTAAAGCTCAGCCAGTTTTTTTAAAAGCCAGAAGGGGATTTTCTAAGGGGATTTTTAATATAGTTGATTGAAAATGGTTGCTTCTTATAATTGTTTGTGTATGACTCTCGAAATCTCTGGCCTGACTTCACTAAACGTCTCTAACAGTGATTTTCTTTTTTTTGGAGCTTTTGATTTTGCTACCAGACCAGAATACACATTCATTAAAGTGCACCTATAATGCTTTTTTAAGGTTCCTATAATTAGATTTTTGACATCTCTTGCATAATAGGTTAACTGTACTTTAAAAAAATATATTTTGCAGCTTCTGTGATTATAATTGGAGTTTTGTGAAATGTTCACACTACTGTGCACATTTTTACTTGAATTTTGCTGTGACGTATTTCTAAACCTGTCGGTTGAGATCGCTGAATGCATTCAAGAATAAAAAAAAACATTTTCTTATCACCTTATTTAAAAAAATATATATTCTCAAACAATTAGTTTGAAATTTCATATTTTTAAAACTTCCTAGTCTGCTCTGGTTGGTCAAGTGGTTCAGTCTGTTGTTATTGTATAGATTTATGGGTAGTGTCACTATTACAGCTATTTACTACTGGCTTACCTGCCTATTATTAAGATATTAACACTTATTATTTATTAGCACTTATAAAGTATGATCTTATTCTGCATCCCTAATCCTACCCAAAACCAACTACTACCTTACTAGCTAATAAGCAGATAATTAGTAGTTTATTAAGCTAATAGTCATAGTTAATGGTTTGTGGCCATTAACATAGTGTTATCGATGTATGTAGCTCAGTTATGAAATTGTTGATGACTTTTTTTGGCAGATTAGAATTGATTCTTTCTTTTAGAAGACAATATTTGTTGTTCACTTCAATCTTTAAGATTTTTCAGACCTTTTACATTCACAATAGTTGCATAGGGTAGTGAAAGGTGAAAGCATGAAAGGTAGTATTCAAAAAAGACTATCTTTAATCAAATTGTTCAGAAATTCGAGCAATAAAAATATTTGATTTAATATTATAAAAAAAATTCTTACATTTTTAAAAAAATTATTTACATAATCTGTGAATTTTAATTGCATCTCTAGGCTAACAACATGCTGCCATGTTATTTGCCTGTAAAAATGTATGCTTTTGCAAAAGGGACTGATTCAATTAACTGGATGCAGCCTGAGACCCTTTTTTCCTTTTTAAAGTAAATAAATAGATGCTACACGGCTACCACTGAGATCACATGAACTCATTATTAAAAAAAAAAAAAATGTTGGCATTTTATCAACAATTCATGTTTATGTTAAAAGCTTCATGTAAGAGGCAAAAATTGCATCTTGTGACATGCATCATTTCCACCAATTATGAAGTTAGCCGAGTTCAGGAAGAATAGAATGAGGTCAATTTTAAGGGGGGCAACTCCTCTTATAAATCTGCCATACAGTGAAACCTACCTCTGAAAGCAATCTTTTTCTTTAATTGCAAATAACCTGTGAATTTAAGGTCATGTGAATGGTGTCAGATTTGAAAATGAATCTTTGCAACTTTTGCATGCATGGGTCTGAAGTTCTGACATTTATCTGACATGAAAAAACTAGAAAAAATATATAATATGTCATTTAATTTTATATCATGGAAACTGACTTGATTGTTTGGTCTGCTATTAGTTGATCTTATATGAGTGAAAGTTTGTCTTCAGCAAACTTGTAGAAGAGTTGTCAAAAGGGGAATGGGTGGGTGGTTATCAGTTTTGCATTGCTCAATAAGAAATAATACACACTGCATTATTCCATAAAAAGTGTTTTTTATGGTAAATATTGTTCATTTAAAGGCATTATGAATTGTCAAATACTTTTTGTTATATTATTTGTCAACATTCTTTGTCACAGCTGCAGTGTATATATATCTTTTTTTGATAAAGGTACCAAAAGAAGGTGATTATCAAGGCCTAGAACAGACTGGGTTTTTTGTTGTTATTTTAAAGCCATGGAAGACCATAAGAACATTCATTCATTTTCTTTTCGGCTTAGTCCCTTTATTAATCAGGGGTCACCACAGCGGAATGACCCGCCTACTTATCCAGCATATGTTTTATGCAGCGGATGCCCTTCCAGCCGTAACCCAACACTGGGAAACACCCATACACTCTTGCATTCACACACACATACAGTACGGCCAATTTAGCTTATTCAATTATACTATACCACATGTCTTTGGACTGTGGGAGAAAGCAGAGCACCTGGAGGAAACCCACGCGAACACGGGGAGAACATGCAAACTCCACACAGAAATGCCAACTGACCCAACCGGGGCTCGAACCAGCAACCTTGTTGCTGTGAGGCGATTGTACTACCCACTGCGCCACCGTGACGCCCACCATAAGAACAGTTTCAAATAATTTTACCATGGTATTACCGTTTGCACACCAGTGCTTTTTTACAGTGTGCTATTCACTATACACATTATGAGCTACATAAACTGCACAATTAATACCTCCTACTTGCCTTACAAAGGCTGTGTCCGAAATTACATACTTCCATATTATATAGTATGTTAAAAACAGTATGCGAGCCAAGTAGTATATCCAAATTTATAGTACATTCATTCAACAGTATGTGAGAAGTACCCGGATGACCTACTACCGGCAAGATTCTGAAGTGCGCATCCGATGGACACTACACTATCCCATGATGCCACATGATAGAATTCATGAATTGGAGTGAAGTGACGCAACTGACGCATGTGACAATGACAAATGGCAGATGTATTATGTGGAGTTCCATTCATACTACTCACATTCATGCTGTATAGAATGTACTTTTTTAACGGTTGTGTAGTAAATTCAAATGTAGAACCTACTCGAGTAGTAGGTAATTTCGGACAAAGCATTCGGACGTCTTTCCAGCAACAACCTAGTTATCCTAGAAGGTCTTAATCGAGGTACTGATCAGGCCCAACCTGGCTGTGGATAATCAAGACAGAGGCAGCCTAATCAAGTCTTATGATTTTTGGGATTAGGGAGGCTAGATTTCTGAGTGCAGTGAAATATCTGTGTAAGTCAATTTGGATACACATGCTGTTATCCCTTAGCCATGTCCTAGTGTTTTGGTCTGGCCTCTGTTCTACAGTAGGCACTGTGTGGACACAGAGAAAAGCCACCTGGGTTTCTCACAGAGAGTCGTTAGACTTCTGCAGTTCCATGGAAACTCTCTGGTGTTTAACTTGTGTCGGTGAATTCTAAATCAGGTCCGTTCTGGCAGACTTTTGGGTCTGGTTAGATCAGGTGCAGCATGTTAAAGTCAGACACCTGCAGACACTCAAAAACATTGTTTCAATAATTGTCTAATTGACCGATTTCAGCACAATTCTGCAAAAAAAAATTTCAGACAAATAGTCTGTAGTGCATTCTTACGGCATTTTAGATGCAATTTGTAGTTGAGTTTGAGAAATGCACAGGACAAGTCTGTGTATGAGCCAGAATGTGACTTGGCTCCTTAATGATGAGGTTATGGAAGATGTTTTATACATACTTTGACTTTTGCTCAGCTGTGGGGCAAATAATACCAAGTACAGTTGTAACCCCAAAGCCAGAATGCAAAGTTTCTGTTTCCTTGGATCGCGTTCAAAACACAAAGCCCATTCTGTCGGAGTCTGTGCTTCCAGGCTACCTTTGCATGAGCATTTTCAAGCTGGGAAAATTTGTAGCAGATGCCACCTGTCTCATCCAATCAGTCACTCCAACGGTTAACCGTCCACCTGATTTGTACAGCAGCCAAGCGTTGCCCTAAAAATGCTACTCCGGGGTCAACTTGAGGTGTGTGTTTTACTACAACTCATGCATAACACAAAAGGGGTCATCATTAAAGTTTAAGAAACACATGTCAAATTTTATCACAAAACAAGCCAAAAGTATTGCAATTTTAGTCAAATGACAGTTTCTTATGGATATTATATTCGCTGTAGGCACATAGCATGGTTAGAACCTGTTAGGTCACCAAGTTTTATCCCCAATAAGGTATTGCTTTCCTCCTGAGGGGAAAACTTCCATAATGGCTCATTATAGCATTTCAGGGTCTGAGAAAAATAGTAAATCTCAAAGAAAACACCGCTAATGTGACTGTTTTTCATTTTTCATGTTATCTGATAAGCTAGCTTTAGTAATTCATCAGGCCTGACAGGCAGAGGGAAGGTGCTGAAATGTGTATTAATGTAGCTCAGTTATGAGGAAATGAGCTGGAGTTGTAGCCAGCTCTGTGGTGGCGCACTTTGGCCTGCCAAGGGTGGAGCGACCTCTAACATGAGCTCCCCATGCTCGTCCTGTCCTTTCCAAACCGACACTGCTGACCTCAGGCTCCTTGATGACTCACTCAGGCCAGAATAGAGGACAGCGCTGCCTTGTGGTGAGAAACCTCCATCTTTGTGCGGGGATTGAACACAGTTGGACAGGGCTAAAAACTGAAGCACAGCAAACCAACAAAAATAGTTGAAATGCATATTAGTTATTTAATTTTAGAATTAATCAGCACTGTTATTTCAGAGATAATGATTCAAGAGACTCATTAATAAATACAGTGACTTCTCTTGGCTTCACTAGATACTTTGTCAATGTTATACATTATATATTAGAGTATAAGTAGCTTATCCTATAAGTATGCAGATTCAGATGTGGCCACTTACAGTACATGCCTTGTTAATCATCAAAAAATAACTTGCATTCTCCACATTTCTTTTTTTTTCATTTCCATCCTTATTGCATATGAATTTGCATATTAATCTACCATGCATGAGTTTTTCATGCATAGAAATCTCCTTGTGTGTTTGCATAATGATGCATTTAAAAAATCTGTGACCAAATGTATCTTTGTAAAAGTTCACAGTGTTGCTGCAGATAACATCTAGTGTGATTCTGCAATGTATTTAGCATGACCTTCACATTCTCTAGCCATTATGTGTACATCAGTTGTATACTCATTACTACCTTGCATTATGGGATCGAGATGTAGTGCCCTGTTTAGAGTTAATGAATGTGTTAGTCGATACAGCTAGAAGCAGGCAAGTGTGTCGAAGCTAATCCCTGCAGGACATTGACCCTCCAGGAGCATAGCTGGACACCCCTGACCTACAGGTTAAACTTGAAGCAAGTTCTGAAAGACCTTCCATAGCTGAAGTCAAAACAGAGGCCTAGCTGAACTGTGATCGCCACCAATCTGAGGAGAATTCCCTCTGCAGCAAGGGACTTCACGATGCACTTGTGACCTCATTCTGTCTGTGTTAGCAAGAGTTAATAGAAGACATTTGTCTTTTGGCTGACCCTCTCCACCCGTCCCCCTCTGTGGTGGCTGTTTCTGCACAAATCACAAGCCAATCATACTGGTAATACCACCACTGTGGGATAATTATCCCCCAGGAGACTAGGGAAAACCTATGCAATGTACTTTCCTTCGTTTATACCCCTTTTATCAGGCTGGGCAGAGCCAGTGGCAGGCAGGCAGGTAAGCAAATCACTTGAGTTTGTGCCATAGAAGCCTCATTTTGATTCCCATTTAAGTCCCATTCAGCAACAGTTTTCCTCGTTTCTCATTGGAAAAGAAGAACTTGTCAAGCAGGAACTTTACAGCTAAAGTAATGACACTTCAGGGATATCCCTGCAAGACAAATAGACGAATAAAAGTTTATGCTTTAGACGTAAAGCTAATCTAGGCTGGAAAGCAATGTGTCCGTGCATTTGAATGGAGTCCGTAGCTCAGCTGCCAAGCCAGATGTCAAGGCCCCGCGTGAAGGATGTTGGACGTACAGATTACGGAGAATTATTTGGATTGCCCGTCAGGCCACAGAGCAGACACACATCTGTTTTTATTCAGGGATCTTGAACAATCTGTGCACTGCGCTGGCTCTGCAGGCGTGGAGCCTCGTCCCTCTGCGGGATTCACCTACCCTGAGAACAATACTCTGGACCTGCTTCTGATAGTATTTCAAAATGCCTGAAAGATAAGGCTGAAGCTTTGCACCCTCTTTCTCTCTTCGTAGAAGCTGTAATATATGGTTTGCTCCTTAAATTAGAAGTGCGCTGAAACGTCGGTCTCCCAAAAGGCACATTTGTTCATCTCAGGATAAGCGAGGAACACCCGGGTCGAATGCTCTCGGGGAGAGGCATGGCGAGAGGAGGTCTAGTTATTGTTGGGACAGCACTGTGATGAAGTGTTTAGAGTTGTTTTTTCTCTTGGCCCTTTTTGTCACAAACTGTAAACTAGAGCGGTGATCGGCCAGGCAGTAAGTGTTTCCATCAGCGTTTCCTGGGTGAAAAAAAAAACGACCCTTCATAACATTGTTTGGCCGATGTTCCAACACTGCGTGATCTTTGGAACCAAATCGGCAGGAACCAAATATTTGCAGTCAGTAGGGCCTGCCTGCAGCTTCACCAATTAGGAATAAAAAACACAAAATGGCTTATTTTCATTTGGATCGTTGATACTCATGTTTACTTTACAGCTCATATTTTCACAACCCAGGACAGTGGTCGTCTTTTGCAATCTAGTCTTTGCAAATAAATTCTTTGCACTTTGTGTGTTAAAACCCAATGTTTTTATGTTATTATTATTTATTTTGCTACTTTTGTTAAGCTTTTTAATCAATTTTATATAAAGGTTTATGTTTTACTCTAGTCCCTGATCCAGAATTTCAGTCTTAAAATATGAATTACTGAAATGATTAGGTTTAAAATGATGATCATTTAAACAAAAGTAAACCATTTCAATTTTCATGAAGTGAAAGTAACTTTGTTCAGTAAAGTAAGTACTGAAAGTAATTATGAGACATGATGAGAGAAAACTGCACTGCTGTCATTTCCACACCATTAAATGTAAGAAAAAAGAAAGATCAGGTGAAAATGACAATGACTGTTGGGGGTGAAAACCGAAAAGAAAGATATCAGAATTTTCCTCTGAGGCACATATGTTCATTCTTGGAAAACAAATATTGCATATGCATATTTCAATGTCCAATACAAGTCTAAAGGGCCCATAATTGAAGAAAAAAGCAATACATTTCTGTTCTTGACAGATGCTTGCTCAATCGAATTCCAATACAGCACACAAATCACTCGTTCTGAACGCTTGCCAGTGTTTGTAAATTGTGCCAATGCATATTAACCAGGCAAGCTGAAAAGGTGAAGTAGTTCATTTAATGATTAAAGCCCCCAATCAAACATATGTTACACCACAATTACTCTGCAGTGAAGCAAAGCTGAGCAATGCAGCACAAATCTCCTGACAACATCCTTCATGTTTTGTTTTTTTATGTTACCAAACACATTTTTCTACACCCTCTCACTGCAATAAAATAAAATACAATTAGCATTAACAAACCCAAAATGGGGGGTGGCGCGGTGGTACAGTGGGTGGCGCTGTCGCCTCACAACAAGAAGGTTGCTGGTTCGAGCCTCGGCTGGTTCAGTTGGCATTTCTGTGTGGAGTTTGCATGTTCTCCCCGTTTTTGCATGGGTTTCCTCTGGGTGGTCCGGTTTCCCCCACAAGTCCAAAGACATGCGCTATAGGTGAATTGGGTAAGCTTAATTGTCCGTAGTGTATGTATGTAAATGGGAGTGTATGGGTGTTTCCCAGTGATGGGTTGCAGCTGGAAGGGCATCCGCTTCGTAAAACATATGCTGGATAAGTTGGCGGTTCATTTCGCTGTGGCGACCCCAGATTAATAAAGGGACTAAGCCAAAAAGAAAATGAATGAATGAATGAAACCCAAAATGGAATGTATTCACCATAATTTATTAGAACAAGGGACACCATTCATTAGATATGATGGCATATGAGCTATTAGGGATAAATCATTAAGTTTTTAAGCATACATATTTATATTACAAGTAGGCTATTTTATGCACTTTTCAAAAGACATAAAAGCAAGCCACAATAATTAAGTTAAAAAAAAAAAGTTATTGCACATGTGCATTTTAAGTCCTTCCTGTTGTTTGAATATGAAAATCGAAATGACAGAATAAATAGTACATGTGAGAGCTGTTCGGGTTAAATGTGATATGAATTAAGGGTGTGTACAGAAAATGAATGATACGAATATATGTCTTTGTATTGAGCTGACCTTGCAGATTGCATGCAAAAACAAATACAAAGAAATGTAGCTGCACTAGTGAAGTGTAATTCATAAACAAGTGATTCATAAGAGTGGCTTCTTTATGTGAGTTGAAACAGCGCAACCCATATAGACGTTCACAAACAAATTAATCTTATGAGCTGGATCTATTGTTCCAAAAAGACGTGCACCAAGGTACAGTACAGACTCGCTAATCCTGTTATTGATACTGAATTGGCATTAGGAAATTACTGCTGAAATTGCAATACTCAATCAAAAATTTTAAACATTTATCAACAAATGTTTAAAAGTAATTAAAACATGTTTTAGTTTGTACATAAATTTGGTCTTAGATGAAGGTGATCAAGGCAACACGGTGGCTCAGTGGTTAGCACAGCAAGAAGGTCGCTGGTTCGAGTCCCAGCTGGGCCAGTTGGCATTTCTGTGTGGCGTTTGCATGTTCTCCCCGTGTTCACGTGGATTTTCACCAGGTGCTCCGGTTTCCCCCACAGTCCAAAGACATGTGGTATAGGTGAACTGAATAAACTAAATTGGCTGTAGTGTATGAGTGTGTTTAGAGGTTCCCCAGTACTGGGTTGCAGCTGGAAGTTTATCTGCTGTGTAAAATATATGCTGGATAAGTTGGCGGTTCATTCCGCTGTGGCGACCCCTAATGAATAAAGGGACTAAGCCGAAGGAAAATGAATGAATGAATGAAGGTAACCAAAACAGGGTCAAAAAACTACTTTTAATCACATCAGCGAATGTTACAAACAAGATGCGTTTAGTTGAATTTTTTTGTTATTGCAGTAACATTGGTCCACTGACAAAGTTTGACACATACTATATATTTTTCTTTCTTTCCTTTTTTTTTTGGCACAGTCCAATAAGGGTCTTCAGTGTTTCTCTGAAAGCATTACGTGTCACTGCGTGGATGAAATAAGAATGAGAAATCCGTGATGCAACAATTTGTTTTCTGCCAATAGGACTTTCTCCCACATCTGTCATTGAAATAAGTTCACATTCGTATGCCTTTACACATTGTTGATAGAGGTTACGAGGTTAGATGCGCTCCATGTTTCTGCTCATTTTTCAGCTAAATGAAGTCTTTCAGGGTAAGCGTAAGTAACATATTCTTGGGGGACGTAAAAACTAATCAATCACATTATGGGTACAGCACTTCATGCGTGTTTATGTATCCACCAGAGATCTTGCAATATTTCTCTCTCAATGACCGGATAATCATCGCTGAGTGTGAAGCATCTCCCCTCGTGTTTGTGTCTGAATTGCCTGTATTGCCTTACATTGGATCAGTCCTTATCACCACCAATCTGACATCAGTGCCAGATGCCTGACCGTGGTTAAAACGTCATAACAGCACTCTTGAGGGTCATACATCTCCAGGCTGCGGAGAAGTGTGTTTTCTGTCGCCCTCAGCTCTGTGAATGTGTGTGTAACTGCACTGATGAACTCTGATCCCTCCGCTGGGAGTTCAGAGTGAAGAAACCTTGAGGTGTTATTCCTCAACGCTTGCAGGAGGTGTGTGTTTAAAAAGGTGTTATTCTTTCATGCGTTAGGGAGTTGCTAAACTTTGTTCCTGAACCCTGATTTAAACCTTTGTAATCTTCCGTAATTACAGAAATATGCGCACGCTGTCTCAGCTGGAGATGTGTGGTACTGTGGTTGTGAATGTGAACTTGTGGTCAGCATGGAAGAGATATTGAACAGGGTGGAGTGTGGTGACGACATGTGTTTAGACCCCATCGCTCTTGACGACGACTGATAGCAGAGAAATGAACATGTATCAGAAGGCCATTGGGCTGTACATGAGATCTCCACGCAGATAATTCTGTGTGTCACTAATGACAACTGATGAGCTTCTGGTGTCACAGTGTAAGTTTGTGCTGTATAATACGACATTATGAGATGTCGCATTTTGGTGTCCGAATCAAATGAAGTGTATTTTGTGCAAATACTGTAGGAGACTTGACAAAGATAACTTTTTGAATCTGAAATTTCAAAATGGGAGAAGTATTCATTTAACATACAGTAATGGTCCAGGTTTTGATTTTACCATGTTTAATGATCCCATTAAGTGCTTTGAAATGTGCATTTTTTATTCGATGTTTGACGTAATCTCAACTGAAAAACGAAGAGAGGGCAGGACATAGAGTAGCTCCTCCCTTTAAAAAAAAAAAACAGTCAATAGCATTTCGTTTGTATCACAGCTCTGCCAGTGAGAGTGGTTGAGCTCAAGCGCATCAAATGAAAAGCAAATGAGCTAGCAAATGTCAGATACTAGAGAGCATTTGATTGGTCAAGATTTGATGAGAAACTGAAGTATGAGGTGACGTGAAAAAAAAGTTGATCCATTTAGGCTACAACTACAAGCTTTACATGTATCATTTTTATATCTTCTAAACGTGAATTTTGTCACTGTTTTGTAGCTCACTAGCTTATACATATGCTTTAAGATTAACATACTGATTCTAACATCTAAAAACCATTATTTTAATTTCACTGGACCTTTAAATAAACATTTAAAATACCAAGTAAAAAAATATCACAGGCACAATGATATAACACAGCACCTGAAAATAGTACCCAGCTAGATAACAGTGCTGCGTAATATCAGTTCCTTGATCATTATGCTGGAATGAGAGTATAGTTCCTAGCCATATTGACCTAGAAAATAGCCACTTTTCATTTTCCTCCATTATTAGTACATGATGTAACAGAAGAGTCAAGCTTTAAATAGGAAAATTATCAAATGATAAATTTTTTTTTTTTTGAGCAAGATGCTAATGGTCCGATTCAATGATTTATGATGCGTTAAGTTACAAGTGCTCCCGCCAGACCGGAGATCGACTGAATGGATTCAAAAATGGTAAACTGTTCAACCCTAGGTGACTTGTAAAATGAGCCTATTTCCAAAGAAAAAGAGTATAGTGTTCCTTTAAGGCTTTTTGTTTATCCTAAGTATAAAAAAAAAAAAAAAAAGGGATTTTGTCCCAAATATGCAGTTTGTTACATGAGTCAGGTCAGTAATGTGATTAGAAAATAATTTTAAAAAGCTGAAAGTCCTTTGTATGTGAAAGCATCAAAAAGGCACCCTGAAGGTCACATGGTGCTGCAGCTAAAATAATGTATTGCTGTTAAAATTTTGATACATTTCATCATTTTATAACCTAAATTATGCTCAAGCTCACAGTTTAATTTAGATGGCTGATTGCCTGCAATATAATCTTAATTATTTAATCACTGAAGCATTACAATGTTCATTTCTAGGCTCATTTCAAAGGAATCAATCATCGATCATGAGGTTTACTTCGCCTGCTATTATTATTAATTTTCATTTGACTGTCTGGCATTGAACACTGTCCCAACAGCAGGATTCCATCTTTCCCTTTCTTCTTGTTTGCCTATTAATATCATCACAGCAGCTCAGATCCACATAAACTTTTACATTCGGCTCTTTTAATAGCTGCCATTTCTTTTATGCTTTGACATTATTTTCCATAAGCTGTCAAAAAAAAAGCGTCAAAAGAAAATTCTGCTGGGAAACCCAAAAAGAATTTGCAATTGTTTTCATGTGACACTACAGAGGGTGTCTGGGTGAGCTGTAAGCTATTCTTAAGTGTTTTCATTTCAAATTACCGATCCTGCAAGGAGACGCAATGGCAAAGTGAGCTGTGAATGGGCGGAGAACAGCCAGGACTCCGGCTCTGACCTGAGGGGAAAAGCACAGCCCTGCCAAGAACACAAAGAGTTTGAGATGACAGCAACTGTGCTGAGCAATCCCACATTAAATACATAAGCCTGTTTGCTTGGAGGAAAAATGGATTGCGTCTGTGTGATCACAACTCCAGTCTTCTGATGCATGAGGTGATTTGCATTTGTATAGTGTTTGGGGCCTTGTTAGCTCTTAGACAGATGTGTAAAGGTTGTACGCACATTTGTAAGGCATAGTTCATCCAAAAAATCAAGATGTGCTAATAATTTACTCACTCTCAGGCCTGCCAAGGTGAAGATGGCCTTTTTTCTTCAGTTACGCATAAAGAAGGTTTTTAGCCGACTCACGAAATGCAAGTAAAGGGAGAGATCATACAAAATGCATGATTTTTTTTATTTAGTACTGTCCTGAGTAAGATATTTTAGATAAAAGATGTTTACATATAGTTTACTAGACAAAAATATAGCTGAAATTAATAAAATAACCCCATGCAAAAGTCTACATACCCTTGATTTTTAATATTATCTGATGATCTACGAGTGGTTTTTCTGCTTTGTGATAGTTGCTTATGAGTCTCTTCTGAACAGTTAACTGACTGTTGTTCTTTTAAAAAATTATCCATGTCCTCCACATTCTTCAGTTTTCCAGCATCTTCTGCAGATTTGAACCCTTTCCAGCAGTGACATGATTTTGAGATCCATTATTTCTTACTGAGGATGATTAAGGGACTCAAACACAACTGTTAAAAAAAGGTTTAAACCCTTCAGAAGGAAACATCAGGCATTAAGAATTAAGATTTGACCACATATAACAAGTTATATTTACTTGTTTATTAAATTTTTTGGCTTCTGTTTTTGTCTTACCTGCTTTTTTGAACCATTCTTCGCCAGACTCGAACCCCATCGTTGTGGTCAACTCCTCTCTACGTCTCAAGTCCGCCGACGTACATGGCGAGCTACTGGACAAACTGGTAACAGCGGGAAAACCGTCCATACGGAGGTAAGCGGTCAGCTGGTAAGCGCGAAAAGGAACATCGTTATACCACCCCGTAGTGTTCGTTTTAAAGACAAAATGCAGCCATACGTACTTCTGGCTACATAATTCGTGATCTCTAGAAATGTATATAGGGCTGCGTTTTCAGAATGAGTCTATGTTGCATAAAACAGCCCTACCCAATAGACGCATCTCAACATACAGTATAATCAAGAGCAATGGGTATTCATTTTGATTTGCATATGTGTTTTTTGACCATCAAAGTCCTGGTACCCGTTGACTTACATTACATGAATCCCCAAGCTAAAAAAAAATTATTATTCTTTTGAAGAAAAAAAAACTCACCTACATCTTGAATGGCCTAAGGATAGCTTCAACACTGATCACTCATGCCTGTAAAATACAGTGAACTGCTTTTAACAGAACTGATGCACTTGACTCAGCTTTACCGGGGTCTTTGTAATGCTTTCTTTCCTCCAGTTTAAATCAGTCTCTTTCCACCCCCCCCGGTATAATGATTGTGGTATTGAGTGTCTAAATTGCAGCGTAATGAGAAGGCTGGAGGTGCAGTAGATCTGCATTCATTTTGGTGGAATTATTTGGCCTCAGCCTCAAAGACAAGTTCACATTTTACGAGAGACTCTGGCACGGGCCTCTGGGGTCTAGTACAGGACCGCTGTTGTTGTTTTGTAACAATGTGGGTGTGATTCCCCAGAGCAGTTTGACTTCTGAGAGGAAAAGAGATGAGAATGCTGTGGAGCATGCAGAGTAGTTAATGTAAGCCATGTTGGGGTAAGAGTTATTTGTTTATGAGTGTGACTGTGTTGGTAACCTGATATTAGTGTGATTCAATACTAGAAAAATTAGCATGTTCATTAATTCTAAGAAGGCAGGAAATCCTTTGCATTACATCATTAAGATCTGCTGTCATCCTCCCTCTGGCTCAGCGGACATGTGTTTTTAACATGCTTTTGAATGGTAAGAGATCTCTGAGGTTTGAGACTGCAGCGTTATAGGCGTTTTTTGGTTAAGTGTATGTCGGAAGATAGTGTAAGGCTATGAATGGCAAGTAATGGTCAAAACAAGAGGCATTGTACAAGAATGTGTCACACTCACACTCTCAAGTGTTTGGTTGTCCTGTTTTTTATGATCTTTTAGATATATTTAATGTTTGTTGCATTGACTTTTCAGTCTAACCATGCACTAGAGTTAATTTTGAAGAAGACAAAGACCCATGTTTTCTGTAGTCTCAGTTGACTTTTTTGGTGCGCACCAAGGTTCAGATGGCAGTGTTCACTTTTATTCAAATGATCCACACTAGCAAAGAAATTGCAACAGAGTTGAATTTGAATGAAAGCCAATCTGCCACTTTTGAACACAATGTTAACAGCTAAGATCAATTTCCATCAGACTGAATCAATTAATCAAATAAAAAAAGTCTAAGTAAAATAAGTTCAGTTTTTGCCAAATTGAAAAGCTTGAGATACGTTATCCAATTCAAACCCCACATTATTTATTGTATCAACAGAAAATGAGTTTGTCATACACTCACACACTCATGTTTATATGCACTTTTAGAAGTTTGAATTATTGCCTGTTTAAAAAAAAACGGATTGCTCGTCCAGTTTATGGCACACATTATTTTCAACACAAATGACAGAAAAAGAGTTTGTCATATTTTCAAACTTTTAAACTAACTGTACACATATTTAGAAGTTGCATTTCAATCAGTCTAAAGCAACTGTTTGTCTTGTTAAATGTAAAAATGTGAAGAGTTGAAAAAGTTCAGAAAACTCATCCAACCTGTAATTTTCAATAAAAATGAAAGTAAATGACTTTGTCAGACACCCATTTTCTCAAACTGTGTGTGTTTATTTGCATTTCTTTAAAAGGTGCGATTTCAGTCAAACTGAAGCAATCAGTAATCATTTTTAAAAATGTAAACACTTTATTACTACTGAAATTGATCTTGTTTTTGCTAAGCCGACAAACCAGAGAAGCCACACACTCTATAGAAAATGTCAGTTTTGTTAACTTTAAAAGTCTAAACCAGTTCATTCATCCAACATGTTGGCATATATAACCATTAATCAAGGTCATACGAGGTTCTGACCTCCTGCTAAACTTCTCATGTAAAACGATAACAGCATCTGTGATGCTTTGCTCTTCGAAAAATTTCAACAATCAAATTCGCCAAATCCACAAGCAGTAGAGCCAGGCAGTTCTCACTGAACTTCCCAAACCGCAGGAACAAGCAGGTCCCTTGACTGCTCTGCATCTCTTGTCCTGACATCTCTATCCCACCCAGGCCTCCAACCAAAGCCCAAGCGGTTACGGCAGCTCTGCGTTCCCTTTTTGTTGTGCAGTGAATGAAATAACAGTTCCAAATCGCCCACAGATCTTCGGGGAGTGACCAAATCTGTGGATACCCAGATCCCGGACCGGAGAATGTGGGTGAAGAGGTTGTGAAATGGCTCAATAGAGTTGTTCTAAGCACTTGGAAAATTCATATAATCTCTTTGCTTACCTTGTAAAACCAGGCTTGGCACCTCAGCGCTAATGAGAAGCGACATTTGTGTTGTGTCGAGTTGAAGGTGGATGCGTATAGGAGAGAAAAGAGTTTATGTAGAGATTAGAGTTGATCCTTTAAGTGCAGCTGCCTGAACGGAGGTGCTTTATCGCTATTGTAGCTGGCTGGCGCTAATGCTACTTCCACTGTCTTTCAGTAAAAGTGTAAAGACTCCAGGTCTGTCTGACAAAAGCTTGACTCTAAGTTACTCAACACATGTGAGCTTCTCTTCCTAGAACTGCACCTGAGGGTGAAGGTCTTCCTGAGCAGTTTTTATATTATTTTTTGGACATTTAAAGGGATGGTAGGGAGAAAGAGCAGAACAAGTGAGATTCATATCATCTGTGTGATGGCTTGTTGTGGATTAAGACCACCAATCTTTGGCTTTGACCTTTAAAGGTGATATTGGCATCTTTTTATGTATGAAAACATATGAATGGGCATGATATTTAGGCATGAGAAGAGAATGTTATTAATGAATAGCTAAATGAATATTAATTTTTTTAGCTTCATATTATTTTAGTATTTCACTATAATTCATTCATTCATTCATTCAGCTTAGTCCCTTATTTATCTGGGGCTGCCACAGCGGAATGAACCGCCCACTATTCTGACATATGTTTTTATGTAACGGATGCCCTTCCAGCCGCAACCCAGTACTGGGAAACACCTATACACTCTCACATTCACACACACATACACTATGGCCAATTTTGTTTACTCAATTCACTTATGCCGCATGTCTTTGGACTGTGGGGGAAACCGGAGCACTCAGAGAAAACCCATGTGAACACGGGGAGAACATGCAAACTCCACACAGAAATGCCAACTGACCCTGCCGGGACTCGAACCAGTGACCTTCTTGCTGTGAGCCAACATTGCTAACTACAAGCCACCGTGCCACCCCTTCACTATAATTATGGTATTTTATTAATTACTTTTTAATTACTAAGGTGCTGTTTACAGTAGCGCATTTCTGTTTTAAAAGGCACAAGTTATGCTACGTACAGTAACATTACACTACTACACTACTCTAGCATCTTTGACCTGTAAAAACAGAACAGTTTGTAAATGATAAATACCACATTTTAGTTTTGAAACACTAGAGTTTCATTTTGGTATAGACAGACTGAAATACAGACTTTTGACAAATCTATTCACAATAACTCCCTGCCTGGTCTTTTGGACTATTGTGTAGTGTTTCCTGATTCATGAAGTCCTCTCGTATATGTAACCATAACACAACTGGTAGAATGCATATACAGATGGTGGCAAATTATGCACATGCCCAATGATTGTGAATGGTCACGTATCATGTGTTTTAGCTTGTATGGTGTTGACAAAAATAATTGTAAATTATGTAAATGTAAATTGGCAGTTGGATAAGGAGCGTTTAAAATGAAAACACACTATGGCACCTCATTTAGCTGTTTTTGAACATTTGAACATTGTTTAGAAACATTCAGCATGTCGTTTTTATATTTTACATTTCTCTAAGTTTAAGGTTTTCATATAATAGTTACATTTTATTGTATTTCAACTTTAATTCAGTAAAAAAAAGGTTGTAACTTTAGTCAAAAACGCTGTTGTGCTTTTATAGTGCTTTTTGACAGCATCTGCTCATCATTCACTTTACAATAGTGGCAATATTCTAAACTCCTTTTTTTATAAATCAGAGCGGGAAAAACAGGTTTGTAACGATAATAATGTTAACAATGTTAAAATTAATTTATTGGTCAAGCATCTCATTAAGCACTGGGCTAATAAAGCTATGTTGTGATGGACAACCAGAGGTTCATTCATTCATTCATTCATTTCATTCGGCTTAGTCCCTTTTTTATCTGGGGTCACCACAGCGGAATGAACCGTCAATTATTCCCCCATAGGTTTTACACAGCGCATGCCCTTCCAGCTGCAAGCCAGTACTGGGAAACATACACTCATACACTAAGGCCAATTTAGTTCATCCAATTCACCTATACATGTCTTTGAACTGTGGTTGAAACCGGAGCACCCAGAGGAAACTCGTGTGAACACGGGGAGAACATGCAAACTCCATACAGAAATGCCAACTGATCCAGCTGGGATACGAACTAATGACTTTCTTGCTGTAAGGCGACAGTGCTAACCACTGAGCCACCCTGCCGCCAACCAGAGGTTCAAATTTGCAGTAAATGTAAGCATTTAGTAAAACTCACAGTTCTAAACAATAATTATGAATATAGTTCTGTTGTGGATCTTTGGTTGACACATAAACTCTTAACAAGACTTTCCACAAGACACTTATAGCAGTCACAGTTGTAAATTTGAGAAGAGCAATAGTCACACACACACACACACGCACACACACACACACAAAGACAGATGTCATACCAACAAGTAACCATTAAAATGGCCCTCTTGCACCCTCTTTTATCATGCTGGCATGTTTCCTTAAAAACAAGTGTGACCTCATGCTCGTCTCTGCATGGAGACCAAGACAGTGCTGTCACAAAGACAGGAACCACTGCAGGGGTTCAGAGGACAGCCGTGAGTCACTGTAATCAACACACACACAACACACACTCTGCCATGATCTCACCTTCAAGACCATACAAGAGGTGCCGATGCACTTGTTATTTAGGTTGTTATGGCAATAACAAAAGTGTGCTGTCGTTCCGGATCAGTATGACTCTTTCTTCTGTGGAACACAAAACAAGAAATTCTGAGAAATGAAAATTGCATGTAAATTTTGACTGAAGCTCTCAAGCTTAGAAGCACAAATGCAAAAGCACAAGAAAATAACAATAAATTGCAGCTTGCATGGCTTGCAAAGTATTCTAAAGCTATATAATAGTTTTGAGTGAAAAACAGATCACAACAATTTATTCAGTGATGATCTCCTCCAGTGCGGTAAATACCACATCTGATTACTGAAACAAGCACTCAGATCTCTTTTGTGAACTGAGACAACAGTCATTAAAGCAACAGCTCAAAATAAAAAAATGTGTTAAAACGTATAAATACTCACTATACTCTAAAAAACTGTGGGTTATTTCAACCCAAATATGGGTCAAATTTGGACTATCCCAACATAGGGTTAAAATTTTGATTTACGATTTTACCCCAGTGGTTGGGTTTGTTCACATTTACCCAAATTTTGCTTGAAATGACTCTCAAATTTTTTGTACAACATGTCAAAGGACAAATCAATAGTGACACATGGTATAAATGCTGTACTCAGACTTGTGTGTTGCAACATTGCTGTCAGATCTAATGTAGTCCGCACTTAATCATCTTTGTTTTTTGTCTCTCTGAAAAGCCTAAATCAATGTTTTGTTAAAAAAAAATGAACAGAGTTTTTTTACTATGTATTCCAGTTATTAAATTGCTGGAGCAATCCCGTGTTAGAAGTATTCATAGATCTTTGTCTTTAGTCAAACTATTACATCACACTGAAACAAATTCTAAAAAGTCATTTTGTCATCTTGGTTTCAAAGAAATATTGGTTTCAAAACAAAACCATTTCAGTTACCATTTACTTTGATTCTGTGGACAAAACTAAGATGAAGGCATTGTGTATCATTTTCCTTTATGTTCCACAGAGGAATAAAAATTCATACAGATGTGGAATGACAATAATAAGTGAATTTAAATTGGTGGACATCAACGTGGATGTCTTTCAGTGAAAACATCTGATCTCTTCCATATACAAGTTTCAAAATCCTTTAAATGTTAGAATACTTATATGGTGTTCTTTTTCAGGCTTAAAAGTCCCAAATCATTGTAGATGTGTTGGAAAAACCCAACCAACATTTCACTATTTGTGCTCGACGGAAGAAAGAAAGCCATTCGGGTTTGGAATTCAATTTTTTGGTTGAACTGTTTCTTTAATATGCTATAGTTAAAAGAAAGGCAGATATGTAAAACAAAAGTCTCTTTGAAAAGTGTCTATTGGCTGCAGCTGCATGGAGACAGAATGGCTTAGTAACACACACACACACACACACACACACACACACACACACACACACACA
>CAIGQV010003909.1:15063226-15118541 GCA_903798115.1 Danio jaintianensis
ACACACACACACACACACACACACACACACACACACACACACACACACACACACACACTTTCAGATGCCATCATATGTGCTGTGTTTGTATGTGAACGATCATTTTAAACACGAACAGAACAAGTAAATCACAAGCCAGTTTGACGTTTTCCTCATCTCTGTTGACCGTCATGTGTCCACTTTTCCTAAAAATTCTTTTGGGAAGTCCCTCGGCAAAGACAGAGGCACAAGAGAGAGGAAAGAGCGGATCACTAAACGAGTGTGGTACTTCCCCATCCCTCTCTCTCTCTCTCCATAACTGTAAATGTGTGCAGCTGTGCCTGGATGGGAAACAGCAGTATTCTGAGGAATGGAGAGATGAAGGGAAGACACATGTTAGAGTAATCTCTTCGTCTCTCTCCGTGAGTTACGAGCTCGCTTTCTTTCGCTCGTTCTCTCTTTCTTGCATTGAAGTCACAAAAATGGGAGGGTTTCTTGAGGTGAGACCGAAGAAATATGAATTCAACATCCTTCAGAGGCTTTGGAAGGAATCAGATTTATTTATGCTTGATACTTCCAAAATAGCATGTGATTATTATTACTATCCTTCATCTGGAGCAGTTTGGAGTGCTACTTTTAAACATCTCTGGCATGTAGCTCCAGTCCTCTGGGAAACAGATTACAGTAGAAAGCGAGCGAAGGAGAGTGATGCTTGTTGATGACATCACATCAGACATATAAATAACCTGCTTGCTGTGAACGTTTTTCTGCCAGTTTAATGTTTTTGGACACCCCTCATTTCTGCCCTTGTAAAAAGAGCAAGTGAGGAGGGGCAAGGGCGCTTACGCTCGCCTCTTACATCTTACGGTTAGCTCACGGTCTGCCATGTTTGATCACATCCTGGCAGGGCGCAGCGCTAAGCATGTTGCTCGCAGGTGTTTCGCATTTTTGCACACGGTGTTGCGTTTATGGCTCTCTAAGACATCTCCCTCACTCCCTCTGTCTGAGGTTTCAGTGGAAATCAATGTGTCATCTGTAGTGATGGGCATATGGATGTTATTCTGAGGGCTGAGCAACATCGTAGCGCCCCCTAGTGGATTGAATCTTTAATCCAGGAGGATTACATCAGGATTAGATATTCAGATGTAAGATACATGGATGAGTCCTGATTAAAAGATGTCTTCGTCTTCTTCTGCCCTGCAGTGGCATCTCATGAAGCCTGGCATTAATTATAGTCTACAGCTTGATACATTATTAAATCAGGAAAACGGAGCAGGCCATTCTACTCAAGCTGAGTCTAGTGATCAATAGCAGAGGTATTAAATGTCCTGATTTGATACATATGTCCAAATCAGACTGAGGGAGTGTGGTAAATCACTCATGCCAGTGGGTCAGTTGGTATCTGTTCAGATTTAGTCGAATAGGTTTCAATTCATCTGATGTCGTGTGACAGATTGTCATCCTTTCCAAAAACCTACTTAGCAGATTCGATAGGAATTCCAATTGACTGGGATTGTAAGTGTGCCAGGGCTTTGCCTGTGTGTCGGTTGTTTGATGGGATGGTTATTTGATATGGGTGGTACTTTTTCTCTGCTGTGACTTATACTGCTCTGTAAATGGTTACTGTAAAGACCTTTTTATCATATGTTATTAATAATATCTATCTATCTATCTATCTATCTATCTGTCTGTCTGCCTCTGTCTAAGGGTGAAATTTGAGAGGTCAGCATCAAATAATTAGCTTTGTGTACATAGTATATGAATGCAATGGTTTAATTTTATATAAATAAAATATCAAAAATTATAAATATTGTTTCATTGTTAATAAGCATATCAGATATATTAATGTAAGAGTTAAACAACATACTTTTTCTTACCTTACAATAATTGTGACCCTGGAGCACGTAACCAGCCATAAGTGTCATTTAAAAGTAATAAGCTTAAATTAAGCTTTCCATTTTTAAAGGATATTCCCTTTCTTAGGATAAGACAACATTTGGCTGAGATACAACAATTTGAAAATCTATTATCTGAGGATTCCAAAAATATAGAGAGAGAAAATCACCTTTGTGGTTGTCTATATTACATTCTTAACAATGCAATTTACTAATCAAAAATTAAGCTTTGATGTGTTTATGGTAGGAAATTTACAAAATACCTTAGTGGAACATGATATTTACTTGATATTCTAATCTATTCTAATGATTTTTGGCTTTTTTTTTTACCAATACAGTGTATTTTTGGCTTTTCCCACAAATCTACCTGTGCAATTTAACACTGATGTTCAAGGGTCACTTATATAAAAGAATAAGTGATCATAAATTGTATTGTATTTTAAATTAATAAAAACCTAGTGGTTTTAATGCAGAAGAAATACAGTCAAACAAGATGCATTCTAATGTACATTGGAGGAAAAAATATTCGTATTATTATTAATATTGTTATTATTTTAATTTAATTTGGCTTGGGTACGAAAAGTCAGCCAGTATCCAGATTTTAAGGAGGCATAAAAAATCTAAACACCCATGGGGTGCAGCCAATGTTCAACATGCCCAAAACATTTCATCCAACAGTAGCAAAGAGAGGGAAAATACCCTGTTATTTCCAAATGCAGCAATGAGCGTGACGAATAGACCATTTTCCACAGACCAAGCTGGATAGAGAGAGAATGAAAGAGTGGATTTGGAGCAGGGTCTCTGCTCCTGCTCTGCATGGGCTCTCAGCGGGTGGTGACACAGCCAGGTAAACCCCAGTCATCTTTTCACAGTAAACCTCATTTATTATTTCATTTCAGCATTTCTGCAGAACCATCTGCTTATTTGAGTTTCACATTATTACCTTTTTTTTCTTGCAAAAATCAATTGTGAACGGAGATTGAATTCTCTATAGACAGGAAATAGTATGTTGTTGATTGACTGGATATAGTGTTTCATGTTGAATATGTCTTATTTGCTGAAAACATATGTTTTGATTTGAACATATGACCCTGGAAACACCTCCAGTTTCTCTACAGAAGAATACACGGCAAATCCAGTGTGTCGGGACTCCAGCTGGGCCTCTCCATTTCTTCTCAAGGATGTTTATCTAATTAACATCCTCATGGTATTTTTTCTCAAATTCCTGATTAGACTGCAGAACGAAACAGTGGCAGACGAAGCCTAAGAGAGATCATCTTCAGCTCCATGGCTGATTCTTTCTTTCCCTAAACTGAGAGTGTTGTAACACATGGTGAAGTGCAATACCATTAGTTAAACCCATTAGGAATGAGCCACAGGTGTAAAATCGCTTCCATGCATGAGCCCAGTCTGCTGATGGGAATTTTAATGTAATCAGATTCTATGTCTAATTTATATGAATTGTATTGTGATTAGGTAAATGGATGATAAATGACTAAACAAGTTTTGTCTTTATCTACAAAGACATCTAAAAAAAAAAAAAAAAACCTGAATCCATCTTGTTGTTCTGTATTTTTAGTAATTATTTTTGGTGTTTAATTAAGCTTCCTTTAAAATTCTAAAGTTTGGGAATAGGAACAGGATTGTTTTAGTGTTTTTGAAAGACCATTTGGCAGACAATTTTATCCAAAGCAACTTTCTAGAGAGAGTTTGGTCAGGTTAAACATTAAAAGATAATAAAAATTATATATGTGAAATAGACTGAATTGAGAATAAAGATCAGAAGTCATAGCCAGAATTGTCTTATATGTTTTTTAAAAAAATATGCTGCATAGAAACAAAAGTAGATATTAAATAAAAGAGAGTAGTAAATGCAATCAAGAGCAATAGTAATAGAAGGTCAAATGTTAATGAAAAAGATTATTTTTTGAGCATTTTTGCAATGACAAAAGACTTGGCTATTAAATTTAAAATTTAATTTTAAATAGTTTTTATACAGTTATACAATTATACACAGTCTGTTTAATTAATCAGTTTGGTTTACTTACACCAACATAGAATATTTAAGAAATGTAACACCTTGGTTGTGAGGTCAATTTGAACAGCAACACTTTCTGTGCTTTGCAGAAATTCACACTTTAATTCACATTTTATATGGTAACATTTCAATTGCAGGGGAGTTCATAAGACTCTCTTGAAACATTCATAATCATGACATGAAACATCATGAATATGATTGAGATTTTATGCATGTTATGAAAGTTGTCACTAAGTGTCATTTGCTCAGTTATAGTATGTCCTTTTAACTGTAAAGATAACATTGCTTGAGATGTCTTTGTTATGACATAACACTTGACATAACCAAATACATCCTAACCTGTCTTTGTCTTGGTCAGTGACAACTTGATATTACCAAGACAGCATAACTTGCCATGAATTTTATAACAGCATCATTATTTTTCTTGACCTCTACAGTGTTAGAAATTGAATATCTCATTAAAATGTCACTAAATGTTATTAAATATTAATTATGCTGTTCTAGAATTATTTTAGAGAGTCTTGACACTTTTTTTTTTAGTTTTAATGACAAATGAATTTTGTTCCACTGAAAAAAGGTGATCAGAAAAATATTCACAACACAAATATAATGGCCTTATAACGGTCATGTTTATTACAGATTTATGACAAGTTATGTTATCTTGGTAATCTTAACCAATGCCATCTTTGTATTTAAAATGACATAACTGAGCAAATGACACTAAATAATAGTTGTGAAACTCATTCATAAAATCTTCATATTCATTACGTGTCATATCATGATTATAGAGAAGTCATGACAGTCTTATGAACGCCTCCTTCTATTACAATGTTACCTTTTATAAATTAAATTTTATCAGATAAATATAAAAAATAGTATATTAAAGTTTGAGAGATGAAGCGATGAGTTACAGACAATGGAAAATATGCTACACTACTCATATCTGAAGCTGGGATATATACAGCAGATCCTAGACTATAAATGCTTTTTACAAGGGGAACAGCACACCTCGCTTTAATTTTCAGTTTGCACCTGTTCATTAATGTGGTCGTCTTTCTCTCTCTTTTAAATGATTTACTTTTTTTCCCTCTTGCAGACACAGACTCCTGCAGCTTTAACACCTTCTGTGGCTCTTCAGGAGAACCAGGTGCGTCAGTGTTGATTTGCTCTCTGGCACCGGGGCTGATGGTGCTGGTACTGGCCGGGTGATTTAGGGAGCCGGGCATCACTCCGCCACTGCCTCGGGGTGGAAGATATACGTGAGATTGGTGTTAACAGCACTAAACAGCCTATGAGTCAGAACATGTTGTGTGGAGTTTAATATGATGTGCATCTGCTGCTGATTAAAGGTGGATTCCATTAGACAGAGGGGTGTGTGTGTGTGTGTGTGTGTGCGTGCGTGCGTGCGTGCGTGCGTGCGTGCATGCGTGCGTGTGTGTGTGTGTGTGCAATAAGGAGAGATTTCAGGCTAATAATAGTCAGTTATAATAGAAACTTCAGTCTCACTGCTGTTGTTTAACAGGAGGTATTCTGCACCTGCTGGCTGAACAGTAAACATTGCATTTTCCATTGTGTTTTTTTTTTTTATTTAAGAGTCTAAATCACTGCCCTAGCTGGTCTGCACATCAGGCTAGAAGAGAATGATTTTAAAGCTTTTTTTTCAGTGGAGTATTAAAGGCACAGTTTGCAATTTTTGCTGCTAAATGGCCTGTATTCACAACAAACAAATGCGGCATTCGATGACGGTATGGTGACCAAATGTGAAATCATGGGAGTTTCATTATGGGACTCCTGCAGAAATTGAGTTTATGAATGAGTTGAAGTATTCAAAACTTATTTTCATGGTATGTATGAGTAAGGCTGAAAGCGGTCAAAGTTAAACAAGAACACTTTTTTTATAGAAATGATTTGAGATAAATATGACACTGCATGAAAGCAGCCGAGCTTTTATTATGCCAGAGTCCACTGCTTCCTGTTTTTCCTTTCATGACCACGAGGTGAAGAAGCAGTGCTGTTTTATCATACTAAATACATTTTAAGATTCTTGCTGCTCTGTGCAGTTTAATAAAAGGCACAACATATTAAAGCGTCTTTGTTATTTCACTGTGTTCTATAAAACTAAACCTGAAATCGATGGTGCATTAGCATGGCGATACAGGACATTGTCCATTATTGGATTTGTACATTATTTGAGGTTAATGTAAGTATATAACATTGCTCTAGTTTTTGTATATTTTAATGGAAAAAAATCTTGCATATTGTGCTTTTAAAAAAAGATTTTAGCCCAAACTGTGGTCTTTGAAGATTCATAAAATGCAAATGGATGGCTTTTTTTATTCATTTAAAGTTTTTTTTTTAGCCAGGCAGTAAATAAAATCATAATGTGGATTCTGCTTTTAGCAGGATATGGTAATAAAAAAAAATAAATGGGAGTAAATTAGTATTTTTATGCTTTTGCAATAAATTGTAGAATTTTATCGTCCCATTTTTACGTCACCAGAACATTTGTGTGATTTCCTTGCACAGCTCTTGCTAGCTAATTTTCATTACATGTGCATAAAAACAACCATTAAAAAAGCATAATCTGAAGCCAAAAATATGTTCTGTTTGAACTGACCCTTAAACTGAACATCTTTTCCCTCGAATGAAAAGTGTCCCAATTCCATTTGGAGCTAAAAATGAAACCTTCTGTCTGTGAGGGTCTGCAGTGAGTCATTTTCTAATATGGCTCTGTTTGTTTATGCTAGGCATCAAGGAAACTGTCCTCTTGAATCCACTCTGAGATAAACACCTGTGGCCAAAAAGACCTTGCCTTTTCTGTTCAGCTCTGTATGTTGCCTGTCCATATGTAAGTAACTATGTATATCCATAAAAGAACAACAGCTGGCTAATGCTAACAAAAATGGTCGAAGACAGTCAGTTGATGTCAGAAGACATTAATTAGGGCATAGCTGTGTTATTTTCTGTCTGATGCAGAACACACATACCACATTTTAAAAGGGGAAGATTTTTTTTGTTGTTTAGAGAAGTGCTGACCCATTTTCAGACCAACAGAAAGTACGTTGTGTTTAATTGTTCGGCCTTTGTTTGCGTAAGTTTATGTGAGGGAGAAACCTACAAACATCTGTCAGCCAAATGAGCTGGTGTTTCATCAGTCGAGTATGCTCTGTTCTGAGCACACTTTAAATGAGATGCTACACAACCACTGGTTGTGCACACATGTACAATTTTCTAAAAACAGGGCTTATTATCAGTGCGAATGAGATTTACTGCCCATATGCCGTTGGAACAGTTCCGTTACAAGTTGTCATTTTTCAAAATCTGTGTGGTAGAGTCATTGATATGCTGCACTGAAGTTTTCATCCATTTAAACATGCTTGAACAAAATGAATATTTATTTACTTTTTATTTGTTTGTTTATTTCTTGCAATATGTTTGATTGCTGTTGTCAAAACTGTTCAATGTTTGAATGCCAGTAAAAAAAGACGTCTTGCCTTTTCAATGGGTTTCCAAGTCCAAACAGCCCTAAGCAGCACCTAGCACACCTGTACAAGAAACAGCTTCTCCTACCTGGCCAGCAACGTTCCTCATGGTAATCCGCTATTCTGTTTCTCCTTAGCTTATCTTATTGTGCCAGGTCTCTTCTGTGGTTAGGCCTTGGGCAGCAGTGTGTTCCCCAGCAGGGCCCGAGCTAATTTATTAGCCCATAAAAGCCTGCGCAGCCTCCAGTAGAGCTTTGATATATTCATCACAATGTGCTGGCTTGTAAAAATACTCAACCCCATTAGAGATTTCAGCACTTTGTTTACAAGGACCTGTTGCAGGAGGAGGCGGAGGGGAAAACAGGGATGAAAAAGACGAGAGAAGGACTGCAGAACAGGTGTTGCTGGAACAGGTAATGGCTTTTGGCGTGTTTTCATGCTTCCCAAGTCAATTTCAATTACAGTCAGGTGCCTGATGTAAAACAGGGATTAGAAAAATAGCCTAGATTGTGTTGGTATAGATACCTTAAAATCTGTGTGAATCTGAATTTGCAGTGTTTATTTTTAAATTTGTTATTTTTAAGGTGAACAATTAATTCCTGCAAGTTAATCCACTCCAAAAAAAATTGTTTTGGTAAATCTGACCATTTGCTTCCGCTTTTGAAGTGCCACAAAATTTGTAACCATGCCCCTCTTACTGTTAATTTGCTAAAAGGGAATGATGCACAAAAATAAAATCCCAGCCCGCTACTCAATATTCAGTTTCCGTTGGAAGTACATCAACATACTAAAATAAAAGTCTCCGCAATTTACGGTACACATTCTTATTTTTTGTATACTTTGGCCTATACTAAACTAAAGTGAAATTTCAAGTGCATTGACTCTTGATGACTGAAGAGGACATTCTTGAATGAATGATTTATTGGATTTATGCTGGTCAATTATTATAACTACATTGACTTTACATTTTCACACCCCTCAAAATGATGTTGAACGTTGATTGGTTGCTTTACACTTCAGCCAGTGAAAAATACCACAAAAGGAGTCCAGGCCTTCAGTCATGCCTGACTTTGAACACCTTGGCTGTGTGAAGTCCAGTTCCTAGACCGGATTAATAAATCCCAACATTATTGACCCAGTCAGAAGACATAAAAGTCCCTGCCTTAAAACAAGAAAGCTGATGTCGGGCAGTAAATGTTACTTTCATACTCCAACATGCCAAACAGATGTACTAAATCTCCATATTTGGGTCTGCAGTGTAATTCGCAGCATATAAGTAGAGCGGCTCAGCACCACTACAGATTATTGCGGATGAAAGTTGCTTACAGCACTCGCATCGGCTGATTTTTCTGAGGTTTGGCTTGAGGTTAAGGGGGGGTGACGCTATAGCAACTGATTTGAAAACACTACAAGTGCATTGCAAATTAGAATTGACTCGAGCAACTCACCTTTGACCTTTAGGATAAGAACTGCCCTGTTTCTGTGGCTCTGACTTCACTAAGATCTGCCCAGGGATGATGGTTTTGGCTTGACATAGGGAACAGAATTGCTTTGCCCCTCCCATTGACTTTTTTGGAATTAGAGGCAATGCAGATGTTAAGTGCCTTCACAGAACTGTGCTTGCACCGGCCCTTTATGTCCACGGACATTAAAACTGTGAGACCTAAATCTGGCCCGACATTACACAGGCAGTGGTGTGTACTGTAGGCGATGTACTAAACCTCATGTGATTTTGGTGTACTTCGCCTTCCACCCACGCGGTCTTGACGAGGTCTCGCCTTTGCCTACAGTAGCTGAGCGTAATGGCAGCTCTTGGCATGTGAAGCCGCCTGATTTCGCCAGACAGCACTGCTCTTTTCTCACTGCTGTGGTTTAGGTTTGGCTCATGGCATGTGGGGGATTTGAGACATTGGAAAGGCATTTCCCTGTGTGACCACAAAGTCTTGCCCTCCTGTGTGAGAATGAGGCAGGTTCTGGCACCCAGGCTCTGCTAATGAAAGATTTAATTTCAGTTAAGGGCTATAGGAGGGTCACTCACTTTCCATCTGACATAATGCAGATCACGAACGTGCTGTTGTTTTATTTGGTTACCTAGCTGTGTTGTCTAGGCCACACAGGGAACGCTGAGTCGATGACAAAGGCTGAATCTTCCTATACGCTCGTAATTTCCGCTGTGTCTAATCGTCTCCACATCCAACATAAGGCCTGAATTATCAGACGTCTGAATCAGCTGCATTCTGCCAGTTGTTTTGGTTTGTTTGTGGCTATTTTTGGAGACATTATGCGATCGCTCTGAGCATTGAGTTTCCCCATGACTCCCGCCTTAAGTTCAATGTCCATGTGTGCGAACACGATTTTGATTCTCGGTTCGCTCATTCTCTGCACCTTCACCCAAATAAACCCTCAATGCAGGTCTGAAGCCAAAGGAAATCGAGTCTTATTTGAGATACGTGATCCTCTCACAAATATTTTTTGGGTTACATCAGGAGACGTTCCAAGACGTTTGTATTAATTTTGAAACAAAACAGAGCAGAAGGTATTGTGAAGGCTCTCACGTTAGGAGGAAGGGAGGAAAGGTCATGCATAGTTGTAGCAAATCCTCTTGCTAAAATAGCAAAGTCGTAACCTCTAGTCAGAACCTAAGGACTGTGGTCTGTTTAACGAGTGTGTGCTGTGTTCAAAAGCAGTTTGTTCCTGAGCTTTAATAGATTTAGTCTGTGGGTAGGGTCACTGGTTCCCCTGAGGGAGGTTATTGCCTTGTAAACTGTGTTAACATGTATGTTAATGTTACTGTATTTCACTACAGGATATGAAGTCCCAAAAGTCCTGCAGCCGCTGCGTGAGACTCCATTTCAAATTTACAACTTTTAATTATTTGTTTGGCACACTGTAGGAGCATAGTTAATGTTTTTATTGTTATTAGAGATTTTTCAAGGGTGATATCAGAAATTTCTGGCAATGTGACAGTTAGCATTTTAATGAAAGCTTGTCTCTGTATGTGTTGTCTTGGTCAATGGTGATGCTCATTGATTTGTTAAAGATGAATTCTATAAAGTGCATATTAGTAATTTCTAAAGTAAATAAACACTGAATTCAATGGTTTTGATAATATGCACGTAATAAAGAAAATGTTTTATTAAAAGAAATTAAGTGACTTGATAATATCTCTATTATCATTTTCCAAAATAGTATTAATATTAATAATCACGTTTCTATTTAAAAAAAAAGGCAGTCTGCCTATTAATATTCAAAAAGCTTCCAGTTATCTAACTGAAGTGCTGAAAAATAAACAGGTAAATCATTGCTAAGACTTGATAGTGTATATCAAGTATATTAAACTTAGATTGATTTCAAGTGTGGCCCAATCTTGAATAAATGTACTGACAAGCTGTGCTCCAGATGCACACAATATACTGTACTATATACATTGTTAATTGACTGTTTAGAAATGAAATGAGAAACATGCTAACCAACCAGATGCAATTAGCACATGGTCACATGAGGTCAGCCTTGGGAGAAGTTGTAATGATCGTACCAGGAATCAAGACTGCAGTAAACCCCATTTAAGAACATGGATGAACCTTGGAGCTCCAGACGACCTGATCACTCTGGCTGATAAGCAACCGCAGATTGCAGCTGCTAGCAGTAGCTCTGGACTGATTTGCTGCTTGGTTAAGAGGCAAAGAAAAACACCAGCTCTGGCCTGCAAGTATGTTGGCAGTAAAATCTGGAGCATGTTTGCTTTACTGGTGCGAGCTCGGACACTGGTCCGCATTCCACTGACCCCCACTTCACTGTGTTTTCACAGGAAATAAACAGAGGCTTGTTGCGGCGGCGTTATCACTCCCTGTCTGTTTGGAGTGGAACCAAGAGCTACAAATCTGCAGAACCGCCCAGTGGCAGGCGAGAGGGGAATAACTCATCAGGTAAATGTGCACAGTCGTTTTCAAGGGGTGACTGAGTAAAGGTGATTGTGTTCAGTGTGAAAGGAATCAGGGCCAAGTGCGCAATCACTCTCCGATTAGACTGATCTGATTTTCCCTCCACAAGTGGGGGAAAAAAACATTCTGCATTTCTGAAGCAGCATGTAATTCACAGAATTATAGGAATGATGGCAAGGTTAGCAAGTAAGGTAAGAGCTCCGGTGGAAGATTATTTATATCTTTAAAGCCAGCATGAATAGAATTTACCCAACCTGTTGACTAAATGCATCTTATTGAATTAATTGTCAATGATTGATTAATCAGGCAGCACAGTGGCGCAGTGGGTAGCGCTGTCGCCTTACAGCAAGGAGGTCGCTGGTTCGAGCCTCGGCTGGGTCAGTTGGCATTTCTGTGTGGAGTTTGAATGTTCTCCCCGTGTTTGCGTGGGTTTCCTCCAGGTGCTCCGGTTTCCCCACAGTCCAAAGACATGCGGTATAGGTGAATTGGGTAAGCTAAATTGTCCGTAGTGTATGTGTGTGAATGAATGAGTGTATGGATGTTTCCCTGTACTGGGTTGCAGCTGGAGGGGCATCCGCTGTGTAAAACATATGCTGGATAAGTTGGCGGTTCATTCCGCTGTGGCAACCGCTGATTAATAAAGGGACTAAGCCGAAAAGAAAATGAATGAATGAATGAATGATTGATTGATTAATGTCTTTTTTCATTCATTTTTTTGAGCTTGTCATTTTT
This sequence comes from Danio jaintianensis, assembly GCA_903798115.1. Classification (NCBI taxonomy): domain Eukaryota; kingdom Metazoa; phylum Chordata; class Actinopteri; order Cypriniformes; family Danionidae; genus Danio; species Danio jaintianensis. The sequence goes on from CAIGQV010003909.1 coordinate 15,075,294, forward strand.
ATGCCATGACTGGTTGGTAAAATAATCTCTAATCAGAGGCTTATCTCTAGTGACATATTCCAGACTTCTCCAATCATTTATTCTTACTGCAAATTTTGTATTATATATTTTTTACAGTCCGTTGTAAGCTTGCACCAATACTTGCAACTCAGGCTCATTGCGGATACGTACCCAGGTCTACATTTCACGGGACAGCAAAATATTTAAACAGAGGTACGTCTGTTTGCAGTTTTTGTTTTTGCAAATCCACCAGAGGCCACTGTGTACACTTTTTGATTATCTTAAATTTCTCTTGCACAACCTCTTCCTGCGTAAATCCACCAGAGGGCAAATATACACTTCAGCCGACCAGGCCAGCTTGCTGTCAACTGACTGACCGACTGACCCACCCACCCCCTTCCCTAAACCCAACCACTGTTCTTCGCCGGACTCGAACCCTGCCGTCGCGGTCAATTCCGCTCTGCATTCCAAGTCCATCGGCATATGTGATGAGCTACTGGGCAAACTGGTAACACAGGAAAAGTCATCCATACGAAGGTAATCGGTCAAGAACAGACGCTGTCGGCAGCATCATATAGCCCCGGAGCGTTTGTTTTACAGACGAAATTAAGCCAAACATACCAGACAATATGGCTACATATTTCGCAGTCTCCAGAAATGTAGACAAGGGTACGTACCTACAATGAGCCTGTGTTGCAACATTTGACAATAAAAAGCTTTAAATAATCTAGCTCCTGTTTATCTAACCAACCTTCTGTCTCGCTACAATCCAACCCTCTCTTAAAGATCTCAAAACTCAGGGCTTCTGGTAGTACCTAGAATAGCAAAAGTCGAGTAAAGGTGGTCGAGCCTTCTCATTTATGGCTCCTAAACTCTGGAATAGCCTTCCTGATAATGCCCGAGGCTCAGACACACTCTTTCAGTTCAAAACTAGATTAAAGACCTATCTTTTTAGTAAAGCATACACTCAATGCATTGCATAACGGTATGATGCATGAATGTGCTCCACGCAGGTGAGCTGGCTCAACATCACCCGTAGGACACACTCCTCAATTCACCAGACATTGTGCTACAAAGTCTCATATGCTTTACATGTTTGTTTCTATGTTTGTTTATTTAACTGCTATTTTCATCTATAACACTCCATTTTTGCATCTCGTTTAAATACACTATGAACAGCAGCTACGCTAATTATTTTCTTTATTCTCTATTTCCACCTGGGGATACTCATTCCAAGGTCCCTAGAGACTATGGAGCGCCATTGATGCGATCCAAGACCTGTAAAGAGATGATCCCAAGGTATCCATAATCCTGGACCAGGTCGTATCCCGAGCCGATGTTGTGGTCGTCATGGAAAAATGGAGTGCATGAGATTGATTCCTGAATGACCACTGTGATAAATGAGTCCCCACATTGATCCTGCGGGCCAACCTGACCGCCTGCCGGTGCCCTACTCACACCTGCAGCTTCTCCACGATGGATGTCCAGCTTCTTCAGCCTCCAGCGCCTGGACTACAGCTCTGAACAGGAAGTTTGGTCAGATGAAAAATGGTCGTGCCTAACAGAGCCTAGTTTCTCTCTAGGTTTTTTTTCCCTTCACTTCGTCAATTGGTGAAGTTTTTTTTCCTCGCCACTGTCGCCACTGGCTTGCTCGGATCAGGACTTGTGGTGCTGTGCTTCGGTGGATTTGCTCTGCGGTGTTTGAACTTTCAGCAGTGAAATTTAGACCACACTGAACTAAACTAAACTGAAATCTCTGAAATCTGGACTTTACTAGAACTATGTTAAGCTGCTTTGACACAATCTACATTGTGAAAAGCGCTATATAAATAAACTTGACTTGACTTAACTTGACAATACTCATGCACCTTGAGCATCATGACAACTTAAAGGGGAAATTCATAAGGTTTGGTCATTTATATCAAAATTGGCTCAAATATTAACTTGATCATATTGCTGATCAGTGGGTACAGTGCAGTATGTCTAACTTATAACCTAAAAATGCTGAAGCATTTAAATGTTTTTTATACAGCTTTTTGTTGGATTCAATTTGTGGTAGTGGCATACTTTTTCAGTACCCAGCCTGGATAGCAAGCAATGTATATGGCGCAGACTGTATTTCATATACAGTCCTCATTTTTCATTTTTTTATCATCCTAATTTTTTTGAGCAAATAGTTTTGTGAGCAGTTCTGAACAATTCACCTGTTTGTGCTATATTTGGAGCTCTATGTCTGTTTTCTATTTTTCACTCTTTTTATGGCCAATGAAATCAAGGAGATTTTGTTGTTGATTGTTTGGAAGATTTTTTTAGTTGTATGCTGCCATTTGCCAGCCCACAGTTGATTTAGTGTGCCTGGTCACACCGTGCACACACGCACACGCACACGCACACGCACACGCACACACACACACACACACACACACACACACACACACACACACACACACACACACTCACTCATTAGGTCATTATAGTCCACGGCTCCCTGCACACTCACATTGATCTGTGTGTACACAGAGTTAATGGGTCAGATTAGAGGAGAGCTGTACAGTAATAGCTGCCCCCTCAGCTGTAACACTGTGGTTAAACCAGCGAAGCTCATTAGCTCTGTCCCTGAAAGGCAGACCAATTGCATTTCAGTCTCAATGTGGGAACAATTTAGCCGTCTAATTGAACAGATCAACGAGGGTGCCGTCACCAACTTCTCTCACCCGCTTTTTTTTACCATTCTGCCTTTCATTATCGCTGTTCTTTAAACTCTCTGCATGATTTTAGCTCCAGCTTTGAGTTATGTTAACTTCAGCAGTATGAATATCTAAACATTTTCTTGATTACCCTACAATGGACAAAGAGATATGTACATGCCAACTGCTATCAGCAGAGCAGCCTTTCAGAAAGATAAGTCCTCGTATCTGGTTACCTTTCTAAATCATAAAGTAAACTATTTTCTGTTTGTATTTATGTAGACAGTCTGGAGATGTTTTCGCAGTGGGATGGTTTGGCAACGGCAAGAATCCCTAGTGAGGGAGAAAGAAAAATGATGGGCAGCGGAGGGAGGAATGAAGTCTCATTTGGCAAGAGACTCAAACACCCACCCACCCACATACAGGAGAACAAGGACCCAGTTGGCTGAGGTTTCTGATAAACCACTGCAGTGTGGGAAAGCTCATCACTCATCTTCAAATGGTTATCAGAAAAAAGTTAAACAGCACACACTGGGAGTCTATTTGGGAAAAACTTCCAGTAGATACAGAAGAACCTGTGCTCACACTCACATGCGTACATTACACTATCATTCACAGGTCAGACAAATTTTGTAAAGACATTATTATTTTATTCAACACAAAAGTATACACAGTTTGACGGGGCAGCTAATTTTGATGAAAAAGGATATAATGTCTAATGTTTGCATATGTGGGTGGCGTGGTGGCGCAGTGGGTAGCGCTGTTGCCTCACAGCAAGAAGGTCGCTGGTTCAAGCCTCGGCTAGGTCAGTTGGCATTTCTGTGTGGAATTTGCATGTTCTCCCCGTGTTGGCGTGGGTTTCCTCCGGGTGCTCCGGTTTCCCCCACAAGTCCAAAGACATGCGCTGTAGGTGAATTGGGTAAGCTAAATTGTCCGTAGTGTGTATGTGTGTGAATGGGAGTGTATGGGTGTTTCCCAGTGATGGGTTGCAGCTGGAAGGGCATCTGCTGCGTAAAACAAATGCTGGATAAGTTGGCGGTTCATTCCGCTGTGGCGACCCCAGATTAATAAAGGAACTAAGCCGAAAAGAAAATGAATGAATGAATGTTTGCATATGTACATGTCAGAATATCATTATGCCTTTCATGAATGTTCTAATGCAGTGAAAAGTGTCTTCAAAACAGCAATTTCATAAGTTGTTGTGCTTGTTGACTCATTAGCTCAGTCAAAATGTGTCGACAAGGAAATTAAATGCATTATGTTTAAAGAAATGTGGCCCTGGTTGCCTTCCATACAATTATTTAGAACTAATTTTAGTGGTGGAGTTAAAAATTCAGAATGTGACTGGTATGGTCCTTAATATTATTGTGTTGTTTATTGAAGTGCTGTACAAACCTCTTTGTCTAGTGATTCAGCATGTCTAAGTAAGTGGACAGACGCTTAGCACTTTGTCATACTATTATTTTTTACCTATATTTTATTGACTGCCGAATCAGAACAAACAGTAAGACGGTTACTGTTCCTAAACTGTCCGGAGGAGGATAGCTTTCTTTCATGGCTCAAATGGAGTGTTTGGCTAAACATTGGGTGTTCAGGCCTCAAGTACTGTGAAACTGTCTGAGGCAATGTTTTTGATCAAAAAGCTATGATTTGAACTTAAAGTGATCGGCTTTCATTGAAACCAGAGACCCCAAAAGCCGAAGAACTACTTGGCATCTTCCAGTGAAACTCAATAAGAAAAAATGAATGTGTTACTGTTCCTGTTTTTCTTGTCATGCTTGGACCTCTAATAATGCCATAATCTTGTTAAATTGTTCCTCTTCTCGTTATCGTGATCTCCTCTGGAGTTTTAGTCATAGCTTATTTTTCCTGAGAGACTAGGAAATATGATTTTCAGAGGAGTATTAATCAGATTGTAGTATTAATCAGACTCATTTCAGAGATTAGCGAAATCCCTTGTCGAAACAAATGACTGACCTCAGCTGAACGCAGACTCTCATTGTTTTTCTTAAGACAACAGGGAGGAAGCCTCCGACCTTCACTTCGCTTTCTCCATCTTTTCCTCTATCTATCTCTCTATCACTGACATCACAGTGGAAGCCTTTGACTTCCTGTTCCCTGGACGGCCTCAACTTCTGGAAATCTTGCGCTGAACTTTTGATGTCTTCCGCAGTTTTGGCATAGCTGCAGGGTGTAGGTGATTGAGAAATCTCATCTCTGGTCACAAGAGACACAGACATCATGAGTCCTAAGTTGTTTTTGTTGATAGGATCATGGAAAATGTGAATACGTACAGTTTCAGATGGAGCTCTAATCAGAAGCCTCACAGTCATCTCAGACTCGGCCTGCCGCACTAGACTAATTTCATTGAGATTTGTTTTGATTTGTTTTGATTTTTGTTTTGAGATTTTTATCCACAAAAAATGTGATATGTTCAGTGTGCATGTGAGCGGAGGGAAAAGGGAGAGAGCGAATAAGCCAGACAGATCCAGATGGATGCTATTTTTGATTTGTGGGAAAACATTTTTGCTTTTTACCTTCCTGCAAAGAAGTAGATTACAACTGAAGAAACCCCAAGTACTCAGATAACATCGCAGTGTAATCCCAATCTGGCAAGGCCACCGAACAAAAAAAATGGGGAAAGACACCGACAGAAAGAGAGTGAAAGCAAAAAGGCCAAGAGGGAATGATGGAGGAAAATGGAGAGATAGCAAGAAAAAAATATATGTTTAAAAGAAAGAAAGAGGATGGCACGCTGAAAGATGTTATGTTGTAGGTCAAGCCATCATCGCTTGGCAGGACGGATGTTTCACATAGCTCGTGTGAAGTTATATGCTTGCGAGGACCTCTGCTGGAATAAACAGGTAATTCACCACACATTAAATTCTCAAGAAAGTCCTTACTTTTATCTCTAGCCTCATACATTTAGCACAGATTAGTTTATCCCGGATTAGTCATTAATCCTGGACTGTAATGTTTTGATAGTTTGCCCACTATGTAAACCCTGTGTTAACATCTTTTAAACCTGATTACTACAAAGTCAGTATCTGATGATACAGTATATCCGCAAACATTTTCATTTTATAAATATGTAAAAATACAAAATCAATATGTAAAAAACAATATTAACTAAGGCAATTCTGGGTAGTTGTCTGTTGCTAAACAATCAACTTTTACGTTCTTGTACTGTTATACATTATATGAGGTAACCTAACATTAAAAAGGGGATATAGTTTAAATGTGCTGTTAATTTACTCGCCCTCAGGCCATCCAACACTGTAAAAAATGCTGGGTTCCACACAATTCCTTCATGTTGTCCCAACACACAATTAAGTTAACCTAATTGTTTTTACAAATTTAAGTGGATTGAACATAAAACATTTAAGTTGTCCCAAAAAAAAACTCAAGAATTGTGTTGATTCAGCTCATTTTGAGTAAGTAGTTTGAAGAAGCAGGAAAAATATTTTTTTTTGCATGAAGATGTAGGTTATTTTTTCCCCAGTAGATCATTAAAGAAGCAAAAATACCATGTACATCTTAAATGACCATGCAGTTTAAGGAAATTAAAAGCTAATTTCAAATTCTGGGGAAGATATCCTAATAACTGTGCAGTGAAAAGGCCAGAGCAAGCAAGGGAGAAGGACATAAAATGGAGGAAACAGTGAGAGCGTTAGGGTTTACTTTAGATAAGCTATGGGATTTGATGGACAGCATGGCAGCGGTTTGAAGAGAGCAGAGGAGCAGGTTTCACTAAGTTACAGTAGAGTCTTTGTTTAAGACTTTATTATTGTTTTTACTGAAGCACTACCACAGGGAGCTGAAACACACCCTCACATAGAGAGTGTTGATGAGCGTAAATTTGAGAACTGTCAATATTGATTTTGCAAAGCAGACATTGATTTGTCACGAGTTTGACAAGAATGTGATGGTGGATTTCATCTCATTCTGTTTGAACTTTTGTCTTTGTTTTTCCACCATACACACACATACAATGGCAATAGCAGATTGCTGTTTTTCATTGGGCTGCACGGTGGTGCAGTGGGTAGCACGTTTGCCTCACAGCAAGAAGGTCGCTGGTTCGAGCCTCGGCTGGGTCAGTTGGCATTTCTGTGTGGAGTTTGCATGTTCTCCCCATGTTCGCGTGGGTTTCCTCCAGATGCTCCGGTTTCCCCCACAAGTCCAAAGACATGCACTATAGGTAAATTGGGTAAGCTAAAATTGTCCGTAGTGTATGGGTGTGTATGGATGTTTCCCAGTGATGGGTTGCAGCTGGAAGGCCATCCGCTGTGTAAAACATATGCTGGATAAGTTGGCGGTTCATTCTGCTGTGGCGACCCCAGATTAATAAAGGAACTAAGCCGAAAAGAAAATGAATGAATGTTTTTCATTGTCCGTTCCAATTTATGTAAACCATGGATTATAATTCCTTTTAACGTTTATGTGTGTTGAGGACAGTATTTTCCCAATGTCTTGACCAGATTTAAAATAATAACACCAGACTGGAAATGCAGATTTTAAGGAAATATTTTTAACACATGTAGACTGAAGATAAAAGTTGCTAGAACCGTAAGAAGGTCAGTGTTAAGTAAAATAAAAGAGATGTTCATAGCATAGCACCGACACAAAAACAGTTTAATCTCATGAGAAATTCAGGATGAGGGAAGAATGATTCAGGCCTGAAATCATCCACATTTTATTCATTCCAACACATTACATTTCCAGCAGACATATCGAGTCAAGTCCAGTCCTGTCAATCAAATTATTAAAATACAGACAACAATTCAAACAGCATATCTAAAAAATTCTGTACAAGAGGTCGTGCTGGTTCTGCCTTGACTTACAGACAATACAGCAAGGTCTCAAAAACTTTGTTGTTTCTGTAAAATGGATACCATATATTAAAGCCAAAATATAGGCATTAATAAATTACATTTGAAAATTCAAATGAATTAAATGCTATTTTTTCTGTATATACTTTTCTGGCAGTAACAAAATGTTTCTGTGTTTGAAAAAAAAATAGACACTAAGAATGGTTCTCATGCACTGTGTATCCATTTTTGACAACCGTGTATTTTCTTACACACATACATCTGCTTACCATTGTCTCACCATTAGAAAGCTTTTTTTTTATGTCTTTTAATTTAACAGATTGATTTGCAGCACAATGTAAATTTGCCTATAAGAAGCATCATTAGACAATATAGCCAGAGTAACCTTTTAAATAAATTAATATTCCCTCTGCACATAAATGTGATAAGCATGAATAGTGTCCAGTTATCAATAAGAAAAGGCTTGACAGGTAGAAAGGCATAGTCTCAAAATTAAAGGTAGAGTAAATAATGTGAATAGAATGGTTAAAATGTGAATAAAATAAAACACAGCTGTTGACCAATTAGCTTCAAGGAAAGGAACCAACTGCTTTATAAATATTCCTTTATCATGAACAGAAGCTATGCTATTTATCTTTCATTTGTTTATGTTTCTATCACGGGATGTACATCCTGAGTCATCCAGAGATTTGTGCAGCTCCAGTTGATCAGCTCCAAGACCTATGAAGAAATGATAAAACCTTATCCATATATTTGCTCTTAGGTAAAACACTCTTTCCTTTTTAAATGCACTAGACACTTTTTTTTATAAACACTGTGTTACAAAGACTCAATAAGATAACAAAAAGAAAGATAGGACCTTATTGTAAAAAGTGCATTATATTGTATAACTGCAGATTAATGTATATGCTTGACAGCTGTACTGTCCACACTACTCATAGCTTAACTGTTCTGATTTTGATTAGAATGTAATAACTTGCTTCTTTTAAAGTTGTTTTGTAACAATAATTATAGTGAAAAGCACTATTCAAATAGACTTGAACTGAATTACTGTATGTAGTAAACATTCATTTAAATGCACAAACAGCATCAGCATATGTGAGTTTGCTTCCATGCATATGTCATTATTAGTCAGGAAGCTTATACTCTGGACCATTTGAAAAGGCCAAGTATTATCCTAATAATCTTGTAAATAATGTTCAGTTTCTTGCAAAACCTTTTTGTTTCACTGTATAAGACCTCAATGAATTTTCAGGAGCTATGCCTTAACATTCCTTTGCCTGTTTTGACTTTCAGAATGCAGTTAGCCATTGACTTCTTCAATCATCTTTCATGTTCCACTGAAAAGAATAAGACACCTGCATCTTGGATGACCTGAAGGGTGAGTAAATAAACACCATATTTCCTTTTGCATTGAACTATCCCTTAAACATAACCGAATATCTTTTCTCCACTTCAAAGGGCAATTGGAACATATATACCTGTGTGAAATGGATGAACTGTGCTTAGTCTGCCAAGTGCCTTTCAATCAGAGAACATCATGTTTGGTGACATGTGCTGAAACTTCCCTTGCTCTTGCACCCACATTGAGGGTCAAAGGGCAAAGTTTAGGGGCTGCACGCTGGGTATTGATTTACTTGACTCTGCCCTGTGAGGACGGTCGAATACTGCCTTCACTGATTACACCAGTGACTTTCAGAGGAGATGACAGTCTATGATTGAGCTGAGAACCTCCTGTTGACCTCTTCTTGCCCCTGACAGAGTGAGTCTCCCGGGGGTCTCTGGTTTAAGAAGACTTTCCCTAACTCCCCCTGTGCAGAAGAGATCTGGCCCTCCGTTCTCAGCTCTAATCAGGTCTGTTTCAGTCCCGTGGCCGAGATCCCTTAGTAATGAACCGCGACTAATTGGACAGATGCGATCGGCGTGACAATCGGGTCGTCATGGATACCAGGTTACCAGGGCCTGATATTCGATAAATAGGTGGGAATGAAACACAGGCTGCAGGAATGATATGTCAGACACATAATCATGTTGGTGCGATTGAAAACATATGAACACCTTGGACATGCATGTGGACATTTGCGCACTCCTGCCTGACTCAGAATTTCCAAAAGGCGGTGTGGTATTTCAGAGAAAATTAACGTGTGGCCAGGATTTGTATCATGTAGTGAACACCTCTTAAAATCTATACATTTAAACACAGCTTTGAGATGTGAGCTAAAATGGCTTAATGTTTCAGAGTTTGTGGCAGAATGCTGCCAGGAGCTGTTCAGCTTTTTTAGCAGGTAATGAAAATTGATTCTGCCGACCAGGCCTGTAAAGTTGTTTTTGGTAATCTAAAGAGTTTCTTTTAGAAGTTAGTGGTATATTTTTTTTAGAAGTTAGTTATACTGAGCTAGTATAAAGACAAACTGATAACACAAAGGAACGAAAGTAATGAAGTAATATAACGAGTTATGTGGCACAAATTATTCATTCATTCATTTTCCTTCAGCTTAGTCCTTTTATTTATCATGGGTCGCCACAGTGGAATGAACCGCCAACTTATCCAGCATATGTTTTACACAGCGGATGCCCTTCCAGCTGCAACCCAGTACTGGGAAACATCCATACACACTCATTCACACACATACACTACGGCCAATTTAGTTTATTCAATTCACCTATACCACATATCTTTGGACAGTTGGAGAAACCGAAGCACCCGAAGGAAACCCACGCGAACACAGGGAGAACATGCAAACTACACACAGAAATGCCAACTGGCCCAGCTGGGGCTCGAACCAGCGACCTTCTTGCTGTGAGACATCAATTTATATTAATAAATTACAAAATATTATTATATATTTTTTCCTTTACTCTTTGGTGCGTACTCTACAGTGGAATGAAAATTAGAGAACAATTTAGCATGATCACTTATTCTTTTCCCAATACTGGATTGCGGCTGGTAAATAATGGTAGGGCATGCGCTGTGTAAATAAAATGCCGTAATAGTTGGCAGTTCATTCCGCTGTGGCGACCCCTGATAAATAAGAGACTAAGCCGAAGGAAAATGAATGAATGAATGAATGCTCTATATCTTATTAAAAAATTATTTGACACAATTAGACCCTTTATTTTAATTTAATACACTTTGCATGTGTATGAAATTTGTATGTTAAATTAAATTGAGTTTAATTGAAAATTAAATATTAGAACTTTTGTACATTTAATTAAAAGCAAATGATAAAACTAGATTGTCCCACAGAGGAAAAAAAAGCACTTGGATTTATTTTTAATTTTTGTGTACCACATAAGAAAATATGATACAGAGGACTGGATTATTATTGATCATTTTTCAGCGAGTAATTCTTTTAAAATAACATATCATTCAAATCGTTTTCTATCATTAAAAATGGCTTTTAGTCTGTAGTGGACGTAGTCAAGATGAATAAGTGAACATTTTTCTTTAACACGTCCTTCCATCTGTTCCCTCAGGCCTGCTTTCCCAGGGAAAGATGATGAAGGCAACAAAAATAATGTGAAATGAAAAACAGAGGAATAAAAGAGCCACAGCTCAAGGATCTCAACACAAACTCTTCCTACTGTGCTGCTACACGGCCTACTGTTCTACCACCTCAGAGACGCGGCGAGAGAGAAAGAGGGCAGGAGAGGAGTGGGGGAAAGAGACCCTGACAAGCACATGCCTCTCCACCCAGGAGAACAACGCTGAAAGAAAGAAAAGCCAATAAGAGATTGGATGACAGAGTTCCAGCAGAGAAAATAAATGAAGAATTTAGGTAGAGTGTTGACTTTTTACTCAACAAGAGAGAAAGATTGTTGGTTAGAAATATAGAGGAGATGGACGAAAAAGGAGAGCGACCAGAAGCAGAGTTTATATTGATGTAGTGAACTGATACATTGTGTGCGTGCATGTGTGCGTGCATGTGTGTGTGCACAAGAAATGAAGTATGTGTTTTCTGAGCTACTAGCGACACCAAATGGAACTGTGTTTTCAAACAAGTTTGCCTAATACTCGCATCTCTGCCATTGGTCCATCATACTGAAGACCCCGCCTTAAATTTGAGTCACTGTTGCTGTGCTGAGCTGGTCAGAATTCTTAAACAAAAAAGTGTTGACAAAACAGCATAAACAGCCTAATGATGGGGTATTTATAATGTTATTTTTTAAAAGGATAGGTCAGCCAATTAAAATGCACTCACTATTTACTCACACTCAAGGGGTTTTTAACCTTTATGAGTTTCTTTCTTCTGTTGAACACAAAAGAAGATATTTTGAAGAAAGCTGAAAACCTGTAACCATTGACTTCCATGGAAGGAAAAAACAAATATCTTCTTTTTATGTTGAAAAACTAAAACAGGTTTGCAACAAGTGAAGGAAGAGTAAATGATGACAGAATCTTAATTTTCAGTTGTACTATTCCTTGCTCAAATGCTGAACTGTTGATTTATATGTACTTTTCCTTTTGAATCAGTGGTTTTCTCATCCTCTACTTGAGTTTTTTTTCTTCTGAAGATAATTTTATCTTTTTTAATATCTGTTTAATATCTTTTATATATATATATATATATATATTTATATATATATATATTAACAATGTTACAATCTGGTAGGCATTGACTTTTGAGTATTGAGTATAATTTGTTTCTACTCTTGATGTCAATGCATGTTTCATTCATTCATTCATTCATTCATTTATTTTCCTTAATCTTAGTCCCTGATTATCAGGGGTTGCCAGAGCGGAATAAACCGGCAACCATTCTGGCATATGTTTTACACAGCAGATGCCCTCCCATCCGCAAACCAGTACTGGGAAACACCCATACATACTCGCATTCACACATGCACTCATACACAACGGCCAATTTTGTTTACCCAATTCACTTATACTGCATGTCTTTGGACGTGAAGGAAACCCACGCGAACACGAGGAGAACATGCAAACTCCACACAGAAACGCCAACTGGCCCAACCGGGATTCGAACAAAGACAATTCTTGCTGCTCAGCTAACCACTGAGCCACTGTGCCGCCCCATGTTTCCAACATTCTTCGAAATATCTTCTTTTGTGTTCAACAGACTTAGCTCCTAAGAGTTTGGAACCACTTGAGGGTGAGTAAATGTTGAGTGCATTTTTATTTTGGGGTTGAGAAACATTTATTTAGACCAACTGATGTTTTTGTTGCTGTTTTTTTTTTTTCTTTTTCTAAATAAGTTGTCGCTGGCGCAGTGGGTAGCACTATCACCTCACAGCAAGAAGGTTGCTGGTTCGAGCCCCGGCTGGGTCAGTTGGCGTTTCTGTGTGGAGTTTGCATGTTTTCCCTGTGTTTGCGTGGATTTCCTCCGGGTGCTCCGGTTTCCCCCACAACTCCAAAGTCATGTACTACAGGTGAATTGGGTAAGCTAAAACATATGCTGGATAAGTTGGCGGTTCATTCCACTGTGGCGACCGCAGATTAATAAAGGGACTAAGCCGAAAGAAAATGAATGAATGAACAAATAATTTGTTAGTTATAGAACTTTTTCCTTTCAACACTCTTTTCTTCATGTCTTGAACAGGTGCATTCAGGTGTAAGATTGAAGAGGAAGACTAGTGTAATAAGGTGCAGAGTATCAGGAAGCTCTATTCCAAAGAATCAAGGAAACACAAACCATTAGACAACACTGTCTTTCAGAAAGCAGACAATGGCCTTTTCATCAGCGAGCAATGTGTGTTGTTAAACGTGCACATATTTGCTGACAGGCAGGCACGCCTCTGCAGGTAAATTACACTTTCTTATTTTGCCATCCTGTTGGCAGTGTTTCTCATACAGGTGTCTGTCCGTTATTGCAACATTTGGCAATATTCAAATGAAAAAATATTATACAAAAGATCTTTCTACATTGGCAGGTGATACTTATTTATGTTTCTAATACTTGAGCTCTTATGAGATTTCCTTCAGACCACAAACTGACGCTGTTGTCATTCTCGATGCCTCTATAAATGTTTGGTTTTGTTTACCTCAAAAAGTAATTTACTGTGTACCTGATTTAACCTATGTGCAAATTAGTTTGGTTAGAAAAATAAATGTATATAAGTTGGTTTGGTGGGCGTAAAGTTAGTTTACCTAAAAATGAAAATTATGTATTCAATTACTCACTCTCATGTCGTTCCCCCAAGGTCTTCGTTCATCTTCAGAACACAAATTAAGATATTTTAGATGAAATCGGAGAGCTCTTTTGTACTCCATAGACACCAGACTCGTTCAAAGTCCAAAAAGTGCCAAAAAATATCCTCAAAACATACCATGTGTCTTCAGTGATTCAATCAGAATATTATGAAGCTGTGAGAATACGTTGTGCTCTCATAAAACAAAATTAAAATGAATGGAGGATTGAAACAACATGATGGTAATTAATAACAGAATCACTTTTTTGGGTGAACTAACCCCTGCAAATAATTTTTCACTTTTTTTTATTTAGATGCCCTTTTATATATAATTTAATTTCCTCAGTGTATGTACTCAAGATTAATGCCTTCGACACTTTGAGGACAGTTTGTGATACAGTTCTATTCATTCAGTGTAAATTCTCAGCTTATTATTTATGAAACCACAACACATGCAGACACAAAGAGTGAATTAGTTCTAATCATAAAGTTGTCATCGGCAGCTTTGGAATGTTCCAGGTTGCTGTGGGCAATAATTGTGAACCGCCACTCATTTAGACGGATTACATTCCATCTGTGGTTAACAGACTATCTAAACAAATATTACCAGGTGAAGGACTTGAGTCTAAAGCACACACACTTTTACTTATCTAAATAGGGGTATTTTGTTTTATTAGTGACTTCTGTTGTTTAGCTTAGCTTTGCTGTTTATATAACTTTAGGTATTTGTAATTATGAATATATCCTTAAAGATTGCCCAATTTTTTTTTATTGTTATTATCGTTATTATTTGTTCTTTTCCAAATGGGGATTTTTTTTAAATATAAGATAAGGATAATAGAGAGATTCTGTCAGATGTATTAGTCCCCAACATAGCTTGAGGAAACAAAACTTGCTTCTTAAATTATATTTCTTTGCATTTGTACAATTTAGCATATATACCATATATATATACTTTTTTTCAAATTAGGATATGTTTAAATTTATAATAGAAGTTGTTATTGTGCTTGATGAGACAAACCTTACATTTTAAATGATTTTTTTGCACCTGTAGAATTAAGAAAAAGAATACATACACAAGACATCACAGTTTCAGACTCTATCATTTCTGTCTTTGTCACGGTGTTGTGGTGATTCCTTGTAGACAATGGCCATCAAGGAACAAGAATTAGTTGTTTAATGTTGTACAGTGGATGACATTCGACATTGTGGTTATATATATATACTTCACATACAACAGAAAAATTAGCATGTTTACTTTTTTTACCATCCTGCACCATGGTTACAGTCACAATGATAATTATTTTGACTATTTGGAGCACAGAAGCTCATGTAAAGCTTTTAAACACAAAGAAATAAAAAATAGTATTGGTGCTAATTATGCAGTTGAAGAAAGTTTTGTAACAGTAATACACGCCACTTTGGTGGCCATTGTGAAATTGCTAATTCACCTTCTTGATGACAGCATGCATGTTGTTAAAGACGGCAAGCGATCATGAGCCATTTTGAGCACAGTTTTGTCTAGCTAAATACATAAATATATACAAACACACTCTCTCTCTGTCTCTCTTCAAAAGTTGCATTAGCATTAGCCCTGACCCACAGTTCAAGTCAGGTCATTGTTTACTGAAACTCCAGGTGTGAGATCTCGCTCAGCTGGACACTTAAGCACAGTTTCATCAGGACTTTCTTCATTGCACGTCAGCCAACTGACTTCACAATCCCAAACGTCCAACAACAACATATGTAAAGACTTTACATATCGCCCTATGCTTACATTACTGTCTCCAGCCCCATATCACATGTAGTTCACTCTGTTCCATCTTTAGCCCCACTATCTGCCCCATACTAACACAAAAGCCACTATCTGCCCCAGGCTGAGTGTTTCTGTAAAACTAACTCTGCTGCCAATTATTGGCGAGAGGCTGTTTCATTTTGATGTGGGTAATTTAACAAGAGTCCCGTAAACGTCTGCATTTTTCTTTCAGAGTGCTGTAGTTTTGTCTCTCATTTCTTTAACAAGCTGGAAAACACTTCAAGAGGAATCAGACTCCAACACATGCAAACCAGCTGCAACAGGTCAACACAAATGATCAACAACAGGATTCCAGTGCGCTGGATCCCTTACTGAAAAAGAATAAAGATTTTCTGTTTAAAAAAAAATTAAGCCATTCCATGGAGTTGGAAATTGGATAAATATTTGCTCAATTAAACGCAATTTGGGCAAGTAAGTGCAATTGATATGTCTGTAATTACAGCAATCTGAGAATGTTCCAATAATTATTCAATTCATTTATTGCCAGTTTGGAACAAGAAGAAAATATGCTGAATGTTGTTCCTACACCTCTAATGAAAATTAATGCCACTTTATCCCCTCACCTCACCACAAAAGCACTTGTCTGATGCGCAAGGCTTGATTAAATGAATCCATATATATGCAGTAAAGAACAATGTCCTCTAGTGTCATGAAAAGGAACCCAAAAACTAAAATATACATTTATATGTATTCAGCCTCATGAAAAAGTTTGACTAATGCACTGCTCAGTTTTGCTTTTCCCAAAGATGATACACTGAATGAAGATACTCAGACTTCACTTCTAATGATGTAGGGCTAATTGATACTCCAATCAATTAGTTTGATTAAACTCCAGCGCTCACATCTCCAAATCCAATCAATATATGATAGAAGGAAATATCTCATTTGTTCTGTTTCAGCCGTGTTTACTGTGTGGGTTCAAATCATTTGTTTGCATTTTAAGGAGTGGTTAACCTTTTCTAATTTGTTTGATAAGACATGTAAACACTCTATCAGATTGAAAACTGAATGTGGAATGACGTAATGTGTAATGTGAATTGTGCAATTCTTAGTGTGCTTCACACAGGTGAGTGGGCTTGACAAACCACCTGTAGAACACACTCTCTGCTCTCCATATGCACCAGACACCTTCTTATAAGAATCCCATTTCTCCCCACCCCATTTTATTTCATGTATTATTGAACAGAAGATAGATTTTTCTTGGGAATGTGTGTAAGCATCATATTCGTCAAAAATTTCCTGAAAAATATCACCCAGAGTCCTTCGCATTAAAAAAATTATTCTACATGCATTCATAGGAAGATGTGAAGGTCTTACTATTATTTTTTATTTTTTTTACAAGTGTTGTTACAAGTTCTTACACACTTTAACAAAAAAAAGTGATACATGCATGAAAATTTGTACATAATTTTTTAAGAGTGCAAGATGCATTTAAAGGAACATTAAGCCAATAAATATGAAACACAATCTCTATTGAGTGGATTTGCCTCAGGCACACACAAAACTTTATCACAGGAAGTGGGCATAAGACCATTTGCCTACAGTGGATCAGCTCCGCTTCGTCTCTTCAAGGCGGCGTTTTCGGGTGTTCACGGACGCTCACCTCGCCTTCATGCTGGCACCCAACCGTGTTTTTCTAACCTTTGGTGTGTTTATGACTCAACCCTGAGCTGAGATGTGTGTGGTTCATTTGTTTCACTCCCCTTGTTTTCACTGGCCTCCAGCCCTGCTGTTATTCATAGGCACCCTAATCACCAGCGGGGAATATGCTTTATAATCACAGACCACATGTTCTCAGAGCCTGGTGAGGGGGAAGGAGGAGGGTCTCCTTGGGAGAATTAAATAAATAAATATATAAATAACTTTTAAAAAATGTCTCCGTATTTGGTAACCCCACATCTGTTTTCATTGAATGTTATGGAACAATTTTCAATGATCAAATCAATTACATACATTCTTACACATGCTTTGGCCAAGATATTTTCGGCTACAGTCGAGTTAACGCACATCAAACATCAGTTATGCTCTGATTCTGATGAACACCCGATACGTCTGCTGCACCTGAACGGGTGGGATCCATTCCTCCACGCCTGCAGTGTTTGTAATTAGTTAAAGCTGCGTGACGCACAGTCTATGGCAAGCCCTTTTAACATTTAATCTATAAAATGTACTAGTATCTATTTTCATGCTAAAATGAATTTTAATTTTAAAAAAATTATAAGCATTAAGAAATGCTAAAATGATAATGCTGATTCTTTTGGTACTCATGCTTTTCATTACATGCAAATTTTTATAGATACTACCACTCATTCAATAGATAGGCTACTGATAACTGTTAAATTGAAACTATAGCATATTGAATGCTAAAAAAAATGCAATAGTGTCTGGCTGCCGACTTGTTTTTAAATAAAAAAAAAACACACACAGACACACACATAAAGGGTTAGTTCATCCAAAAATGAAATGTATTTTAATAATTTGTCACCCTCATGTTGTTCCAAACTCACGAGACCTTTATTCATCTTCAGAACACAAATTAGGTTATTATAGGTGAAATCTGACAGCTCCCTCGTCCTCCATAGACAGAAAACTTCTTGACTCTTTCAAAGTCCAGAAAAAATACAGAAAAAAACATCTCGAAACAAGTCGAAAGAGATCAGATGCCTTCAGTGGTTCAATCGGAATATGATCAAGCAAGAGAATGCTTTTCTGGGCACATAAAACAAACAATAATGACAATGTTCAACAGTTTCTTCTCCTCAGTGAATATAGTAATGATTAATTTGATGCAAAAATGTTGTGGCAGTTTCTAATTATCGGTACTAGTTTCTAAAATGACTGATCCCTCATAAAGGTAATTGCCTTTTCAGGTACACTGAAAAAAATGATTCAAAGATGATTTCTTGGATTTACAATTTTTTTTTAAAGTGAAGTGGTTGTAAATAATTTATTTTGGCTGAATTTAAACAAACAAATTAAGTTAAACATTACTAAATTTAATTTGTTTGTTTAAATTCAACATAAATTGTTTGCAACAATTTTGCAGACATAATTGTTTTCAGTGTAGTTATAGTAGTAATTAAATAAGTACTATCTTATTAATAAGTACTATATGTATTTAGTAGTTACAAATATCTAATGAATAAGAGCAAATATAAAATAACCACATACTATCTAATAATTAAGTGATGTCTAGCAATAAGTAGTGGTGTCTATTAATAAGTAGCCTAGTATTTAATAAATCAGAACAAGTTTATTAAGTAAGTACTCAGACCTAATGAATAATTACTTCATCTTTTACCTTAAATGATCATTAGGCAATGTTTAGATACTAGGATTTAATGAACAAATATACTGGTATATAAAAAATAAAAACATGTAACATGATAAGAGACACGATCAAATGGTAAAACAGCTTGCCATATACTGCCAGAGGAAAACTTTGATTCATTGAATCTTAGGGGATTGATAGAGCATTTCAGAGGCACTAATCATATTGTGGCAGAACATCTAGTAACAAAGCAATGAGAGAATCTCAAAATGAGCTGAAAGATAAACCAATGACATGATTCTTCTTCTTTGACAGGTGCTAAAACTTAATCAAATCAGACCCACTGAGTGTTTAATTCTCCTATGGGTTCAGTAATCCGGTCTATGTTTGTGGAAGCAATTACGCTTTAGAAATGACAACCCTGTTATTGAATGTGTATTTTGGGATTTTTGCTCCTCAAAGACAGTTCACTTTGCCCCCGTCTCTTTACCACAGTTACGCCAAGCCGACAGGTGGCGATAGAGTATAGCGGCACATTAACTATCCGTGAAGAAAAGAAAAGAAAACAGGAGCTGGTTACACACGTGTGTAGAATAGAAACATGGGCAAAAGAAGGCGAGGAAAACAGGAGATTGATAGTTTAACTAAGAAACAGAAGAAACATCTAAAGGAATATGGAGAACAGCACCCTTTTCACGATAAGTAAGTGCCGTGATGTGTTCAGCACACAGCAAGCAGTATAAGTTAGCATACATTGGAAGCTTTAAGCATAAAATATGAACACTTTTTTGATTTTAGGGTTGTTGATAGACCGGAGAAGACTCAGATTTTGCGCTTGGTAAGTCATTATATACTTGAATTCTTTCAGCATTCCCGTGACTAATTATTTTAGGTCTAATACCCTGTATATGAATTCAGTCAGATGAATGGGCTGCGTTTAGCAGCTGATGATGGATCTGAATGATACACAGACGAGTGAATGATATACAGAAGTCAACGGAGTTCAAAATCTTTAATCAAAGTTGTACTAAAACTTTTGAATTACACTCATTCTTGCCTTTTTGAATTTTGAAAAACCTTTTGAACCACTTAAAATGTTGACAGGTGTCATGGGGTCATGAAAGGCGTTTCCTATTGTTTTGCTAACACACTAAGGTGGTATATTAGTTAATGTATTCACTAAGATGAGCAAACAACAAACAATAAATGTGTTACAGTATTTATTCATCTTTGTTAACGTTACTTAATGAAAATAGTTTTTTTTCTTTGTTAGTTTGTGCTAAAGTTAACAAGTATAAATTTAGATTTTGTTTCAAAATATGATTTATAAGTGCTGTACAAGTTGTTCACTATTAGTTTGTTAACATAACCTAATGAAACCTTATTGTAAAGTTTGACTATTATTTAATAGTGTTGTGTAGTGGGATGCTGTAGTAAAAGAATGTCCATGTTACACAGAGGCAGTCTGTCATTACAATATTATGTCACACTGAGACCATATGAAAAGAGCTCTCTTTATTGGTTTCAAAACAAGGTGGTTTGGGGGTTTTGTAGTACAATGAACTCTTATAAATCAAAATAATATGTCATTTTAACTCTCAATTTATAAATCCTGGTTTATGTTCATTAATGGGTCACTATCATATTCTGTTGTTTAAATGAAGAAAATGTTATGTTTCCAACCATCCCGTTAAAAAGAAGTTCTGCCCCCAAACAGCCTGACAGTCCACTGCGCCCTGAACCAGACAGTGAGGATGACAGTGATGCAGAACAACCGTCTGCATATCAGAAACTACTGTCCACCATGATTCAAGGTGAAGATGAAGAAAGTGAGGAAGAGGATGATGAGGATGAAGCTGAAGGTAAGATCTTTTACAGTTTCACACGTTTTCATTTGAAAAGGTCTAATGGCATCGAGTTAAAAACATGTTATCAATATTTTATCAAGTTGAAGTTGAGAATGGAGAAGAAGAAGAGGAGGAGGAGGATGATGATGAGGAGGAGGAGGAAGGGAATGATCCTGAAGAAGTTTTAGAGGATAAAATGCAAGAAACGCCTGACAAATCACAGAAAAAACACCCTGAAAAGACCAATGGAGATGTAGAGGAGAATGAAGAGGTAGAGATAGAAGGCGAGTTTACAGATAGGAAGAATGAAGCTGCTTTCTGCTTGGAGACCAATATGCCTACAGAAGGAGAGGAAAACACTGGGGAGAAGGAACGGGAGGAAGGTGAGACCTTCCCATGATTTATCATCAACGAAGCTCTTTGAATTTTGAAATAATGCCAATTGCTATTGACGTGAAAATCTGTTGCAAGGTCTAGTACTCAAGGTTGATTGCCTTTCAAAACAAACTGAGAAACCAAGACCAAAAACAGTTTAAAAATGCATCTGATTTTCTGTTGTTGTAGACATGTTTGTGAAGCACCAGGAGATTGAACTGAGTGAAGAGGAAGTGGGACGAATCTCACAAGGATCAAAGGTCAAGACTCAGGTTAAGGTAGGTAGTTCTCTGTTTTGCTTCAGTCCTATATCTGGGTCAGAGATCATCAAATTGAATTGACAGTAATCATTTTACATATGTATAGACAGTATACAGTCAAATACATTAAGTGAAATGTCTACTTTAGTGATTCAAATAATTTTTGTAAAAGTAAAATGTCAAAATATGGCCATATCTATCATAGTACAAATAAATATTAATTATAAAAACTTAATTTATAATTATTGATTGAATTATTCATAATTATTGTGACCTGTACAAATTCAAATATTTACAACAAAAAATTTATAATAATTTTATAATAATAAATTCCATTATATTGGCAAAAGGGTAAAATCTTGTGGTTTGGAGATTAGAGTGCAAATATAATGATTTAAAATTACAGTTAATTAGTATTTAGGGACTGCACTGTGATCCTTACCTGGTGTATTTTAATATTTCATCAAATGATTATTGTTGTGAATATGCCTGACAAGATCATTTTGTAATATAAACTATTGTTGTAAAATGTAATTTTAGTGGGGTCTTCTGTAAGTCACGGTATAAATGAATAATAGTCTATATATATATTAAAAATGTAATTTAAAGCATACAAAATTAAATAATAAAGCTGTGTTTGCCAAAGTTGTTGCTGTTTTGGGCCTGAATTTGAACAATTTATTTGAAACAGAAGTCTAAAAAAATACTGTTATTTTTTTATATAAAATATTAATATTTATTTATTTGCGGTCACCTTTGTTTTTTTTTTATGCATGTTTTCCTGAATAAATAAATAAAAAACGTACTGACACCAACCAAAACCTTCACTTTCCCCCTCCAGTGGGCAAAACTGGGTGTTCTGCAGTGCATGTGTCCATTGGAACGTTTTCCAGCCATCGGACAGGCCTCTTCTGCCCCTCTTCCACTCATTCACAAAACCCTGGAGGCAAATTGGCATTTGTTAAACCAACCTTTTGGAACTGCAACAGATGTCACAGAGTTGCAGGAGGAGATGCTTGGGCTCATGGGTATGTCAGCAAAACCTGACATAATAATACTTTTTATTTTTTTATTTTTTTTTGTCATCACTCATATTTTGATTTTGGCAGGTACTTACAGAGACCTATATTTTGCAAACCTCTCACCCTTGAAGGAGGCTAAGGAAGTGCGCAGCGCATACTGTCTTCATGCCCTGAACCATGTGTTAAAGGCCAACTCTCGTGTGCTTAGAAACAATGCCAGGTTAAAGGAATCTAAAAATGTGGATGAGGATTTTCGGGACCAAGGGCTTACTAGACCAAAGGTGTCTTCAGCTTTATAACACAATATTGTATATAGTTTTTTTTAATAGTGCAAAGGTGGTTTATACTGTTGTGTTAAATGGTATACTGCTATACTTTGTGTTAAATGTAAATATGTAAGGTTTTTTTTTTTTAATCTAATTTATCAGTGTGTATTTTCTGGATGAATAAATGAATAAAAGCTAACTTTAATAAGTAAATCCGCATTGTGTAGGTCTTGATTTTGGTGCCATTCAGAGATGGAGCGCTGAGAGTTGTCAAGACCTTCATGACACTTCTGGAGCCCAAAGGCAAGAAGACGGATGCCAGTAACAAGAAACGCTTCAAGGAGGAATATGGAGAGGAGACAGATGAGAGACCACCTAATCTGCAAAGGCCTGATGACTACCACGCTGTCTTTTCTGGAAATGTAGATGATCATTTCAGGATAGGTATGATAAAGCTTTTCCTTTTTTTAACTGAAACTTTTAACAGTCTTTTAACTTTTAACAGTCTTAACCGAAAAATTCAATGGCATTAATGTTTTTTTATTTTGTTTAATTTTATTGTTTTGCTATATTTTTTTATATTTTTTCCCATGTTATTTAAATACACTTTAAAAAAAATCTATTTTTAAATAAGCTTTCTGTATTAAAACAGTAATGGTTCAAGCCACATTTGCATTTTGCTTTATGGCGAAATCAGTGTTTTTATTTGGCAATTCAAATAGAGTTATCTTATAAATAAAGTGACTATCATTCATACTTCATTCATTCATAGTCTCTGATTTATCAGGGGTCGCCACAGCGTAATAAACCGGCAACTATTCCAGCATATGTTTTACACATCGGATGCCCTTCCAGCCGCAACCCAGTACTGGGAAACACCCACACACACTCATACACTACGGCCAATTTAGTCCATCCAATTCACTTATACCGTGTCTTTGGACTGTGGAGGAAACCCACGCGAACATGGGGAGAACATGCAAACTCCACACAGAAATTCCAACTGGCCCAGCTGGGACTCGAACCAGTGACCTTCTTGCTGTGAGGCGACAGTGCTAACCACTGAGCCACCGTGCTGCCCCTCATTCATACTTATGTTATGCAAAATGTCAAAAGAATGCAAATGAAGATATTTTAATAAAATATGAGAGATTTCTGCCTCAATCCAAAGTCTATTCACAGTCTTGACACTTCAAAACATTCATATAAAATAATGTTGATCTTTATTCACATATAAACCATCAGCAAGGTCAGCAAATGTAAAAAGAATCTCAACCCAACTTGCTTAATTCACAAGAACAAACTCATTGGTTCTCCGATGTCAAGCATGTGTGCTTCAGTTTCTGTGACCAAATTTGATATATGTGAATAAAAGCCTGAATTAAAGCCATTCATCTTATAGTGTGATCATGCCACTTGAAATCAACCACTTTTTTTTTTTAATATGAATTTATTTCAGTTCTGTACAGAGGTTAGTCAGATTCTTTCAGATTGAGGGACAGTATTTTTTCTCAGATTTAACTAAGAATATCTTAATTTATGTTCAAAACAAAAATGTCTTTGATATGGAACAGTGTGAGTGTAAGTTACAGAATTTAAATTTTGTGGTGAATTATACCTTTTATTTCCCACCTGTTTAGGTTTCCAATTTCAGCCTGTTATTGTGTGTATTATAGCTGTTTGTCTCTCTCTGTGTACAGGTATGTCTATCCTGAGACACAGCATGCGACTCTACGCTCCCTTCTACTCCTCTGACATCATCATTGCGTCTCCACTGGGTCTGCGCACAGTTCTGGGTGCTGAAGGGGAGAAGAAAAGAGACCATGACTTTCTGTCTTCAATTGAACTTCTGATTGTGGATCAGGCGGATGTTTTCCTCATGCAGAACTGGGAACATTTACTGGTGGGTTCGGTTTTCCCACTATTTTAGTGTTATCTAATACACTTAATCTTGAAAAGCATTAAAAGTTGATAAAACAATTTAGAGAAAAGTAAGGCCCTTAAAAAGTATTAATAAGTGTTGAATTTTATTTCCAAGGTATTAAATGGTTTTTCATCTTTTTTTTACATTTTACATTTATATTTATAAGCTAAAAGGTTTTCTTGGATTGAATCGTTGCATAGTGAGGTCTCTAAAGTTTATGGAACCTGAATAGTTTATGGAAAGCCATAATTGTTTTGTGTATTGGTCTAATTATTGGTAATTTCTCTTTTCAATAAATCTTGTGTAGGGGTAGTTTCTCAAATAATTAACTTGTGCTTCATTCCCATCCTTTTAAATTACGTTGCATTGATAAGGAGTTATCACAAGCTAAGATTGTTAGTTGTGCTTTCCAACAATCAATATTTAGTAAATAAACTTTAACTCATGTCCAATCCATTCAGTCTGTCTCTGACAGTAGCACTTTTAGCTTAGCTTACCATAAATCATTGAATTGGGTTAGACCATTAGCATCTTGCTCAAATTATTATTTATTTTTGCTATGAAAAAAATGTTTTTGGTAATTTTCTATTTAAAGCTGTTTAAATTCTGTCTGTCTTAGTACATGATGTAACTACAGAAACGTCAAGCTTGAAATAGGAAAATGATCAAAACTCTTTTCTTTTTTTTTATGCTAATAATCGAATCTAATTTAGTGATTTATATTAAGCTAACTAAAAGTGTTCCCACCAGATTGGGAGATCAGCTGAATGGATTAAAAAATTGTGACTTGTAAAATGACCTATGTAAATGTTATTTACATAAAATCAGTCAAATAAATCCAATTTGTTTTTGTTTTTTTATTCCCACTGTTTTGTGTTACAGCATGTGTTGGAGCATTTGAACCTGCAGCCGCTGGACTCTCATGGTGTAGATTTCTCTCGTGTTCGCATGTGGAACCTGAACAACTGGGCGGCTCATTACAGACAGACGCTGGTGTTCAGTGCCATACAAGAGCCTCAGATTACCAACATCCTCACCAAACACTGCCACAACTACAGAGGCCAGGTGCACAACCAAACATAGTGTTTGGGTTTTTGGGGACTAATCTGATTGGTCATTGTGGAAAGTATAGTTTACCCAAAAATTCAAAACAAAATTGATATTAGTTTACTCACCATCAGGCCATCCAACATGCAGGTGACTCTTTTTCTTCTTCAGTAGAAATTATTTTTATCTGAAACTGTGGTTTCAGAAATCCAAGTCGGTGGCTATCAGCATTTCGAGACTCACTCGACTCTCATAAATAAATAAAGGTAACGATAATAATGATTCATTTTCTTACACAGACCAATCGTTTCACTTCATTAGACCTCAGTTTACCATCATAAACCACAGGTGTTCATTTTGTTATGCCTGTAAAAAACTAATTGGACTGTTTGCTGAAAAACACTGACTTGTACACTGCATCTTATGAATCATTAAGCTAAAAATATTTAATAATCTACTGAAGAAAAAAAAGTCACTGAAATCTTGAAGAGTTCAATTAAAAGCAAATCTTATAAATAGATGCATACATTTAAATGTGATCTTTTTTACATTTTAATTTTCTCTAGTGTTTAAAACAGAAACAGGGTTCTGTTTTGATTTCAAAGAAATTATTACTTTTGTTCAGGAAGAATACACTGATTTTCTATTCTTTACAAAATCCTTAAAATAAAAATGTATCCTGGTTTCCATAAAATTAAAATTCAGCTATACTATGACTCAACATTTGACATGACAAATGACATTTTAAGAAACATCAAAGTAATTTTAGAATGTAATAATTAACAGTGCTAATGTATTATACAATATATAAAAACTGCTTCAAACCTCAGAAGAGTAGTGGATACAGATACTAATGTTGTTCTTTCTCTCAGGTGTGCAGTAAAACCATTCCAAAGATGGGCTCAATCTGTCAGGTACTCGTGCAGGTGCCACATGTTTTCCAGATGTTTCACTCTGACAGCTTCATGGACCAGGATGCCAGGTAAGAGACGCCTGCTGTTCTTCGTTCTGAGCACTAGAGGGCAGCAGCGTGAAGACTTCAATTAGCAGCCCTGTTACATTTTTAAAGCTATGAAGTTTACATAACTGATACGTTTTATATTGTCATTGCAGTAAAATTATATTGAACAGTTATGAATAGGGCTGCACCATATATCGTTTCAGCATTGATATCGCAATGTATTGCAGGATATGCAATGTTAAGTCTGATTATAGTCTATCATTTGCATGTGTTTTTGAGGCCTGTGACTATTATGATTTTAAAACCAATTAAGCATTAGAAATTGTATCTTTTGTAATTTAATAATGATGAATTTTACTGAATTATTTTTAATTTTATTATGCAATTACTGTAACTGAATTTGTGCTGCTTGATATTGGAAAAGTCTAATATTTTATTTTTCTTCGATAAATATTATGATATGAATACAGTTTCGCAAGGTTTTCTGGAGAGTCTAACAGTATTCGGGTACAGAAATTTAAGAATCACAATGCAAAAAAATGCTTTTCTTTGCTTTGTCTCGTTTCTACGCTGTTAAAAAAAAATACTGCCTTAATTTTTTTTTGTTGAATCAAATTATTTTTTTCTAGTCATCTCAACTTACATTAGTCAAACCAAAAATATTAAGTTAAACTTAGTATAGCTTAAAAAAATTGTTGAAACCCAATGAACTTATTAAATAAGTTAAAGTAACATAAAAGCTTTTGTTGTGATGGCTTTTTTACAGTGTAATACAAATATCAAAAAAGTCTTAGAGCAAGTAAAAATATTGTTTTGTTTTCACCTTCACAAGAAATAAGTCATAATTAAGACTTTTTCCTTAAAGCAAGCTAAATTATCTGCCAGTGGGGTAAGTAAAATTATCTTGTTTTTGCTTTAAAATGTTGATATTTGGACTAGAAACAAGAATTATGATTTTTTTTTTGTATAAATTTCATACAGTAATTATGTACAATTCTATAGCTCCTGGTCAACTATAATTCAGACTCAACATTGCATATGTTGCGATGTGACTATTGCGGATGCTCACATTCATCCCTAATCTGAATACTGTTAGAAAGTGATAGAAATGACAGTTTACTTTAATTGTATTTTTCTTTATTGTATGTATCCATGCTTGTCGATTGTTTATTATATTTAAGCAGATGTACTCCCCTACAGAATCATTCCAATCAATCTAAAATTATAAATTCTTTCCAAATAGATATATTTAAGTCATCTGGTGAAAGTGTATTCATACAGTAATATATATATATATATATCACAATAAAAATAAAATATCCCAAAAGATTTTTCCAATATTGTGTAGCCCTAGTTATGAGTCAATATGCACAGTGCTATCTATAACTATATCTTGTTAAGTTTCCATGATTACTACATTTACAAATGTATATGGTGTTTTGAAACAATCATATTTAGATCACAGCTTACAAACAGTTTGAGAATTATTTTTAACAGCATTACCGTGATCATGTAGGTTCCAGTTCTTTGTGGATAAGATCCTGCCCCAGTACAGAGACTCTGTCATGTCCCACACTTTCATCTATGTGCCTTCGTACTTCGACTTTGTACGTCTGCGAAACTACCTGAAGAAGGAAGACGTCAGTTTTGCTAGTATTAGCGAGTACTCCCAGAGGTCAGAGGTGTCTCGAGCGCGACATTACTTCCAAAAAGGAGAAAAACAGTTTCTGCTCTTCTCTGAGAGATTCCACTTTTATAAGAGGTAGGTGTGTTCCTTAAGTGTTTTAAATGTGCATAAATCAAATACACTTAAATTCGATAGTCGCTAAGTACTTTAGTTTCTGAAAAATTGGTTTTTGTTTTATTTAGCAAAAAAAAATCACAACACCTGTTCTGGGGGTAACGCATTACAAGTAACGCGAGTTACTTTTTAAAAATTAAGTAATAATATCAGAGTTATATTTATTTTTTATGTGTTTTTTTTTTTAGGTAAATGAAGGTGTAGTTTATACCGTGCGTTGTTAATTGCAGAGCTCCTCTGTTAAAAAAAAAATAATAATTCTGAAAGAGATCAAGCCTTAGCCAGGTAATAAAAAGTAACACAAAAATAACTCAAAAGTAACGTAATGCATTACTTACCATAAAAAGTAACTAAGTAATGCAACTAGTTACTTTTTTAGGGAGTAACTCAAAATTGTAATGCATTACTTTCAAAAGTAACACTTGGTGACAATAGTAAATGTTTGCTGAACACTTTATATTAGAGTAATTTTTGATCATGTGACACACTGCAGTAACGGCTGCTAAAAAATCAACTTTGCCATCAGAAATCATTTCTGTTTTTAAGTGTGTTAAAATCTATGGTTTAAATGAGTAAATATTACAGTATTGTTGTTATTACTAAATTTTTCATTTAAGTAATGCAGACTTGGGTAACACTTTACAGTAAGGTTGTATTAGTTAATGTTAATGCATTTACTAGCTTGAACAAACAATGAACAATACATTTATTATAGCATTTGGATTTTAATAAGGCATTAGTAAATGTTAAACTATGGGTATTCAATGCTTTACAAGTATTGTTCATATTTAGTTCATGTTAATGTGTGACCCAGACTTGGTGAGCATAAAATGTTAAACAGATATTGGCCAAATATAAAAAAAAAAAAAACATTTTTAAAATGCTCCTAATTGTGCATTTCTGTTTATATAATTTTTTTATGCATTTTTCTAAATCTCTTTTTTCTAGATACACTATCAAGGGCATTCACAATCTGATCTTCTACGGGTTGCCCACATACCCTCATTTCTACAGCGAGGTGTGTAATATGCTTCAGGCTGGAGTCAGAGAGGGTGGTGCTTCTGTCAGCTTCACCTGTACAGCTCTGTACTCTCGATACGATGTGCACCGTCTGGCTGCCATCACCGGGGCTGACCGTGCTGCTCAGATGCTCCAGTCCAAAAAAAAACATACACCTCTTCATCACCGGGGAGGAGAAAAGCACATGAAGGGGTACTGCAAAAATCTGATGTGACGTTTTAATCTCTCAGAGAAGGAAGATAATCTGTGCTGGTGGTAAGGGATAAAATGTTTTTCCTTCTGTCATATGACTGAATGCAATGATGTTATTCCCTTTCCTTTTTTATATAAAGTCTTCTTTTGCTGTTGTCATCCCAGATTTTTTACTTCTAATTTAAGGGGTCTAATTATGCTTTTTAAACTTTCAATTTCCATAAGTTCATAATCACACAAAACCATTCTGGAATGAAGGACTTTTTGGGGAAAAAATTGGCCTTAATATTTTGTTCCAAAATGTGTACAACAAAGCTGATGTACTCATGCCAGCATGTAGTAGAATCATACCAGCAGTCACCTGTCTAATTATTATATCTTGGTATCCAAGAAGTAAAACTTTGGATTTGTTTTTTTGGTTTATCGAACATTAAAATGAATTGTTTCGAGCAACTCATGCTGAAATTAAATCACAGCATTTTAAAGTATGGCAAAAATAATTTAAATGTAACATGGGTGCAAACAGATATCAGCCAAAAATAATAATAATAATAATTGTTTACTGATTTGTTGCCAGTATATGAAATAGTTTACTGTTTACAATAAGAACATAAAACATTTCTAAAGTTCCAAAAGATTCCTCTTTTAATTAAATGCTGTCATGTCTTCTAAAACATTAACTTCTTGAACATTGATGATAATGAGAAATGTTGACGAAAGGAATGGCTGCTGAAAATTCAAATATTCAATTGCTTTTCCATAATATAAATAAATTACACTTGCAAATGTATTCAAATAGAACTGTGTATCATCAAGTGCAGCCTTGGTGAGACTTTGTTCAAAAGCATGACAAGATGTCAACACCAAATTATATGCTAATTAGCGTTTAATTATGAAAATAGCTATTTGTTGTAGCTGTGATGCCACTAAAGTAAAACCTGAACCACTTGTTAGCTTACAAAAAGACTTGATGTGAAAATTAGTACAATCATTATCAGGCATTCAAGCTTTCTTTGCACTGCAGTAAACACACCCAAGATTATAACGTGTGGTAAAGGCTCATTTAGGAGGTGTAGTGTGAATTAGATGCGTTTTATTTAGTAATTATTATAATGTCTGCTTTATAGTGTCTTGTTAAATGACATGAGCTTGAGTTCACCTCTAATGATCACACTGTAAATGGCTGTGTTTCATCTAGTTACATCTCCTGATGTGACAGTTCTGTATGAAGTGAGACGTTTGACTGCTTGGTTTCAAAGTCGATCTCCCCAGTGATCAGATGCACTCTTGTTTTCCTGCTTTTTTTCTCAGCTATTGCTCGATGTCTCTGTCAGCTGGAAAATGGAGCAGCTGTTGGACACACACAAACACACACATACACACAGATGTGCCCTGTGTGTAGCTGGCACACATATTACACTCCCATGTCATAAATAATAAAAGAATGAGTGTGCGAGTTGTTTGGTTAAGGCCAACATCTGACTGTATCAAACAAAAACCATTGATCCCTCAACAGATCTCCTCACAGTGTTTTTTTTCCCTGTACACATTCCTGCTGTGCTGCTTTCTGAGTTCTCTCTAAAGCTCCATTGGGATTCATACGCTGACTTCTGACCTCTCACAGTTTATGCAACAAAACATAATTTTTGCTGAGCTTGCGGTATGATTTTTAGAGCTGCAAAACCACCGATCTGAGGGTCTGTATCCGAATAAACTCTCTTATGGATTGTTGGATATGAAATAGTGCTCTGTGTAGCCGTTTCATTGAGCGAGATGTTATGAAATATTAAATGGGAGAACTAGTGTTTTTGGTGCTTTAAGGCAGTGTGTTGAGCAAATGTGTCAGACAAGTGTACATGGGTTGGACAATGAAATTGAAACATTGGCCAATGTAGTGTTGGAGGTTTCATGACTAAATTCTCCAATGGCCTGCAAAATCCCTCTGGCCACTGTGCAGGACTTGTATCTGTCATTCCCAAGATGAATTGATGCTGTATTGGCCGCAAAAGGAGGCTCTACACCATACTAATGAATTATTGTGTTCTAAAACTAGGCATTTCCAACCTTTGTATGGTTGTGTGGTGTGTATGGGTGCCAGCATTTCTGTAGTGTAGAGATTTTGGGATTGATTTCTTAAAATTTAATGTCTAATCAATTTGAGTCATAACAAGCCCTCCAATAGTATTGGCACCCTTGGTAAATATGACTAAAGAAGATAATATATGTGTTTGATCTTTTGCTTAGAATATTAACAAATATCATTTAGAACAAATTATTCCAAGCAGCACAGTTAAATATTTCAACAATCAACAAACAACAATCTTTGTTAAATATATGTGCCACAGTTATTGCCACCCCTTTAAATTCAAATGAGTAAAATTTCTTTTTGCAGTACATTGCCATTGAGGTTTACGTTTTTTTTGTAGTACACTTGGGAGATTAGGAAGACAAACACTGAAAATCCCATTTCCACCAACAGGGCAATATTGAAGAATTCCAGTCAGCTGTAAGTGTAAAGCCTCAGCCTGTACAAGGATGTTAGTCCATCTTGTCCCCAAAACACTGGCAGGAGGAAGATTTGAGTGGTTAAAAAATATATATCCAAAACCACAGCAGAAATAGCGGGTTCAAAAAGTCTTCAAAACTACACTCTGACATCACCTACGTCACACATTGTTTGAAAAGGGCTCAAGAAAAAAAACAAAAAACTTTTTTTTAAAGTTTTGAACATAAGGCATTCTTTGCTTTAACAAAGATGCCAATATTAATGGAGGACACTTTTTTATCTTAATAACTTTAATAATATAATTATATTACTTTTGTATCTATAATTGCAGTCATGCTTTTTGGTGTGAGAAATAATAGATGACCTGTGATGGACAAACCTGAAAAGTGAAGGTGACCTTTCTCTGAGTTACGCACATACTTGTTCTCCATCTGTGAGAAACGCTCCATCAGGCCAGCCTTTCTGGTGTTTATTGTAGTGTGGGTAGTCTGTTGCCTTGGAAACCCCTCTGCGCTTCCATCATGACTGTGTGTGTGTGTGTATGTGTGTCTGGAGGGAGTGAAGGCTCTGAACTGTTTTTGGAGCTCTGCCCATCAGTGGTAGCAGGTATAGCACATTTCTTTTCCCCTTCAATGTGAACTGCAGCATTTAATCACTGGGCATTCTACATTTTACAACTATTATTTCCAATCTTCAAATTTGACTGGAATCCGAAAAGCTGCATTTGGAAGAGCACTAATATAACAGTACGGCAGAATACAAAAACATATTTTTTTCACTGAAAGAGTTTGAGTTAATTGAAACTGAACTGTAACTGAAACATAATAAAATATGAACATTAGGTTAGAAAGCTGAAATACTAAAATTTTAAATTGATCCCCCACAGATGCTCAAATGGACTAAGATCTGGAGAATTGGTGGCTCAGGACAACGCTTTTATCTCTTTATGTTTGTCAAACCATTCCTGATCAATGTGTGCAGTGTGTCGGTGTGTAATAATATGCTGGTGTGTATTAAGATCCACCTTCTACCATGGACATGTAGGGTTTTACCTGGTCTGCAACAATGTTTAAGTAGTGTCCAATTTTCATCCACATGGCTAGACCCAGGTTTTCTCAACAGAATATTTCACAGATCTTCGATTGGCAGATTCTGGTCAGTCATGTAAAGTACAAATTACAAATACTCAAATTATTTAGAGTACGTTTTCTCAAGAATTGTGCTTTACTAAGTAGTTTTAAAAATGTGTACTTTTACTTTTACAAAAATACATTTTTAGTGCTGTATCGGTACTTTTACTCCACTGTTTTCCTTCAACCTATAGTCACTACCTAATTGTTTTTTTTTGTCTATAGTGATTGGCTAAAGTAGAATAACCAGTCCTGTGATTCCCATCCAATCAAATTGCACATTAAAAAATTGCATCATACAGAACAACCTCAAGACACAGAAAACACAAAATCGATACACACAATGACAGAAACCTACTGTATGATGACTGAAATTACCAAATGGCCTTAAAACAATAACTAAATGCACTACAGAATGTTTCGTTTTCACACAAATTGTGCATGTAAACGCTAACCTTTACAGTGTAAAACTCACTGCCCACTACTCTTGAGTGGGCTACTTTGAGTAATATTTACAACAGATACTTTTACTCTACTTGCACTACATTTTTTGGTTAGTAATGGTACTTTTACTTGAGTATGATTTTTCAGTACTCTTTCCACCACTGATTCTGGTGCCATCACTTCTCCAGGTAAACAACTGCACATGTGCACTGCTGTCCATGTGACATGAAAATGGGAATCAACCTGCTTCCA
Source organism: Danio jaintianensis (assembly GCA_903798115.1). NCBI lineage: Eukaryota > Metazoa > Chordata > Actinopteri > Cypriniformes > Danionidae > Danio > Danio jaintianensis. Next base: position 15,109,091 of record CAIGQV010003909.1, read on the forward strand.
CTGTTCCAAAATCCAGGTTCAATGCTTATGTATTCATTATTGGAACTTTCAACATCGGACAGAGATTATAATATGTTCTCTGGTTGATCCCCGTGAGTAGCAGATTGTGCCACATTTCTCCCATAACCATCCTAATGTGACTTGTCACAGTGGACCTTCTGTTGGATCTGACCAGATGGGATAGCAATGGTTACCCTTATGGATGAGCTTTTGGAGTTACAGCCTGCCACACCAGTATGTCATTTATTCTTCCACAGATTGGTAAATTCTGAAAGCTGCTGACCAAGGGAAACTTACAAACTTTGCTGTTTCAAAGATACTCTCACTCAGTTGTTTGTATTAATGATTTGGCCCCGATTTGGATCTTTATTCCTGCACCTTTTTGCTGCATTCAGTCTTCTGAGATCTTAATACGTGGCCTTGTTAGGAAATGATCAAAAATATTCACTTCACCTAGTCATAAAAATCTATTTTTTTTGGCTTATCAGTTTATATTTTGGAAAACCTCTTGTGCTCCTCATGCATAATTAGATCTCAAACTAAACTAATCAGCATAGTGTACAATTTCTAGCATTCTGAATGTTCTATACAGCTCCTGTGTGGATTAGTAGACACTTTATGGTTTCTCCGTTAGAAAGCTGTCTAGAAGGGGAGACTGTCTCTGAAACTGACAGTTATGTCTTCTGATAGCTTATCTTTTTCCCAGAAGAACTCAAGCAACTCGTCTTTGTGACAGAAACAGACATGGTTCGTAAGCTCATCCTCTCTTGGTTTCCAAATCCTGGCTCCTGTGCCCCCCCCCAAAAAAGCAAAGAAAACCTACTTTTTCTTAGTCAAATGTGTTTGTTTTTTAAGATAAAAAGCTTGGTTGTTTACCTCAGCTCTCTCCCAGAGCACGGTTGTATTGATTTGTTTGAAGAACTGATCAATCTACCTCTTCATGTCTCCTTGAAACTGAAAGGGTTAATGTGTGTCTGAGTGTTTCTATGACAACACAGATGAGACTGATGGGCGCAAGCTTTTGGAGGAGGCACTCCGTTCGGAATCCAAAAATAACCACACACAAAACAACTCTAAAGAGATGGTAAGCGAGAGGAAGAGGAGGTCAATAATTGATAGAGAAGATTCTGCCCAGACATCCAGACCACCCCAGATGTAACCTTCCACATTGACTGCTACTAAAATGTTAGTTTTGAGCTAAAGCAGATCGACTCCACAAACAGCTCAACATTTTTAATGCACAAAGACAAATGCATTAGAAGTAGGGTTGCCATTTTTTTCAATAATTACCAGCCTTGGACAGACATTGTTTTTATTGATTACACTTTAAAATAGCAGATGTTTCAACACAAAATTGGGTAAAATGTGGAGAGAGAAAAATGTTTTGTTAAAAATGAAATTTAAAAAAATTAATATAAGCTTGTTCATATTTTACCAATCAAGATTGGAGTAATACACACTACTGTAAATTTTAAATGTATTTACATGTATAATTCAGTGCATATAATTTTTAAAATCTCTTCTATCAACAGATGTTGTCCTGGTAGAAAACTTTATGAAGTACACTCATTCAGGGTCTTGCTTAATATTCGATCAAAGCATTGTAAAATATTTAAAACCTTGCAACATTTTAATTGCTGGGTTTTTTTCCTGTATCCTTAGTGATTTTTATTTGTTGACATGCCAATAAAAAATAGATTACTACTACTACTTACCAACAGATGGAGAATAATTAAAATAACAAACATTTTCAGTCAACTTATGGATACTAGAGATCAAATTATATGTCTTTTTATTTCTGACCAATATAAAACGTCAAGCTAACAAGCATATAATGCCAGATGAAATAGGAAATTCAAATTAAGATCATTTATTAATGTAATTATTTTTACCATTATGTGTCAATTACATGTCTAAGATACTCAAAATAACAGCAAGATATTTCAGGGAGTCTTTCACAAGGAATTTCTTGTTTGCTTTTGTTCTTTTAGTTGCAGTTAGCCGGTGGCAAGGTGTACGTGTCCTCACATTTGCTCTGTCAATTATAAGCAAATGGAGAATAAATAGAGAGTGATGTGAGCAGTCAAAACACATTATCCCTATTTACAACCAGAGAGAATGTAGGGTCCGAATTATTTAATCATTTCCAGGTCTCTTAATAGTCAGTGACATTTCTGTGATGATACAGCTTTTGGGAATGGGAGTATAGATTACTTCACACGCATGTCATTAAACATCAGCCCCTTCCTCTTTTGTAATGATGTTTTTGTTTATGCTTTCCGGCTAATATTAAATGTAATTTGATCGAGATGTCCAATGAGCAGACAAAAAAGTGAATATGAAATGATTTTATAGGTGGAGAGCAAGACTGATGGGGGCTGTTATTTCTAGCATGATGGCACGTGCTTGTGTTTTTAACCAGAACAATGGGCGCATGGCAACAGCTGGTAACCATGGCGACTTTTAAGGTTGCCGGACGGATTATAATAAAAGTGCCAGTAGTCAGGTTCCCATCTAATGAAGTCCTTGTTGGTATTTCAGACACATTTTATTTTATTTTTACTTGACGCTCTGAAAGGACGAAGCTGATTTCCCAGATGTTTTTCTATCTCTCTCCCTTTCATCTTTTCTCTTGTAAGTGCTCTGAATGGCTTCCGGTACTTACAGAAATCTAATGATTATATGCCAGTTGACAGGAAATGCAACAGCACTTCTCTCAGAACAGTAAAAAGCAAAGACAGAAGGAGCCCACTTGACGACAAATAATATAATTTTCAGTCTAGAACATTTGACATTGAACATTTTACAAATTGGGCATGGTTGTAATCATATTAGATGCTGGACGTTAAAAAAAAGCTTCATGGCTTAAAGGAAGCAGGATAGAAAGGGGTGTATTTAATTGCTCTTGAATGCAGATGCTTTCTGAAGGTCATGCTCATTGGGAGAGATGCCTGCTGTTTGGGCTATGAATTTTTTAAACATCCCGGAAAGGTGGGTAAAATATATGCTATTTGTTGCAGTTCATCTCATTGGTAATAGAGTTCACATACTGCTGGAATCAGAATATGGCCTGTATAAACCGGGACCTTAAAAGTGTAAGAAAATGTATAGACAGCTGTAACAGAATAAATTAATAGTAATATGTGAGTGATTAAAAGCACAAAACTCCAAAAGTTTGAGTTTTTTTTGTACAGCCTGGCCATGGCAGATGTTCATTATTTAAAGTATTTAAATGATTTATTTCACATTAATATTACATGGTAAAGAAAATATTTAAGGATTGTCCATTTAAATCATTATATCCTTCAAAGCGTTATATTTTACCCATTGGTCTGCAAGAACATTCATTCATTCATTTTCCTTCGGCTTAGTCCCTTTACTCATCAGGGGTCAGAATGCCACAGCAGAATGAACCGCCAACTTATCCAGCATATGTTTTACACAGCGGATGCCCTTCCAGCTGCAACCCAGTACTGGGAAACATCCATATACACTCATTCACAAAAATACACTATGTCCAATTTAGTTTATTAAATTTACCTTTAGCGCATGTCTTTGGATTGTGGGTAAACCGGAGCACCCGGAGGAAACCCACGCCAACATGGGGAAAACAAGCAAACTCGACACAGAAACGCCAACTGACCCAGCCGGGGCTCGAACTAGAGACCTTCTTGCTGTGAGGCGACAGTGCTACCCACTGTCGTGTCGCCTCAGCAAGAGCATAAAATATAAATTTAATTTTGTAAGATTGCTTTTTGTTTTAGGTTGTTTAATGGGCTAAGTATCAGAATAATTGTGTTACTTTTACATAAATATGTTATTCTTACTGACACTTTAACGTTACTTGGTTCATGTTTTGACAATAGAAAAAAAATCTACAAATGTGAACAATACAAACTCATACTTGCATTTAATAATCTATGTATAAATGTTAGTGCTGAAAATTAAATTTCATGCACAAAAAAAAATTGAATCTGAACCATAGCCTATTCACCTTATACACCTTATGCCATTTGAATCTTTTTGGCTCGAGACGTCCGGTCTCATTCACTTCCATTCATTTTCTTATTATATTATTCTACTTTGTCTGTATAGTCATGCAAACAAGAATTGGAAGTTCTAAAACAATCGCAAAAACGAGCGCATTTCCGCATTGAAGAATAAGGTCAATATAACATTTTTAAGCTGAATTTTATCAAATGTTTGATTTTATTATATTTATGTAACGTTGAATCTGATAGGCAATCTGTTTAAATTAAACCAGCGAAATCGTAAAGAATTATAGGCTACAATCAATCTTATCATCAAAAGTCTGTTTTTATGTTAATAAAATCTCTAACTGTGCCTTGTATAATACTCCCCATGTACTCATTAACATAACGTAATCAAGACATACTAAATATGCAAATTCGATTGATCGAAATCACATTCGCCCCCACTGACTTCTTAATTCGCGGTAGCTGCAACGTATAATTTAGTTTTTCAGCTGCAGTCTCATAATTCATCATCATTATTATTGGAAAACATGATCAGCATCCAGCGAAGATCTCTTAGCATAGGCTTTTCTGTCATTCCAGAATGTACCATCTGACGCGCGTACCCCGCTCGAGCCCACCCCATCTAGAGCGCGCGCCATGGTTCAGTCCAGACCAGAACATCATGGCGATAGATGGTAAGTAGGCCGATACCGCTCTCCCGCTCCCAAACTCACTTCTCTTTCCAAACACCCTCGCCTCGTTCTACAAACAGTGGTTAAATGTCACTATTCTCGTTCTTGGTCTGGCATACGGTGTTTTTTTTATGTCAAAGGAACGCTGCTGGTAAAGTTTGTGTGTTGTAGTGTGGAGGGAAGTGATTGTGGTGCTGAAGGAACAGCTCCGCACTGGCGGTTCCCTCTTCAACTCGCGGCGCTGTCTGATGGTTTCTTCCACTATAGTGCAGGAGAACCGGTGTTCATTGAGGAAATCCGGTGCTTTCACTTCTCCACGGTGGAGTGTGCCACCTGTCTGATATACCATAGATAGCCAGGCTCTTTTTAAGCCATTGTTTGTCTTTGCGTATTAATTTTAGACACTCATACAGGTTGCTCTATACGAGCCGCGCGAGACTGTTAAGCAGAGATTTTCTTTCTGAAGGATCACGTTGTTCTTTAATCTTTGCTCTTACGCTTGATGTCTATTTGCATAAGTGTAAAATTGGCTCATTTGAATTCCTTCTGATTCTGTATAGTCTTCACATCAGACGTTGTTGTTGTTTTTGAATGTATGTGATGTGTATGTTGTGTACTGTATGTTTGGATAAAGTTTATGAGGATGTTCTTTGGTAAGTGGAGACTGATTCTCACTGTGTGACCGGATTATGATTGTGTTAAAAAGGCTTTTTTTTAAACCATAACTGCAAGCCAGTACCAACACACCCACACACACAGCCTACACACCAGAAAAGATGGAATATGTGCAGTGCTTACAGTTCAGTTAAATAGTGCTGGAAGAGAGAATGGCAACTTTTAAAACTGATTTGATCAGTTAGTTTATCATGATTTAGAATCTGTATTAATTCTCGGTTGTAAATGGTTAGTAGTAGGATAATGTATAATGTGTGTACACTGTTAATAAATTTAAATGTATAAATTTGCTATTGTGTGTTTAAACCACATTCTGTTTGGTACTAAAATCTGAATGGGCTTATGTATGACTGATAAATATACATTACATTGAGTTTTGTTTTTTGTTCAAAGTGTAATTCAGTTTGCATTTTTTTCCTATTCTCTCTCTCCCTCTCTCTCTTCTCATCCATTTATTATTAAAAATATACAACAATTTGGTTTTATTAAACAGCTATATCCATTAAAATAAAAGTTTGGTCAAGTAACATCTTTAGAATTAGAAAGATAATACATTTAAATTCAAAATTATTGCCACAAAAATTTCAAACTACACAATTTCAACTAACTTTATTTTGATGTTTGTTTGTTTTTTGTATGTTTCTTCTGAGTCTTCCTGTTTATTACAATTTTATTTCATATTTTTCCTCAACATATTAATTTGGGTGTACTATTTTTTAGACTGTGATCTTAGATCTTAAGGTTGTTGTTGTTGTGGTTGTTGTTTTGTTAGATTAGTTCCAGTTTTGGCTTTGGTAATGACTTATCTAATGTATATGGACAAATAAATTATTGTACAGCATCCTGTAGAAAATATTCATTTAAAAGAGAGATCTGTGCTGGGTGTACTCATTTATGCCGAGCACTGTTTATATAATATATTATTATTATTATTATTATTATTATTATTATTATTATTATTATTTTATTATGTACCAGTTTAGAAAAACATTGTTAACTGGTTTAGACTGAAAAAAATGGTTGATTGATATGGTTAAGCTTTAAAGTACTAACTGGTCTAAATTGGTATACATAGAAAATCTACAATGAATTGGAACTGCACTGCTAAAATAATCTGTGATATAAAATTCCATACATTATGAAAGAGTAACATTTTTGACCACTTTGACCTAATTTAACAAATTAGGTGTCAGTTTCCATATTTTATTTCACTTTTTAAATGGCAGAAAATGCATTTGCTGTTGATATAAAATCACACACTTTCCCACTTTTTATAAAGATTGCTCAGATGTAACAGGGGGTAAAAAAAACCAATGAAAAATGATACATGATTAATCATTCTAACCTAGAAATTGCATACAATCTTTATTGTTGGTGTATTGAGATTTAAAATATATATATTTCTCTTTTATTGCGCTATATGGAGATTCCTGACTTCACAGGTATTAATGCATTTAGTTACAGTAAAGTAACCTTTTAAATAACAGTACTGCAGTATCTAGTGTTCATGTCTTTTGACAGAAACCTTTTTAAATCTTTAAGAAAGCGAGTGAAAAGTTTATTTTACAAAGGCAGTTTGTAATTCACATATATTCATTGTAAATCGTAATATTTAATAGTGCAGTTGTGTTATGAGATCGTGATAACCTTGTAATGGTTGCGAGCGCCGGTCATTCTGCATTGTACTGCAACAGGGCAGTTAAGCGAATTGACATCCAAACAGAGCTTTCTGCCTCAAGACAATCAGATACTTTATCTTCTTTCCTCTGTTGGCACAGTGAGTCCACATCAAATATTTACAGCACTTCACTGCTGTTTTGCAGAGAATAAAACCCAAAATCATATTGGGACAACAAAAGAGCTGCGCATGAACGGCATGTGGATTGCTGATAAGGAAAGAAAAGCATGAAAAAAGGGTCTGTCGGGCTTTTGTTTCAGTGTTATCACTTCAGTAAAGTGTGTTGCTCATAAAAGAGCTCTTGCCTTTGTTCCTTTCTCTTTGGTTCACATGAATCTCTTGTATGTAAAACTCAATATTTTTTACTGGTTATAAGGCAAACATTTGGTGTTCGGTTCAGATCACTGTGGTTATATTTGCTGAGTAAGTGTTTGGTGGGTTGTTTACTCTTCTAGATAACGTAATTCATTTTGCATGTCACTTTTAGTTTTTTGTTTCATAGAAGGACAAATTTGAAATGATTTTGGAGAAGTTATTCAGCCGACATGTGAATTTTTAAAGTCTGGATTTGTATAATAGATTATAGAGAGAATAATGACTATGATCGATTATTAGAAACTTTTTTTTTTAACTGTTCTATTTTTTAAAAATCATAATTATTTTTTTTACACTTTCACTGACATAGATTTTTTTAACCAGCATCAGCCCTGATTATAATTTCCAAAAAAAATTTCATTTGAAAGAACTTTATCCCTTTAAATGAGTTTTTTTTTTTATCTTTGAAAAGTAAATGATGAGAATTTACTTTATTTAATTTTGTATAGTGTCACATTAAAAAGAAAAACTACCACTCACATATACAATTTGTTTCAGTATATACATAAAAACAAATTCTCATATCCATACTAACACTCCTACATAATCATAGTTACATAATTGTAATTCATTTGGCCTGCATGCAGTCCTCAAAAACAGAAAACAGGCAATAATAAGGGACTATTTGCTCCACAGGCCAAACCTGAAAAAAATGGACGAAACATAATATTTTTACTACAAATTTTACAATTGTTTATATTTATATATAATATTGAAGCCGGGCGGCATGGTGGCTCAGTGGTTAGCACTATCGCCTCACAGCAAAAAGGTCGCTGGTTAGAGTCCTGGATGGGCCAGTTGGCATTTTTGTGTGGAGTTTGCATGTTCTCCCCGTTTTCGCGTGGGTTTCCTCCAGGTGCTCCGGTTTCCCTCACAGTCCAAATACAGTGTGAATGCGAGAGTGTATGCGTGTTTCCCAGTGCTGGGTTGTGGCTGGAAGGGCATCCGCTGTGTAAAACATATAGTTGGTGGTTCTACTTCTACATTCTACTGTGGCGACCCCTGATAAATAAGAGACTGAAGGAAAAATGAATCTTGAAACCTTGTTTCAAGGAAAACTAAACTAAATGGAAGTCTGAAATATATCAGTGTTAATGGGTTTTCAATTGTGATTTTTTTTTCTCCTGAATGTACTGAGTGTAACGTTTTTTGTGCCTAATGTAATTATATAAGGAAATTAGGTTGAATTATTAACATTACCTTTTGCCAAAACCAATTCTCTTTGTATTAACACAGCCTAAATTATCACAAACCCAAAATGTAAAAGTGAACAAATGTCCACAACTAGAGTTAAAACTCTTGTGAATTTAGTTTTAAAGTTGTTTTCATTTAATGTTGAGCTGGATGAGTCTCACTGCTCACCAGTTCATAGTCTTATCAGTCATTTGGCTCTCATTAGTGTGTTGCCCTGTTTAAAGTGTAAATGAGTGAATTAGCTTGTCAGAATCAGTTTACATAAGATGTTATGTCAGAGCACTGGAAACAACTAGTATTTTTAAGTTTAGCATTTTTAGATCCACTTTCATTTGCCTGTTTTTTTCTCTAATTTGCTTGTTTTATCTGTTTGTGAATGCTCTTGTTAAAATACACTATGGAAACTCTGCATTGGACCAATTTAAAAACAAATCTGTAAAGATGTTCTGTGAAATATTCTGTAGGTTTCCATTTGGTTCCTGTGACATTTTCAAATTAATTGCCTTTGTGTTCGACATATAAAAATAGTCGTAAGAGTGTAGAGTGATGTGAAGGTGGGCAAATGAAGAAAAAACACTCATTTTAAAGCAAACTAGTCTGTTGAAGATGTGACTGGTTTGAATGGATAAATTTGGATCGATTGAATGCAGCATTTTAAGACCCCCCTCCCCCTCCTTTTTTATTTCAGAATCAGAATCAGAATCAGAATCGGTTTTATTGCCAAGTGTGCTTACACACACAAGGAATTTGTTTTGGCTACAGAAGCTTCCAGTGTACATAAAGTGACAATTGACAACACAAAATAAATATGAGAAAAAAATAAAATAAAATAAAATAAAATACGACAAACATTAAACAGA
>CAIGQV010003909.1:15128541-15142751 GCA_903798115.1 Danio jaintianensis
GCACATGGATCCTACCCCTTGTCCTGTCTGCAATACCTCCCGGTAACATGACAGGTATTGAATCATTTGTCTTTTCATAATCTCATTTTGCTTCAGATGAAATTAAAAAGTTCAATGGTGCCAGACAAAAGCGCAGATGACCCGCATGCTTTCAGGGCATTTTCTAATATCTTTCTTTGAAAGCTGTGATCTCTCTGGAGAGTGTGGTTTGGACGGGTGCTAATTGTCCCTATGAGTCAGCTCTAATGATTCTTTAATGGAGTTGGCAGACGTTTAAACTGTTGGCTGATGGAGTTGGTTCATATTAAATTACACTACCCAGCCCTCGATGTTTGAATGTGCCTGCGTTTAGTTATTATTTTACCAGACATTTACTTTTGCCAGATGATTAATAGCATGCAAATGGCTTAAAATGAATATTTAATTGCTTTTAAATCAGTTTCCATTAATGATTTTCTGTCTTAAAGCTGTGTCCAATTATTCTTTTCCTAAACTGTTGATAATAAGGGCTCAGCATGTACAGCAGTCATACAACACTCTGCAAAACCTAAAGATAATGTGTTGCTGTACTCAGTATGAAATTTCCAGAATTAATATAATTCTGGAACACACACACACACACACACTGACACTCGTTGATATTGATCACATTTGTTAGCTTTGATGTCTTGAGCATTAAAGGCAGTGATGAGTTTGGTTCACTACAGCAATGTCACCCTGCAGCCCAAGACCGGTTACTCACTGAAGCTAAGCAGGGCTGAGCCTGGTCAGTACCTGGATGGGAGACCACATGGTAAAACTAGGTTGCTGTTGGAAGTGTTAGTGAGGCCAGCAGGGGGCGCTCAACCTGCGGTCTGTATGAGTCCTAATGCCCCAGTATAGTGAATGGGACACTATACTGTCAGTGGGCGCTGTCTTTCGGATGAGACGTAAAACCGAGGTCCTGACTCTCTGTGGTCATTAAAAATCCCATGGCACTTCTCGTAAAGAGTAGGGGTGTAACCCTGGTGTCCTGGCCAAATTTCCTCTATCGGCCCTTAACCATCATGGCCTCCCAATCATCCCACCGAATTGGCTCTATCACTGTCTCTCCACTCCACCAATGGCTGGTGTGTGGTGAGCACACTGGCGCCGTTGTCCTAAGGGGGCCGTCGCATCATCCAAGTGGATGCTGCACACTGGTGGTGGTGTGGAAAGACCCCTTCATGATTGTGAAGCGCTTTGGGTGTATGGCCATAAACGATAAATGCGCTATATAAATACACACATTACATTACATTACATTAACATCAGGGGTGTTTTGTTCTTAATTTGCACTGTAAAAAATATCAGTTTATTAACATTTTCCCATTTTTTTTCTGTTTATTTATGTTTTAAGATTACATTATGGGACCTTAATCTCTGCGTTATCAACTTTTGATGATGAAATGTTAAACAAAATGACCTTTATTGACATTTTTATTCGTTTGAAACAATACAGAATATTCTCTGAGTTTGTCATACAAATTACAGTACAAAACGAGTACTGAGCTGCCAGATTTTTTTTTGTACTGATTTTACAAAACCAAAACTTATATATAATTAAAGTACAGTGATTAAACAAATTGACCGAGATTCTGTTTTACTTCATTTATCTGTTTTCTGGCATGTACACTCCAGCACAAATGATCGTCATTTGTCACATAATTACAATATGTTTTATCATAATTACAATATGTTATCTTTTCTGTTTGACATTTCTTATTATTAAACCATTGTGGTGGTAGTGATGTTTCAGCAGTTGCTCTAATGTTGCATTATATTGTCACAGAATTCTATTAATATGAAATATGCATGTCTTTCTTTAACTATAGACTTTCTTATGAGACATTTGTGACATTTTCAATCTAATTTTTGTCAATGTACTCAGTATACACTCATAGACAAAGCCAATGTTAGAACATAATGCAAAAATATCTCAGCCTGACCAAGGATATAATGCTCAATCACACCAACGATCCAAAGTAAAAAGAGCATCTCTAATGAGTTTCAGTAGTCAGTCAACAAACCCACCATGAGATATTGGAAAATCACAGGTTTTTCTGTTCCTCAGTGGCATTTTCATTATATCCCCTCTGGCGAGCTGCTGTTGTTTCGGAAGCCAAAGCGGATTTGTGTGTAAATCGGTCAGTCTGCGAGGATAAGATGTTGTTTCTTTACAGAGACTGAGAGATGGTGAAAATAGCACAGAAAATCTGGAGCTGTTAAGCCTGAGCTGAAAGGATTCTAGATATAGATAGATGGAGTTATTGTGGTTGGCAAAGATATTTGAATCTCAGTCGTGGTCTCTGTATTATGATCTCGTTGGGAGAGTTAGTTTATAGTTTACTCACAGTCACCTGTTGAGCTCAGAGACCCATTTGTGATAATAGCAAATTCAAGAGTTCACACTTAGCTGATGATTGATAAGAAAGCGTATTTGGCATGCTGTCCCGGGAAAGAGCCCTGAGCTCAAAAGATCCTCGAGCCCGGGGCTCCCTCCCGATAGAAGGGTGAGAGGGGAGTTTGAGCTCGAGTAGATCTCGAGAACTCCCCGCTTATAAATGGCAAATTATGAATTGCTATGGAAATATACTGCTGACTCATCTATAGTGCCAATTTGGTTTGGTCAATTCACCTATGGAACATGTCTTTGGACTGTGGGAGGAAACCAGGGAACCCAGGGGAAACCCACGCGAGCACAGGGAGAACATGTAAACTTCGCACAGAAACGTCAGCTGGCCTGGAAAGGACTTGAACCAGTGACGTTCTTGCTGTGAGGCAACAGTGCTAACCACTGGGCTGCCATGCCGCCCTGTCTAGAAAGGGAGGAGGTGTAGGGGTGGAAGGGGGGATTCTTCAAACGAAGATAATGAGGTAAGAATTTCTGGTTATTTATGGTGAGTTAGAAATTTACTGATTGGTGGATCGTGTATTAGCTAATGCTGGTCCAGCCGTGTTCAATCATAAGCACGCGCTCCTCTCAAAATTAGTTTATAAATAAACCACACTTATTTACAATAGAGAAAAACATATACTGTTTAAGTAGAAATTGTTAATGTTGTAGAACTTTAAAATACTTTGTATGAAAATACGTTAAAATGAATGTGCTATTTTGTTCTATTTTATGAGCTTCAGTTTAGTGCATGTTTTAAATTAATTGGAAACGTTATGCTTTTTTTCTTCAGTAACATTGCTTGTCATTTATGGTGTGGCTTTTTTCATAAAACTGTGATCTCCATTTCCAAGAGGACTTTTATCTGTCACTCATTTGTCCACTCAGTTCATGATTTGAAAACTACTGTATATAGGGGGAAATACCTGTATAAAACTGGGACGGGTCTCTATAAATACAGAACAACCCTGTCAGAGAGAAAGAGATGGATGAAAGAGAGAGAGGACAAAAGTACTTGGGGCTTGGCCCTGCATCCTCACCTTGGCTTAGTTTACTTACTTTATTTACAGACTCGGCATCAGTCAAACAATTTCCCTCTGGACAGAATCAGAACTGACCTCCAGAGCAGAATCCTTGGAGATTCAGAGACTCTCACTATCTGGTCCACTTTGAAGTTTAATCTGACCATGAAACTCCCAAACAGAAGTTTTTTAATTTATTTTATTCTATATGACTTGGAAGTAGTCTTATTAAAGTAAACTAAAAAAATAAAACATCCATCCATCCACCCATCTAAAGTTGATGCCAAAATTATTAGCCCTCCTGTTAAATGTTAAGTCTTAAAAATATTTTCCATGTGATGTTTAATGGAGAGAATTTTTTTTAATCTAAACAAACTAGATTTAATGACTAATTTATAATAACTAATTTATTTGCCATGATGACAGTACATAATGTTTTATTAGATATTTTGCAAGAAACTGGTATTCGGCTTAAAGTGCAATTTACTGTTATGATGCATTTAACGGTCATCAGCATCTTCAAAGTTTTATATACATATATATATTTTTCTTCTTTTTTTTTCTTTTTTTTTTTTAAACATATGAACATTTATATTTATTTATGTACGTATTATATAATTTTTGCTTCAAATGACAAAAAACGAATTACCGCTTGATATGCAAAGCGTATGGGCAGGACAGTAAATTTGATGTTCTTCTCTCTTCTGGTTACCAGTATATGTCTCGCCCAATTTTTTCCTTTTTTCTGAAATGCTTGATAACACCATCTTCATTATTTTCTTTTATTATTTCAGCAAATTGGATTGTAAATAAAGTATTTGTTGTACTCTCCCATTCACTGCGTTCTAATTTTACCCAACTATGACGACTTCCTCTACTGAGAAACCCAGAAATGTGAAAAGGGTCCATTGGATGACAGTGGTTTGTTCTGTAGCCAATCAAAAAAAGAACATCTTAAGGGGCAAAACTATTGATGTTAAAGGGCCCTATCACACACCCGGCGCAATAAGGCACAAGACGTGTTTGCCGCGATGTGTTGCTATTTTCAGACCAGCGCAACCCTAATTTTCCCATTTTGCGCCACGTTGTTTAAATAGCAAATCCATTTGTGGACTCATGGGTGTGCCGGTCTAGAAAAGAGGTGTGTTAAGGCACATTGTTGGCACGTTGCTATTTTGAGGAACTAAAATAGACTGTGCAATAGACCAGCTGAAAGCAGGTCTAAAGTCCAGCGCAGAGCGCATTAGTTGTGCGCCTCGCTTAAAACACACAGGATGTACAGCAATACGCAAATATCTTTACAAATGAAAAACAATTGAAGGATTAAAATATTACAAAAATTATTATTTTCTACATAAATATAAAAACCACTGCCTCCATGCCTTCTTCATCTCGTGGGGGCTTTTTTCAGTTCATTCATGGCAACTTGCTTTTGTATAATGTTATTAATTTTGTTATTATTAGTAGTAGTATTATTTATTATATGCATATTTATATTTGTTTTATTAAAAACAAGCTTAGATTTGTCCACCTGTCAGGTTTTGGACCATATGGAGCATAGGACGTGTGTTTGGATATAACTCACACTTCGTTATTATTGCTCATTTATTCGTTTGCTGGAAATTAGAACTGAATTTAGAAATAGTTTTGAAACAAATCATTGCGCATAACAAACTAAATTAAATATGCCGTTTACTTATCCACGAAAGAGAGAAAGAGAAAGTAAAGAGGCCGAATGGAGGAAGCTCGTTCTTTATCCTCGCGCTGCAGATGGTCTGTTTAACCGTTTTCTCGCTAGTGAAGCATTCAGTTTTTCCACTTATTTATCCCTCAACTGCATCCATTCATCCATCCATCCATCCATCACGTTGATGTAGATCAGTCATCTACGGACTCTGCGATGAGTCGTATGTGATCTTCCAGTGAGCAGTAATCTAGATGCTGCCTAATTACAGTAGAGCTATAATAGCAGTGAGCAAGCTTCATGACCATGGAAAGATCCACATTGTGAAATTTAGTCTTAGATGTAATTCCACCATGATTAGACCGATGTCTCGAGTTTCTCTCAGGTTACGGGTTGACAGAACACACATTAAGAATGCATAAACTGACATCCTCGGCTGATTCCATTTCTCTGACCAGAATGACCTTTACTCAGCTTCTCAAAAACAACCTTTGCCGGTCAGGGCGACTTCACAACCCCCCACAGGCTAAAGGCCAGAGGTGTTTGATTCACACCACTGCTTAGCCACAGCCAAACACTCCCTGTATAACTCTAATCAGATTCTGAAGTACAGATTACAACTCATAGCATTTCAATAGAGATTCATGCAATTGACAGATCTGTAATCCAAAGTGACTTACATTGCATTGAAGTTGCAACATTTGATCAATTCTTGTATTCTATTAAACTCGCAACAAATCTTGTCATTGTTCTACATTTGTGCATTAAGTCATTTGTGCTACAGGAAAATGTACATCATAAGGACATTTCTTTGACCTCAGACTGAAACCTCTGATTGTATCATTGAAGCATTTTCTGTAATGCTGCTTCGCAATAATGTGTATTGTAAAAATACTTGAACTGAATAGATGTAGACTGTTTTTAAGGTCAACAAACTCTTCAGTTGTGTTTTAAAAGAGAGCTATAGACCAAAACAAAAATGTCCCCTTTGCAGTTTTTACACCAAGTTTTATAAAGCTCTTAATAGTGCACTGATGCTCATTCAGGACTCCAAGGGTTCTTGAGTTGAAGCACCTTATAGTCTGTTCTTCATTAGTTAGTTTGAGAAGCCCTTGAATCAAAATGGGATCAAATGGGCCAGTTTTGCCTGGGGAGGTTTGAGAGACTTAACTTGTCAAGGATAATTTCATCATCATCATCATCATCTTCTTCTTCTTCTTCTTCTTTTTCTTCTTCTTCCTCTTCTTCTTCTTCTTCTTATTATTATTATATACATTTGTATTAAGATTTTTTTTTTTATAAAAACTGCAATAAAAGCTATAAAATTGTAAATATTATGAATTTATTATTATATAATTGGTACAGTTTAATATTTTAATATATTTAAAAATCAAATAACAATATAACTGTCACAGTCACACAGCCCATGCAGATCGCTGGAGAACTACAAATCTACCAGGAAAAGAACCACATATCCAGCCATGCACCACTCACACACCTGGCCTAGATCCCCGTGATTGCAAACAGACACAGCTGAAGCTGTTCAGGACTAATTACACAGAGTATTTATACACCTCTCAAACACACACACATTGCTGAGTCTTGTTATACTGATTGTGAACATTGTGACGCGGTTGCCTTTACTTGCCTTGTGTTGCTTGCTGCCTGCCTTTGACCATCTGCCTGTCTATGACCATGTCTCTGGATTGCCTCTATACATCTGTTTGCTCCTGTGTTGACTGTTGCTTTCCTGACCATTCTGTTGAATAAAACCTGCATTTGGATCCGCACGCTATTGTCAGCGTCCCCGATCACATTACAATAACTAGTGAGTCACATGATCCTTAAGAAATAAAATATTGATCTAAAAATTCATTTCGAAAGAAATAGATTTTCATAGAACAATAACTGTCACTTTATTGTTGTTGTTATTTACTTGAATATGAAACAACAAATAGTATTTATTATTAATATTACTATTATTATTAATTTTAAGTTTTTACTTTATCAGTTACTTAATCTTACAAACTAAAGAACAACAATGATTAACCATCTTATGATATTGTTCACTCTCATCATTTAAGTTTGCACATTTTAGTCCATTGCACACAATCCAACCATTTTAGTCCATGAACACGGCTTTGCGTGTAAATGCAGTGGTGTCGTGTATCACTTCACTCAGTCCCACGTTTAAATCCAAACTCCTCCAACTAGCAGCTGAAATCTTCTTCAGACCATCACGGGTTAGATTTACATTGTACATAATGGAAACTCCTTTTTGCTGCTTTCTAATGCATGAGTGTGTGTTTCAGCTTTAAAGACATTTCTGAACCGATCTGTCCCGGTAAACACCTGAGCACAGCTGCGTAAAGTGAAAAGTGAGCCGTTCAGCTGAGGTGATGTCTGAGATTGTGTGTCTGATTTGAACTGCTCTGAGTTCAGATTAAAACACAGCTGATTCATCACTTTTGAAAGGTTATTTTTTGAGGGCAGAGATGAAAGTCTTACAGTATAGGTAGTCTTTGCTAAAGTTAGATACTGGGTCATATTAAAAGGATGCCAGGAAGGGTTGATGCCAACAGTTATTGTGTGTGTGTATTGAACACACTGAACATGCATTAAAATGGCAAATAAAATGAAGTTATTTAATGTAATATTTCTTCATTTCAAATATTACTGACACATGTGCCTACAGTAATTAATCTTTCTTAAAATAATCACAGACAGTACATTAATTTTATTCAAAGTAGTCTTATTTTAGTATTATTGATAACCCTTTAGTTTAGATCACAATTCATGCTATTAACTACTGGCTTATTACCTGCCTATTATTAAGATATTAATTGTCCATTCGTAGTTATAAAGTATGATCTTATTCTGCATCCCTAATCCTACCCAAAACCTAAACCCAACTTCTACCTTACTAACTTTTAATAAACAGCTAATTGGTAGGTTATTGAGCTGGTAGTGTTAGTTAATGGCTTGTAAATACCGTGAATTATGACCAAAACTAAAGTGTTACTGTATTATTTATATACTGTTGTAGTATTAATACAATTTATTTTTATTTTTCATTAAAATGTTAGTAATGTGCTTCATTTTAATTAAAATAAAGCTAAGCTGACACAAAATAAATGTCACATTGTATAAAGTCGTACATTGTTCTTTGAAATTCATTTCCTGAATTCATAATGTCCTGTGTTTTGCACGTTGATGAAGTCTTGTGTGCGTCAGTTGTGTCTGTTTGTTGTCTGTGTTCGGTGTGTGTCGTATGTTGCATGTGTGTGTATTGTTTGTCATTAAATGTTGCTTTGTTTCTGCAGGTGGAGAGCGGAATTGTGGAGTACATGAGCTTATCTGCATCAGAAAAGGTAAGCGGTCAGTTAAACATAAAATGACGACCACCTGTCCTCTACCACTTCTTTCAACATTTTGGCTTCCCATAACAAGAAAAAAATTGAACAACCATTTTTGATCACTATAGACCATTTTGAGGGATGTAAACAAAAACAATGGTCCTGACGTATTTCCTGTTTTACATTTTTAATTTCTATATCTTCAGAGAATCCAAAAAGAGCCACATATTGATAAATAATGTTATGAGAGCTGTTTTAACATCAAGTTGTGATTGAATTGCCTCTTGTTACAGTTATGAAATAGTTTGATAACAAGCAGGAAATGTTCATGGGCCAATGACATGACCACATTGAAATGGTCTATTGATCACTAGAAGAAGTTTTGATCACCATTCATGCCTGTGTATGTCTGTTTGTCTTGTCTAATTGTAAATTTACATGTGCATGTGACTTTTTACCAAACATTGGGTATACACTTTATTTTGATGTTGTTTTTAAGGCTTTGTTTCAACCTGGTTTACAGTGATCCATTCACAAGTGGTCAGCCAAGAGGTGGTACTGTTTCCACAAAGACATTTGTTCCAATGCATCTCTTGTAAACACTTGTATTTTAGCATACTCTGCTAAACAAAAGTACCAGGTTGACAGGATGATGAATGTAGTACATCTGGATTATATTCAAATTATATAGAATGTACTTTTTTAGTGGTTGGGAAGTAATTATTTATTCAAAATTAGTAATTACTCAAAAACATGCAATTTCAGATGCAGCTTTATATGAGTATGTGTTTATATACACAGCAAAATTCTGCTTAAAATGTTAAATAAATGCAAACGCTTCATTTTGATGACACTGACTGACATCACAACTATATCAAATTATTCTGCTAACCCTAGCCCACTAATAATATTAATAAAGGCTAGAGAGAAACACTTACAGTATAGTCATGAGACATAAAACATGTTTGGATGTTGTTGCTGCTGTTTCTCTAGGGTTTGTCCAGCTGTCTTGTTTGTTATTGGCTGCTGGTGTGTTTATTGAGAGCTCAGTCGTGGCAGATGCAACATCATTAGTGAGGATCTGTGGTCTGTGTAATAAAGGCTTATGGTCCATGTGGAGCAGATGAGTCTCTGAAGAGCTCAACACACTGATGACCCTGTTTAGCCACTAATGATAATCTTTTTAAAAGGTTAGTTCCCCCAGAAATGAAAATTCTGTTATTAATTACTTACTGTCATGTTGTTTCAATTCCCTGAGACCTTCGTTCATCTTCAGAACACAAATGAAGATATTTTAAATGAAATCTGAGAGCTCCCTCATCCTCCATAGACAGCGTTGGTCCTGATACTTTCCTGAAAGTCCAGAAAAAGTGCAATACACAAGTCCAGCTTGCATGTTGCACTGCTGACTCTAATGGCATTATCCTGTACATTATGCCAAATGTTTTGACAATGTTTTTGGTTCCTTTTCTGAACTTTGAACGTCTCGGGACAGTTGTTGTATATGGAGGATGAGGGAGCTCTCCATTTTATCTAAATATCTTAATTTGTATCTTGAAGATCAACAAAGTCTTACAACGTGTCCTAACTATACACGATACGGCACCACGACATGCGATAAAAAGTATGTTAAAACATAATAACCATCTGCGACAGCAATATGTGAAATTTTTATTTTAGACAAAAGTTGCTGTTTCCGAGACGTGGTGGCAAAACACCATCATAAACTACTATAACAATTTTTTCCTCACGTACAGATTATGTGCTTTATTCAGTGTTTAATGCTACCAATATGAGTTTGAATCCCATTTTACATGACATTTATTGCCATGCTGAAAGCAGCAGCAGATAGTTCACCTCAGATCTTGAAATTTAAATAACTAGCAAGTGGTTTGAAAATGAAAGTCAGTGACTCAGTGCAAACAAACAACATCACTCACTCAGCCTATGTACTTTTAATAATGTTAAATACCAATAGGCCATATATATATTTATTAATTGGATTATAACCCTTACCATTTTGTTGGGAGTGCAGTGGCTGATATTTAAATGAATGGCTGGTATTTAAATGTTTCTGTTGTGTCGTGTCATGTCGTGTTGCATCGTGTTTGGTGCAGACAGCCAAATTGCTTGTCACTAGGATCTTGCCGTGTCATGTGTAGTTAGGACACATGTCGAGGGCTTGCAGGAGGGTGAGTTATTAATAACAGAATTTTCATTTTTTTTGGCAAACTAACTCTAAGTTATATCGTGTAGAAACTAAGCATATGATTCACATCAAATTGACTGAAATGCTTATAATGCTGGGAGATTTGTCACATTAAGCTAAAATTAATATCACTTTTTTTTATTAACATGATTGTATTATATCAAAGCTGAGATTTTTAGGAACACTTTACAGTAGGTGTTTTCTTCACCTCTTGGCTTGTTTTGTTCACTCCTCAGGCAACATCTGTTCACTGTTGACAGAATGTTCATGTTGTTGACAGAATGTTCTTGACATTTCCTGAGAGGTTATACTGTAGCTGCGGTGAGTTTAATTAACTAAAATTGTGATGCTACGATTATGCATACATACATATTTCAGTGGTGAGGCAATAATTTAGTTGCTTTAGTGTATATTAAACAGTAACAAATTGCTTTTTACAACTACTGTAGTTATAGTGCAGTTTGACAAAGTGTGAGTGAACTTCAACGATAATCTAAAATGTTCTCCAGTCAACTTTGGGAAGTACGATTTATTTTGGTGAATTACTTCAGAGAAAAGGACGGGAATTATGAGATTATTGTTATTATGAGATTATTAATATTATACAGATTAATGTTAATACCTGCAGCATAATTATATTTCAATGTCATTTTAAGCAGAGCTTATTTAGGCCCTATAGAATAAGCTGAAAGAGGATTTTACTGCTTTCTCTCTGCTCATACATGACTAGACGGGTGTGTTTATTGATTTGCAGCATCATCTAGCAGACATGTATGTTTGTGTTCAGATTCCATGTGTGTGTGTGCATGCGTGGGCCTCAGAGAGCACTTTTGGTCTGTTGTTATGTGGGAGTTTACAGCATTGGCAGTGTATTTTGTTGTGAGCGTGTCTGTAGTATTTTATAATTCAGAGGTGCCTGAGCCTCCTGACATGCTTTTACCTGTTTCTATGACAACCAAACCAGCCAACGGTATCCTAGAATAAGAAGGCAATTTCTAGCTATAATGGTGTGATAATGATGTACCATATAAAAGATGATTTGAATCTGTGCTATGCACAAACTATCACAGAGACATGCAGACTCTGCATCAGAATTAATGTATTCAGCTGGGTAGATGGATTTCTTCGTGATATTTTAAGGGTTTAGCGTAGGTCTGCTTTTTCAGGGTTTGAATGGCTCATCAGTGTTTTACCTCCAGATGCATCTGCTCTGTCCAGCTGCACATTTCTCTCACTGACCCAGATTCTGTCCAGGCTCAGGTGGTTTTTTCAGGTCTGATGACCTGGATTTGCATTAGAGAGATGAAGTTTTGCATTGTGCAACAGGTGTGCAGACTCTTAACACTGACTCTAGTGCTTTTCTTTACATATGCAATAAAAACACGGAATGTGTGTCCAATCATGTCTCTTTCTTTCTTTCTTTCTTTCTTTCTTTCTTTCTTTCTTTCTTTCTTTCTTTCTTTCTTTCTTTCTTATTTCTTTCTTTCTTATTTCTTTCTTTCCTCTCTCCTTCCTTCTTCCTGTCATTTTATGTTACACTTCACTGATTCACACTTTTATTGGCTAACAAGGAAATTGTATTATATTTACAATGCTGTATTTATATGGTTAAATATTTAATGGTGGGCCAGCTTTAAAACTTCATTTATTTATTTTGCAGTTTTAAAATAGCTTTGAAAACTGCACCAAAAAAACGTAATATTCTGCCAGTTATTTACAGATTTGTCTATAAATGTTTTCATTTAAAGATACAGTATGGAGCCTTTGTGATCAGAGAGAAAATATGTAGCCCAAAGAATATATTTGATTGATAGTCCAGGTATTATTTTCATTTATGATGTTTTCATTAATTGTAATTTCATGGACAACAGCAACAATCAGAAAGGCCTTCTGAATTTTTGGGAGTAAACTGTACCTTTAAATCTTTAAAAGGTATCATAACTGCCTGACTGACCTTTTGTGCATAGGTTATCATTAATCCTAGGAGGAAGAACAATGTATGTGACCCAGGGCAACAAAAAAAGTATCCATTTTTTAAAATTGAGATTTATGCATCCTCTGGAAGCTGAATAAATAAGCTTTCAATTGATGTTTTTTGTCAACACATTTAAGGTTGTCTAAATGAAGTGCTTATCAATGCACATTATTAATTTAAAAATTACTTTTGGTATATTTACAGTAGGAAATGAATAAAATGAAGGACACTTGATCTTTACTTAATATTCTGATTATTTTTGGCATAAAAGAAAATTTATAATTTTGACTCATAACATGTATTTTTGGCTATTGCAAAAAAATATACCCAAACAACATAAGACTGGGTTTGTGGTCCAGGGTCACATTTGGTAACTTCATTGATGTTGATTACAATATAATTTTTTTAAGTCATAAATGTTAAAAAAAGACTTAGGGTTAAAGATGCTTTAAATATAGAATTCAGAACCTGTTCCCTCCTCAAGCACTTGATGGTACTGAAAGTTGCCAGTTTCTCCTGTTGTTATCTCACCTTGTCTCTGTTTATGTGTAGTGACTGACAGTAAGAGCTCTCAGAACAGTGGATTATTGTATTTAGACCTGTTACTGATGTCTCTGACCTTCTTGAACTGGCATCTGGCTACAGGACATTCATTCAGGAAATCTTGTGATTATTATAATTTTTTTATTAGATGGCGAAATGCCCCTCATATACTCCAAGTATAATTTATTTCCAACAGAATATGGCAGGACAGAAAGCAGAAAGAACTGTAAATGACAGAACGGAAGGAAAGAGAAGAGAAGAGAAGAGAAGGCATATGGGTCATCAGGGAAATGTGTTCCTTGCATTGATCAGGAAATGCACAGGCTGGAAATCAATTAGCATCGTTAAAAATAGCAGATGGAGGAAGAGCTGTTTTATAAGTGTTTGTTTGACCAGATTCACCTCACACGCTCACTGCCTGTGCCTGCATTCAGAACCTGACATCAGAAAGTGTCACTCTATATTTTCAGGATGTTAAAGATCAGTCATGTCATTTCATCTGTTATTTGTGTTTTTTACACTATTGATGTTTGTAATGGTTTAGCAGCATTTCTGTTATCAGGAAGCACTGCTGCAATTGAGGAAAATTACATTTCCTACTAATCAACCTACTACTGTCATGAGATATTTTGTATGCATGACCCCAGCAGGCACAGGACGTTAACATGACATCACATTGATGTTGTATCCCAACGTCGTGGGACGTTGCATTTTGTTTGGAAATTAAAATCAGGTTGACGTCAGGCCGATGTCAATGTCCAGCGTAGGACAGACATTGCATTTTGGTCAATTTCCAATGCAACCTAAAAACAACAAAATATCTACGTCTAATGATGTTACAGCTTGACGTTGTGTGACGTTACCAATATGACGTCTATCAGACGTTGGGTTTTGGTTGCCCTACCTGATGAATAAATGTCAGTATTTGACGTCAATATGATGTTGGTTTATGATGTTGGCTTGACGTTGTATTTTGGTCACTTTCCAACACCACCTAAAATCAACAAA
>CAIGQV010003909.1:15142761-15159044 GCA_903798115.1 Danio jaintianensis
CAACGTCATGTCACGTCATTATTGGACATCAAAATAACATTCCTTAGCATCCTTAGACACTGGCGACCTAAATCTAACCTAAAATTAACGTCTTATGACGTTGTGTGTCTGCTGGGGCTACACTGCAAAAATGCTTTTCTTACTTAGACTTTTGTCTTGTATATAGTCCAAATATCTAAAAATACATAAATCAAGAAGCATTTTCTAGACAAGCAAAAAACATTGTCTTTTTTCAAGAAATAATGTCAAAATTAAGTGAGTTTTTCCTTTTAACAAGCTAAATAATCTTGTTTTTCCTTTTGACATAAGATTATTTCGTTTACCCCATTGGCAGATTATTTTGCCTGTTTTACGGAAAAACTCACTTAATTTTGACATATGATTTCTTAAAACAATACAATATTTTTTGTCAATTTTATTTAGCTTTAATTTTGTTTTATTTTATTTATTTTATTTAAGTAAGAAAAGCATTTGTTGCAGTGTAGGAATCATTTTAAATGAGCATTTTCACCAAAAAAAACATCTATGATATATAAGTAATGTGACTCATGGCAGCATCCACCGTGACAAAAGAGTGTTGTATTTTGCACTTGGCCATTGTTCCAGTACTAGATTGCTCACTTAAGTGATCAACAGGCTAAACAGGATCAGTGACAGCAGGAACTCTGTTGCAGTGGTCAAGAGCTGCTCTTATGTAACAAAGAAAAATCATTTCATTGAGCATCATTTTTCCCCACAAGCTCTGGAATGGAACGTAATAGATTTTCTCTATTCTGGCGTAATAGTATTGTCAATGACCTTTGACCTTGTCTCACCCTTATCTGCTTTTGGCAACATTTTCAAATGTTAATTAAAATTTAAATTAAAACATCCCTCCTGGGACATTTCTGAAACATTTAGTTGCACATTGGTCTAATGTTTTTTTTTAAATGCCACTATATAATTCAGAAGGTTTAGAAAACACTCAAAGTAATATCTCAGTAATGTTTTAAAACCTAGACCTATCAAAACCTTAAAAGAATATCCAGAAATAATCTTTCTGTAAAATGTTCTTAAAAGATTTTATTAACTGGAGAGTCGAGTAAAGAGCCGTGATTGAAAGATCAGTGGCACGCATATTCCAGATGGCTGTAATAAACTGTTTTAAAAGAGTTTGAAACATGAATCATCAGAGTGTGTCTAAAATGGTAGGATCTCTCCTTTGAATATTTAACTCTGTTCCTGTCAGACAGCCGCACTAAAACTGCCACCCTGAGGGACAGAGAGGCTGATGGGACAGAATCACGTTGCATAATTTGTGTGAATAATTCACACTTACTCTTGCAGGATGGGTTTGTGTGGAGTCACATCCACACACACTCAAAGCTGTGATACAGTTCATGCAGAAATGATCACTGAGAAGTTTATTTCTTCTCAAAGTGGTAAACCAACCATCTGGAACCGGGTCGTGCCCCACTGTCTTTCTGAAAATATATGGCCACATGGAGAAAACTTGATGAATTAAAAAGGTTGTGAGGTCAAACACTCTGCACTCACTGTCAATATTTTTTCTTCCTGCCGTCTTTGTGTTTTCTTTTGGTTTGTTGTTGATTGAATTATACTGGATACATTTTCTGAATAATATTGATATTCAGTGTCACCGGAACCTGGATTTCAGTTTAAAAAAAGGAAAACAAAATTTGATGTGAATGGGGAAAAAAAACAAATTTGAAGTTTGAATTTGAACACTGATGATAAACCAGTATAATGGAGAATTTATTCAAATAGATTTCCATCTTCTCTCTGTTTCTTTTCACTTATTGGTATATCTAAGCAATCTGTGTCTTTCTGTGTGTCTGTGCAGTGTCTCCTGAGGCTCTGGGGTTCCTGTCTGGCATCGGCGTGTTCATCTTTCTTGTGATTGTACTCTTTCTTTACCTCAATAATAAACTGTCCCTCGAGAGTCCCAACCAACTGCCCAGCCTCGACCAGTACAGAAAAAGCGCAGAACCAGCAGGTTTGTGTTTGCTTTTCTGTAATTGTTTGTGTTAACAGTGATCTCCGTTTTTTTGTATATGTAAGACACATTTTGTGTAATTCATAATAAATAAATAATACAGAATAATACCACTACTGGTTCAGTTAGATAGATTTGTGTGTGCGTGTGTGCATGTGTGTGTGTGTGTATACAGTATGTATATATACAGTACTCAGCATAAATGAGTACACCCCATTTTGAAAATGAATATTTTAGGTTTATTTTTAGATATTTAGATTTTTCCTCTTTTTAAAATGTTTATATTTAATATATATTTCCCTAACATATATATTTGGGTGTACTTTGGGTGTAAGTTATTTTGTTAGATTAGCTCCAGATTTGGCTTCTGTACTAACTATTCAAATATGCACAAATATAATATAATATAGTTAATATAATATTATAATAATATAATATAGTATCCTGTAGAAAATATTACTTTAACAGAGATATTTGTGAGTGATGTACTCATATATGCTGAACACTCTATATAATAATAATAATAATAATAATATGAACAATGATAATACAAGAAACAGGTTATTGAACACCAAACCAACATATTAAAATGATTTCGAAAAGATTATATGACACTGAGGACTGGAGTAATTACTAACCCATGATGATTTATGATAATAATTATTCAATGAACATAATAATGTTCTCAAAATGTTAAAATGCTCCCCAAAACAAACTTTCAAAAACATTTTTTCAAATCTTGTTAGGAAATCTTTCAGGAAACATCTTTTAAAAGTTGTATATACACCATGCAATGAAATGCACTAATGGAAATTTGTGTTATATAAACACTGATATTATTGGTTCAAAAAGGCAATATTGATTATTTCTGTGGAGTTTGTAGAAGGGCAGTATAAATGATGTTGAGAAACACAAATGCCGGATGTTCAGTATGGATTACCACCCTGTTTCATTCAGCCGGACTGAGCGAGAGTGTGTTGAACTCTTTGCACTGATATTTATAGCACCATCCATACAAAAACGACAAGATTTATTTATTCCACTGACATTAAAATAACGTAACATGGTGTTTTTGAGGCTTAGAGGTCCAGGATAACACTGGTCCAAATTCCCAAACAATGAATTACAATCTCCAGAGAGCTAATTATCTGCTAAGCTGCAGATCAGAAAATTACTAACAGAGTTTTATTAGCACCACTTACAGTAGGTCTTTGGAGAGGTTTGTTAAAGATGATTTTGGTAGTGTGGAATTCTGGGATATGCCACACACTTCAAAGCATGATGTTGATCGGACAGAACAGATGCCACAGGCCAATTATTAGATCAATAGTACTTGTGACGAATGTGTGTGTGTGTCTGAAAATGAATGAAAGGGATCATGTAACAGCCCTAAGAGAAAATGTGGGCAGATATCCAAACACACGCTAGATCAAATGTCCACATTGTCAGTGTACATGCACACAACAATAGTGGCTGGAATAAACTCAATAAACCATGCACATTAGTGCACACAACTAGCTTTTGTTAAAAGCATGAAGCACTCAATCACACCTACACACTTATACTGTCGACAGGGGCACTTAATGCCCACACACACACGCACACACATGGGCTGTGGATCCAGGCATCACTGAGCTGCCCACACACAGGCCTTTACATAACTCTGCTCAGCATCAGTGGCATAATCACAATGACATTTACCAAATAAGTATGTTTGCTCTTATTTGACCTGGTGAGTCTGTGAAAAAGCACAGCAAACATGGCTGTGTGCTAAACATGAGACTGTAATGTACTTCATTTATTCTAAAAGCACAATGAAAATTTGACATTAACGTTCTTTTCAAAATGTTATTTTGTTTTTTAAAAAGAAAACTCTTGTGCTCACTAAGGCTGCATTTACAGTAGCTATTGTGAAATGTTAAATGTAATTTTTTTTTAAAAAGCAAGCGTATGTTGTTTCTTTTGATATATTTTAAAATGTCATGAAATGCTTGATTTCCACCATCATTACTTCAGTCTTCAGTGTCACACGATCCTTCAGAAAATCATTCTAAAATGCTTATCGTGTTTTTTAAATATTTATTGTTATCATTACTTTTATTTTGCTGTGAACTTTCCCTGTAATTATGTTGAATGTTGACTGTGTGACAGTTTGTGATGTGATCTGTGCTCATTTATTGCCTGTGCCGTGTGTCTGATTGGCTGTCAGACTTGCATTATATTCTGTCTCTGGTCTAAGGTCCTGTAGTGATTCTGGCCATGATTCCTCTGTCACTGTCAAAGTAGATGCTTGGTCATTTAGGTAAAATGCCAAAAAGCTTGTCCTCCTCAGCACTATTACGATGAACGGTATTCACCCTCACTCCCTGCCAGAAAGGGCCTCCCTTGTGGTTTTCTCCATCTAAACAAAATATGAACAGCTCTCCTTTGCCCTTGGTCTCAGGGGGAAATCTTCCTCTGTTCACTGCCAAGTTTATCAGACTCTAGTAGAGTAAATATGCTGGACACTTCCCTGAAAACCTGGTGTCGGTGGTTCCCTGAACCATCTGCTTTATTCATTACAGCTGCAGTCATTATACATAATTACAGTTATACATCGCAACATACTCACATCTGATTGTGCTCCGAGGCAGACTGTTTGTGTGGCTTGTAGCAGATTTTAGAAAAGCATAAATAACTGTCTTGAAGCTGTGAGATTTGACCTCTCTGACTCACCTCACTTCTGTTGTTTGAGTCAGAGCATGCTGGAATATCACACCTCCTGAGAGACTTCTGTGTACTGTAGCTTTATCACAACTTTATAAATATTCAAACTGTGGCTTATTTAAACGTGATTTGTTTCCTTTTTCCTTCCTTATTCCAGGTGTTCAAATTTTTAACAGAATCGTTTTTTACTTTAAATTTAAAGTTTGTTTATGACGGATTTTGACACTCTGATGGTGCATTTAAGACTGGAAAACTGGACATTTCACAGAAATCAAATCAAGCAAACAATTCTGCTATACATGGCAAAATGGCATTTTTTAAGGGCTTCCAGCAAAGTCTCCCCTCTGTGTCTGCCATGTTGGAATCGGTGACAGAAAGAGTTGA
This sequence comes from Danio jaintianensis, assembly GCA_903798115.1. Lineage (NCBI taxonomy): Eukaryota > Metazoa > Chordata > Actinopteri > Cypriniformes > Danionidae > Danio > Danio jaintianensis. The sequence continues at coordinate 15,147,848 of CAIGQV010003909.1, forward strand.
CGATTTGGCTTATGCTCTGAGCGACGTTACATACACAGTGACCGGAGAACTCGCAGAGCATGTCAACACTATCATTCACAAAGTACAAGCCGAGGAGCTGAAGAGGATTCGTAAGAAAGAGGCGGAGGAGAAGGAGGCTGCTGCACGACAGGCCCAGGAGAGAAGAGACACCTTTCAGGATCAGTCTGAAATCCAGACCCAGGCTGCATTGGGCCTAGAGGAGAATCCTGAGCCTCAGATTCCATACAACGACACCTGTTCAGTGCTGTCAACTGAGACCTTATCTACAGAAAGTGACCTCTCACAGACTCCTGACACGCTGAGGGAAAAGTTCAAGGCACAACAAAACGGATCTTGCATTAAAGAAACTTCAGAGTCCACTAAAGTAAAAACATCTAGCCCAGCAGATGGTAATGAGAAGAAGAAATCTAGCAGTAGACATGCTGAAGGTGAGAGGACGAGACTGCTAACTTTTCCCCCTCCACTATCTGAACTTCATTAAATGACTATCCAAAAGAGGGAGCCACTGTCTTTTCTTTCTTGATCGGATCTCTCTTCATCCGGCGGGAATGGTCTCTGCTTCGGTCATAATGCTGTTTCGCTTTCCCTCCTTTTATCTTGATGACTTTACTGCCGTTTTTGACATTTAATATGTCAGTCTATTTTATGCTTTTCTCCCTGTCTCTATTTCTATTCTGTGTACAAGAACCAAGGATTTGCTTTATTTTCTTCTGTGAAAATTATTAATGCATGTCATTGACATTCTTGACCTCTCTACCCAAATTATCAACTAATGTTAATTCATAATTTTAGCTAAAGGAGCAAACTGTATTTCCTGCATGCCACCTTCTTCGGGTCTTTATTACATGAGAATGTGTTTTATTGTTCATCTATATTGCCCTCTAGTGTCTGTGCTTCAGATTATGGGAAAGCAAGATATTTAAAACCTGCTTTGAGGTGTTTGCGATATCGCAACACTGTTGAATTACTAAAAGAGCAGGGTTATATTAACATTGGAATAAAAAAATTTTTTTCATTTGTTGTGACTGTAAATCACTGTTATACCACAATATATTAATTTCTCATCTCTTCTGGAGTTAAAACATTAGTACTGTGTTCTCTAAAAATGAATTCAACCATTTTAAAATATGGCATTTTTTATTATTTTATGCAAAAAAAAAGTTGTAAATATCATTTGAAAGAAATCCTTTGGTATTTTACAGAACAAAACTTTAAATCATAAATCCAGAAAGACCACACACAAACACACACACACACACACATATATATATATATATATATATATATATATACTTATTTACTGACATGCCAGTGCTAAAATATCTCATAAAATTAGAAATGGTGAAGAAAATTTGACTGCGATAAAGGTTTCTCAAAATATTTGTTCTCCTGCTTAAAATCCAAATTCTCTTATTTTGTCCCCCTTTGCTCTCCTTCAGAAAAGAGTTACGTGAATGCGGACTATCACTGCTCGTCGTCAGACAGTGATGATGAGGTGATTGGTCAGTACCAAGAGGCCGTGTCCCGGTCGCAGGGTCTCCGGGGAGGTTCAGCTAGGACAAACTCACGTCACCAGAAGGGCTATGGATGGGACACACGGCAGAAATACTCCCCTCTAGCGGCTGAATATGACGGCTACAGTAGCGAGGCCTCAGCAGATGATGGTACATTTATACATCACATTCACACAAACACAAAAAAAACACCTTTCTTTCAGCTGTATGGGATTTGTCAGATGGAAGTAGAGATTTATGCTCATTCTTAAAGGGGAGATTCAGTGTTTTATGTGTTTTTATCAATTAGGAGACTGAAGTAAGGTGCTTACTTAAATCCGAGTTTCTATTTAGGCCCTATCTACTCTACTAATGGACAAAAAATGAATGATCATACCTGTGTAATAAGTCAGTCAAATATAATCAGGAAATTAAATCACAATACATTGGCATTATCAACTGAATGAAATCAGTTTGAACAAAACCATCTTTCAATTGACCCGTATTGCCGTATGCTTCTCAGATGTTGCATCAATGATTTGAAAAAAGCAAATATAATTTCATAAATTATGTTGAGCCATTTGTTCAAATGTGGGGATTTTTTTCGAAGAACAAAACACTGTGTTGCTTTTTTTTCTTTAGAGAGGCAAATATTTTGTCCATGAAAGTTACTCAACCTGTTTATTGAACTCTTGCTCAAGATATTTGCAAAAACAGCTGTCATGGGCTTAAATGATAAACAATCAAAAACATTTTTATTAGATGATATTTCTGTTCTAGAATAGTGTTCTTGAAAGTGTTTAAAAAGCATTTTGAGAATATTTTTTAATATATAAATTACTGTTGTATATGTATATGTAATTTATTCCTATAATGGCAAATTTTCAGCAGCCAATACTCCAGTCTTCATTATAGCATCATATTTCAGAAATCATTTGGTGAAAACAATTGTGCTGCTTAACTGAAAAGAAAGGTGCATTTTTATAACATTTTATAATGTATTTGATCACTTTTGCTTAAAAAAAATTGGTCTTCAATATTGGTCTTCCATAGCACCTAGGCAAAGCAAATCAATCTGTGATCATTTACTCCCCCTTCACAATCTCATTTGAGATTCTTTGTTTTGTTGAACACAAAATAAAATATTTTGAAAAATGTTGGAAACCAGTAACCATTGACTTCCACAGTATTTATTTTTCGACTATGGAAGTTACCAGTTTCTGATATTCTTCAATATATCTTCTTTTGTGCTCAACAGAAAAAGGAAACTCATAAAGGTTTGGAAACACTTGAGAGTTAGGAAATAGCAAGTATATTTTCATTTTTTGGGTGAACTATCCCTTTAAATCCCAACATGCTTTTCCATTACACTAGATGGCGCTGCTCAACTACAAATCCTCAGTTAAGACACACTTGTTTTTCACTGGAATTTTGGCATGACTCAGAACTTTTTTCATAGTAAAGTCAGTAACAGACCCAGAAGAAAAATGTGAATGAAAGCTGTTTTCAATAAAAATGACTGTGGGCTGCTCTTTTCTCTGGCAGCGGTGATTCTTACAGAGTAAAAGGGTTCAGATCATGCATATATCACATGTCAAGTGAATCAGGACAGTTCTGGAAGAACACATTTTTACAAAAGGAGCCAGAACACATTGTTTGCTTTTTACTTCTTCTACTTTTTTCCACACAAATACTCACAGAGCAGCAGTATGAGGCAAGATGAAAGAAGAAAGAAAGAAAATGGTTCTTGGAAAAGGAGACACTTATGTTATTCTGCTTTTGGGAGAAAGATGATGATCTCTGCTTTTATACTGTGAAATAAATGGCTTTATGATGACTGTCAATAATCATGGGTAATGAACAGGATTAGGGTTATTTTCTCTACTTCCAGTTGTTCCTTCAATTGCCATTATTGCATTCTGAGCTGAAATCCCTACTGGAATTATCTGGAAAACAGAGCAGGAAGATTACGGCTGGCAATGACGAGAATGTGTCAAAGGGAAGTGCTGTCAGAAAGAAAAAAGCAGGAAGCGGGTGGAAAATCTCTCTCTGATTTAAGCCTCTGCTTCTGTGAACTACTGCACACAGAGACACATAGAGCCGCATGCTTTTCTCATGAGCTGTTTTCCTGGAGGCAGGAGAGCCTGTAGCCTCAGGCCATCTGTATAATACATGAGCTGCTAACACACACACACATTTACATTTACGCTCACATTCACATCGCACAAACACACATATACACATTCCTTCACTCATACATAACAAATGAGCTGAGCGTTTGCTGTTGGAACCAAAGAGGTTCATAACACCTTGCTGAAGCTTTAGTATTGCTATTCATTGCGTGATGTTTATGAGTATCAGAAAATCAGGTTCAGTGTCATGCTATTGACCACTCTTTTTGGCATTCAGATCAAATTGAAACACGAGATATACAGTAGGGCAGAGTCTCTCGTTCACACAGACATTTTTGCTCATTGCCGGAGGTTGAAAATGCTGCAGTGTTGATGATCAAAGACGTCATTCAACAGTGAGATAGAAAACAAGAATGCTTCTCTATCTTCTTAATCGCAGCGATGCTTCTTTCCTCTAGTCTCATTAAAAATAAACTCTGATTCTAAGTTTGCGCCTTCTGTATCCTGATGCATATCCATTTTAGTATTGTCAAATTTTAAAAACACAATTAGTTTAGGATTTATAAAACAGATATTGTAGGTTCTAAAGTATAAGAATAATAAATATAGCAGTAGTAATTACCATAAATATCATCATCTATTCAACCTTTTTCCAATTTCAAAATGTTATATCAATATCGTAATGTGTAAAGAAAATCACTATCAGCTAGTATAGCATTGTTGTTGATAATTATAATGATATATTGCATTACTGGCATAATAATAAATTAATGATAAAATAAAAAAATAGGGTGGCATGGTGGCTCAGTGGTTAGCACTGTCGCCTCACAGCAAGAAGGTGGCTGGTTCGAGTCCCGGCTGCATGGGCCAGTTGGAATTTCTATGTGAAGTTTGCATGTTTTCCCTATGTTTGCATGGGTTTTCTCCGGGTGCTCCGAGTTTCCCCCACAATCCAAAGACATGCGCTATAGGTGAATTGGATTAACTAAATTGGCCATAGTGTGTGTGTGTGTGTGTGTGTGTGTGTGTGTGTGTGTGTGTGTGTGAGAGTGTATGGCTGTTTCACAGTATTGGGTTGCAATTGGAAGGGCATCTGCTGTGTAAAACATATGCTGGAATAGTTGGCGGTTCATTCCACTGTGGCGACCTCTGATAAATCAGAGACTAAGCTGAAGGAAAATGAATGAATGAATAAAAAAAAAATTCTAAATTTATTCTTAATCAGTTTTTTTTTTGTTTCAAATAATACAACTTATAATGAAAATGTACAATATGTTTTTAATTACTGTTAATACTGGCTACACAATAGTTTATTATAATGTATTACAATTGTTATTTGTATCATTATTATTTGTTGTAATTGAACAGGGTTTTTTTTTTACTTTTAAAATTGTTCTACTAATAATTTTAATTGGCATTTCATTCCACTGTGGCAACCCCTGATAAAGAATGGAATCAAACAAAGGAGAGCGGGTGAGTGATGATGTAAATTGTTAATTAAAATTATTATATTAAATGAGAAATAATTATAAATATTATACAACAGAGGAAGTAAGGGAGTTTAGGAAAAAATAAAAATAAATAATCCACTCCTTGAACATGTACAGCCTCAGCAATGTCTGAATTTCTAGTAGTCAGAACTAGTTACACCAAAACACAAGCAGCTGTGTGTGCATGCATGCGTGTGTGCGTGTGCGTACGTGTGTGTGTCTGTGTCTGTGTGTGTGTGTGTGCGAGCATGTGTGTGTTTGTGTGTCTGTGTGTGTGTGTGAATGCACTGTATTTATGAGATCACTAAATCTTCCTGTCCTGACCAGCAGCATGTTACTATGGCAACAGGCACTTGGTTCATTCTCTCTACAGAGCTGCTTCACTTGTAGGGTGAATGCAGGTAAATCTGGCCACGTTTCACCATTCATCTCAATTTCATAGAGCCACTAGCAGCATCAGCAGATCCTCAAATTCCCTTCAATTTCTGCATTTGAAAAATAAAAAGTGCCAATTTGTTTATTAAACACATGCACTCTGTGTTTTGTAGCTCTTGAAGGACAACTGAATCATTTATGAGCATTCAGATGCACTGTGCAAAACCACAAGCATTCCTTCATTTGAGCACAGGCTTTTAAAGTACCATTCTTGTTTAAGGTTTCACTTTCTTTGAAAAAAATATAGCATACTCTGTAATGAATGATAATGAGGCCCAATCAACTTTTTTTTTTTACAGTCCATGAAGCTTTGCGTAATTTTTTGGACTAACTTCAATAAACTATAAACAATCAGTGAAGTAAAAAAAAAAACCTGGATATAGTGTCAATATTCTCCTCAGCCGTCAAATCTTAAAAAACAACTTATTAGAATTAACAAATTGCATTCAGCAGACCATGAAAAACCCCAAAAACTCGAAACAAGTCTTTTCACAGCAGTTTTACCGATGTGTTGATTATTACTGTATTGTATGGAATACAAAGAGGAACAAAATGAAAGAGCTTTGGCCACAGATATGCTTGAGATACTAATAATACCATGTTAAAATGCTAAGCGTAACAATATTTTCATGACAGAAAAAATAAAGCACAAACGAAACATACTTATCAGTCAGTTTAACACAACCTTCATTCATTTATTCATTTCCCTTCGGCTTAGTCCCTTATTTATCAGGGGTCACCACAGCGGAATGAACCAGCAACTATTTTGGCATTTGTTTTACGCAGCGGATGTCCTTCCAGCTTCAACCCAGTACTGGGAAACACCTATACACTCTCACATTCACACACACACTCATACATTACGGCCAATTTAGTTTTACCCAATTCACCTATAGTCCATGTCTTTGGGAGAAACCGAAGCACCCAGAGGAAACCCACGCAAACTTGGGCAGAACATGCAAACTCCACACAGAAATGCCAACTGGCCCAGCCGGGACTCGAACCAGCAACCTTCTTGCTGTGAGGCGACAGTGCTAGTCACTGAGCCATCATGCCGCCCTTAACACAACCTCATTATTTAAAATAATGTTTAATCCTTTTAAATAGAAGTTCCCCAAACTGAAAGTGTAACCAATAATTTGAAATGCAGTACTAATCACATGCACAAAGGCAATAAAGTTAAACTAAAACACATTTTTAAACCACTCAAGATTCGGCTATTCTGCATTTCTTGTGCAACTTCTTTCAACAGCTTCTTTCCTTCTTGCTTGATAACACTGGACTAAAAACACCAAATGCATCTCTCTCTCTCAGTGAACTGCATCCAGCGGATGAGACGGACTCCGCCATTGGACGAGCTGCAGCCTCCGCCCTATCAGGATGAGGATGGGTCACCGCGCATGTCATGCACACCCTCTGACCTGGGCGATGCCAAATGTGACCTTTCACATGGGAGCGATAGCCCCAGACACGGCTACGGGAAATGTCCGAGTGAGCTCAGTGGAGCCCAGGAAACAGAGAGCTTCCTGAACAAGGGCTATGAAGAAGATGTGCCAAGTGACAGCACTGCTGTACTCAGCCCAGAGGTGAGCGATGAGTAATCCGCAGATTTCCAGCCCATCATTGAGTCTATTTATTTACTTGTGTAAATGTGTGTACATTTATATTTATTCAGATTTTAAATTAATTTCAGTAATATTATTGATTAATATGAAAATGTTCACTTGCCTTATTTACAATACAGTTTGTGAAGTAATATTTTCTGTCTTTTATTAAATATATTATATGAGGGACTTGCTTTGTTTACCAAATAAGTGGATCTAATTGGATTTGCATTGTAAACATTAAATAAAAGTTAAAAAGGTATTATTTTTTATTTCATATATTAAGTTTTTAGTTATGATACTGCCAAAATCATTCCGCATAAATATGCAGATTTTTTACAAAATTCGCCACAGAAATAGCAAAAAATGAAAAGATTCTGTCTGGCCCCAGCGATGAGTAATGAAACCTGTCTGCAGAAATTAACTTACTGCAAATATGGTGGCAGTCCAAATCATTAAATGGTTAGTTCACCTTCAGAACACAAATTAAGATATTTTAATTGAAACCCTAGAGCTCTCTCTTCCTCCATAGACAGCAGCAGTCCCGAGACGGTCCAGAAAAGGAACCAAAATTATTGTCAAAACACTCCATGTGACTGTAAAAACTACTTTGTTCACCTATGTCTTCAGTGTCAGATGAGCATGGGCAGTTTGACCCAAATTGCGCTGCTGACTCTAATGGCAGCATGTTGTATTGCTAGTAGTAACACACACCCTGACGTGACGCAGGAGAGAAGACAAAAGCAAACAAAGTAATTTTTACAGTTTTTCTGGCACACAAAATTATACTTGGAGGACCACTGAAGTTGCATGGAATGTTTTGACAATGTTTTTGATTCCTTTTCTGGACTTTGAATGTCTCGGGACCAGTTGTATATGGAGGATCAGAGAGCTCTCAGATTTCATGTAAAATATTTTCATTTAATAACAGAATTTTCATTATTGGGTGAACTTTTACATACTCTTTTATGTACAGTAGACCGGCTTTGTTGCTTCATTTGAGCTGCACCACAAACAACAACAAAACAATACATTTAGTCCATGTTTGGCACTGAATCTTTAGAACATGATGGGTTAAACATGGTATAATTATCTTCAGAACAGAAAATACTGCATACGAATGAATGGAAATGTATTTTTTGTTTGTTTGTTATTAAATAATAAGATCAATTAAATAAAGTCCTGCATAATATATCGTTCGAATCTGCAATAGTCACATCACAGGATCGGCAATGTTGAGTTGGGATTATAATTATAATTCAAACCATTTTGGGCAAAGGAAATGATCAAATTTGTAGCCTCAACAAAGATTAATTGTATTTATTTATACAATGAAGACACAGTAGTCAAGGTTTGAAGTGGATCAAAAAAGTTTATCAAAACAAGAAAGGGAGTTAGGACAATTTTGATGAAAAGTTTTGATCCACCTCAAACTGTATACAGTGTTATTATACATTTTATTTCTTTACCTCAATACTGTTAGACTCTCCAGAAAATCACAAAGCACTGTCTATTTCATTTGTATCTTTGTTCTAATGTATTTATTTATGCTTGTAATTTATTATATTTTATGCATATAGACTCCCGAATCAATATTAAATGATGAATTCTTCCCAAATAGAGTTATTTAAACCATCTCAGGAAATTATATTCAAATGACAATATATAATCTCAGAAATACAACATACCCCAATGTCATTATCGTATTAATATAAAAACATATTTAAATGAACTGAATTCTGGACCAAAGAAATAAGTACATTTAAATAGTAACATTCCTTGTGTCGTTAACATTATAGTTTTGGTTTGAACTTCCATATTGTTTTTTATTTAGAGTAATTTTCTGAACTTCACAGGCATCGATCCTTGATATTACCAGCCTTTAATCATTCAGAAACATTCAAACTGTTTTCTAGTGGAAGGCTCATTTGGATCCAGTTTTGACCTCTCTTTTTAGGGCAACACTGTCAGGTGTCATTTTCTTAAGTTCTTTCTCAGTTTCATAACCTCACCATGCACACAAACAAAGATGCACGCACACACACACTTATAATTCAGTATGCATGCGTTGTAGACATCTGTGAAATAATTGATATGTTTACTCCAGCAGTGATCATACTGAGCCACATCCTCAGTCTGACTTTTGTTTATATGGATTCTAACAAGAATAATCGTGTCTTAGCCATCAATCTTTCAGTACATTCATCCATCACAGAATATGCCGTAATTGTATGTCTATAGATTTAAAGCTGGCATATAGAGGGCCATATAAATGAACACACTCTCTGCTCAGACATAAATGTTGCTGAAAACTCTTTTATTTTCTCTCCATCATCTCTGCAGGATCTGTCTGCACGTGGATCTGCAGCTCAGCTTCCTAAAGGCTATGACCCGGAGCCTCTCGCCCAATATGGGACACTTGATGTCGTGTTTGACTACGATTCATCTGACCAGCATTTGTCCATCTCCATAACAGCGCTGACGGATATTCCTTCTCTCAAACGCACAGGGAACATCTCCTGGCAGGTGCATCTGGTGCTGCTGCCCACCAAAAAGCAAAGGGCCAAGACCATCATCCAGCGCGGCCCCTGCCCCGTCTTCACTGAGACCTTTCACTTCAGCCATATCGAGTCAGAGATGATCGGGAACTACGCCATCCGCTTTCGGCTATACAGCGTGCGCAGGATGAAGAAGGAGAAAGCTCTCGGAGAGAAGGTGTTCTACCTCACCAAACTCAACCTGCAGGGCAAGATGTCAGTGCCCATCATACTGGACCCCTACTGCAACATACCTGTGAGTCTGACAACGAAATCATTTATTATGTTTTTAAGACAACTTATTTGCATTAAAGGAAAAATTTAGATCATTTAAAAAAAACATGATTTAATTTTTTTACTCATTTATGTTAAATGCTACATTTCTACACTCTACACATATTTCTACACATATTCTGTTCAGTTTTTTAAAGAAATTAATACTTTTTTTTCAGCAAGAATGCATTAAATTGATCGAAAGTGACAGTAAAACATTTATAATGTCACAAAATGTATCTAATAATGTGAACAAAAGTATATTATAGTTTCTACAAAAATTGAAAACAGCACAACTGGGGTTTTTTTAACATTAATGAAAACCAGATATGTTTCTTGTTCAACAAATCCAAATATTAAAATTATGGAGTAAAAATAATGGTGTGACATACAGCTTTGTCTAAACAGTAAACAATTTTTGCAATATACTGTATTTTATTTTTTATTTTAGTCAAAAATGCAAACTTTTTTGTTTTTTAAAGCAGCTGTTTAGTGACATCAAAAATGATAACGTCACCATATAATGTAATATTTAATTATTAAATTATTTTATAATACAGCTATATTAGAGTCATCCGGCCTTTATTCAGTTTTGCTGTATTTAGGTGACTTATTTGTGTTTTACACCTTTAAAAACTCTTAAGACAACAAGACCTATTAAACTCAAGACTTGATATTCAAAGTTTTAAAAAAATGATGAATAAATGTGGGCAGCACGGTGGCGCAGTGGGTAGTACAATCGCCTCACAGCAAGAAGGTCGCTGGTTCAAGCCTCGGCTGGGTCAGTTGGCATTTCTGTGCGGAATTTGCATGTTCTCCCCGTGTTCGCGTGGGTTTCCTCCGGGTGCTCTGGTTTCCCCCACAAGTCCAAAGACATGTGGTATAGGTGAATTGGGTAAGCTAAATTGTCCGTAGTGTATGTGTGTGAATGAGTGTGTATGGATGTTTCCCAGTGATGGGTTGCAGTTGGAAGGGCATCCGCTGCGTAAAACATATGCTGGATAAGTTGGCGGTTCATTCCGCTGTGGCGACCCCTGACTAATAAAGGGACTAAGCCAAAAAGAAAATGAATGAATAAATGAATAAATGTCTCTCTATAAAAGTAGCAGATATGGCCAAATGAAAAGAGCTCTCACATAAGCTATAGAGAACAATGTTTTAGTACATTAGAAAGCATAGAATGGCTACAAGATTTTTTTATTAATATATATA